>PVKU01002873.1:75064-204619 GCA_004027475.1 Anoura caudifer
TTGTGAAATAGATTTATTTTTCCAGTAACTTCCACAACTGCATTTTGTAATTTTCCTTTTGTCACTGAAGGGTGGATTCATTGAGTGTCATGCCCTTTCCTTAGGACTTTAATTGCCATTTATTGCTTTATATTATCTAGGTACACATCTCTGTACTAAAAGTCTTTTTTCTCAATAGTCACAGATGCATTCACCATGACAATATCTATTCTACCATAATGCCAATATTTCTAATCCCAACACTTTTTGAACCAAACATGAGAAACATTATCTACAAAATTACAACATTTTCTGTCATTTAACTGCTGTCAGTTGAAAGATAGCTATCACAGAATGTATGCACAGGTATAAGAATTAATTCACAGATCTCAGGTAAGATAAACTGAAATTCTTAAGTTTCTTCTTAGCTTCTGGCTTGCTCTCTTTGCCTAGTCTATCCTCTTTTAGAACAAAATATGTACTGTAAAGTACCAAGCAATGAAACAACATGATTAGACAGATTTCCATCTTGGATATCTGAGTGTTTTAGAAACATGTGCTTTGCAAACACTTTATCTTTAAAAATATACTATCTGGCAGATGCAAGTCTGTGGCCAAGTCAGTAAGTCACTGGTGTCTTTGACAGACAGGCTTGGGCCAAGTTTATACCTGACCTAGTCATTATCAGTCATTTCACATGTTAGATGCTTCCTACAATTGTTCCATCTTCACCATATACCATGTTTCATTTGAAGCTTTATCAGTTAAAGACATTTGCATACTTGGGTCCCCTTCAATGTATAAAAATCTGACTGTCTAGGCTTAGGATACTGGCATCTGACATCTGTTTATTTTTAATCATTTTTATTCTTATTCTATTACATTTGTCTCAATCCCCCCCCCTTTCCCTCTCTGCCCATCCCCTTTGCTGCTCCTACAGTCAAATGCCACATTGTAGTCTGTGTCCATGGGTCATTCAATACATGCTTTTTTGTCTAGACCCTTCCCCTTCTTTCCACCATTATCCCTTCCCTCTTGCCCTCCAGTCACTTTTAGTCTGTTCCATGTTTACATGTCTGTGGTTCTATTGTGTTCATTAGTTTATTTTGTTAATTAAATTTATCTCATAGGTGAGACCATGTGGTATTTTTCTTTTGCAAACTTCACTTAGCATTATATTCTCCAGTTCCATCCATGCTGTCGCAAAAGGTAGAAGTTCCTTATTTCTTTCTGCTTATTATTTTTATTTATTTGTTTTTGATCTTTAAATAAGTGATTAGATGCACATTGTTTTTAGAAATGTGTCTCTGCTAAATTTCAGGACATTTGTTTAAGATATATAAATGAGCAGGACATAATCTTTGCCAGAATGATCTGACAAAAGTTGTGAGAGAATTACAAATAAGATAGTACAGAAGACAGAAAGGAGCAATCAATGACTTGGTTGCCAGATGCAATACATACCCTAATTATCAGACGATGGAAGGGATTATCTAAGCCTAAAAGGCAGAGAAATGCATTTTAGAGAACAAAACAACTGTAAAAAGGGAAAACAGGAGGGTAGATGTTAATGGATGAGTTTAAAATATACATGGGTACAAGGAATCAAAGTCAGATTATTTTTCTCTGAGGCGATTATGAATAGACATAGGGATTAAATGCATTTTCATAATTGGACAGGAGAATGGTAGTCAATCATGTCATTAACAAATTTCAAATAAAAACAAAAGTAGATCTTGAGGAAGTTGTTTCATGAAATCATATTCCTCTAGACCAGACTGTCTGAGTATCCTGCAGTCCTAATGATAGCCTTATCAGAACATGGAGAAAGAAATGAACCTTGTACTTTATGATTGAATCCACTGGGGATAATAACCTTGTCAAATTTGAGTTTTGTTGACTAATTATTTTGGAGAATTGGATTTATGAAAATAGTCATACACAAATAATTTAATGAACCAAATATGAGTGTCCTACAAGTACTCAATTTTAAAATTAGTCTTACATCCCTTGCCTTAGGTAATATAATTTTCCTCCAGTCATCAAGTTAGTTTCAGAAAGAAAACTGAATGGCGGCATGCAATGCTTGCCATCATTTAAAAGCTATTTATTTATTTATTTATTTATTTGTTGTTCAATTACAGTTATCTTTTTTTTTCTCCTCACCCTCTCTAAAACCATCTCCCTCCCTTGCTTCCACCCCCCCCACCCTTGGTTTTGTCAATGTGTCCTTTATAGTAGTTCCTGAAAACACTTCTTACCACTATTTATTTTTTATGAATGAAGTGAATAATCAAATAAGTAAGGACAGTGCTAGGGCAGCTGTTTTGGGTGATTGGTGAATGAAGAGCATGATAAACTTGTTTTCTCCTTTGCTGATGATTGACAGTGTGCTACAGGGGAAGATCCCAGGTGCCTCCAGGTCTCTGTTACATAGTCAGAAATAATGAAGCACTTTACTTATTGGTGTTCTATACCCAGGCTCATTAAATATGTTAATAGACTTCTGCCTACATTTTTTCTTATACATTTCTCTTGTTATTGGAGGACATGAGGCATACAGGGATTCAACATATTAAATCCTGAGCTGATATTTTCCGGCAAGCATAAGCAAAAGTTTATAGGGATAAAATACTTATTTACTAGAAAATATAAAACAAAGGGTAAAGTCCACGTCAAGGGAGAAGTATTGATGTTTGTGTGGATTCATATTCCCCGTAGGGGAGAAGTTGATCTTCTCATCTTATGGTCTCATCTCAGAAATCATGGGTATTTCAACAAAGGAGTGCTATAGAATGGAACTTAGGACAATAGATGTAAGAAAAGCTCTGGGAAATGAACACATAAGAAATTCAGCAATAGTTTCCTGCAAAGCAATTTGATAATATGTATGAAAAACATTTCACTATTTTAAAGATTTTTTTTTGCAATTTCACTTTTAAAATTCCATCTTTAAGAATAATAATATATGGGAGGCTGAAGATGGTGGTGAGGTAGGAGGGAACAGATCCCACTTCCCCTTACACATGGGAGAAAAACCTAGAAATCTAGGGAGGAACAGGGCAAACAGCCAACAGTACCCCAGCATCTATGAAGATAGAGACCAAAAATTGTAGAGAACATTGAAAAACCAGACAGTAAGGAGAGTCCTTCAGGACAACAAGGTCCCTGGGACCAGCACAGGGATCAGAGCAGCTGCAGCACCAGGTCTGGCACCTGCTGGGTCTGCCATAGGTTTCTTGGGAGAGAGCTGGGTCAACTGCTCCCTTCCCTGCCAAACAAGGTTTGAGAAGCACCGGGAGAGACGTGGTTGTTTGAAGTCACAGAGAGGGGAATAAGGACTAAGTGGCAAACATACAGAAGCTATGAGCACCCACAGAGTCTGTGGATGCTGGCTGGGGAGAGTTGAGAGTTGGACCATAGAGGGCCCTGGCTCCCATAGTCACTGGTCTGGTTGGAGAATTGGGCTGTGTGAGAGTCTAGGCTTCTGTATGAAGTGGCATGCTTGAGTATGAGGAATTTCTCAAAAAGAAAAAGTGAAAAAAGGGACAGTTTTGGAAATTCTTCTGCAGCAGCTACCCTGGCCTCCTCCCCACTCAGCCGGCCCTCCACATACTCCCATAGCCCTGGGAAGAGTGCTTGCCTGAACCTGAGGGACCAGAGGCAACCTGGCGGAGAGCACATGCCCAGAACCTGGGGAAGGCCTGGTGCCCACACCCAAAGCCCTGGGGAGAGGCAACCAGCACTCACACTCATACACCCAGGGAGAGCACACCGAAACCTGTTGAACCTGAGGGACCAGAGACTGCTGGGGAACTGGGCTAGAGGCTCACTGAGTGTAGATCAGGAAGGGAGAAAAGTGAAACCAGTTGCTCCTTGGCCTACTTCAGCCAGAAAGATGAGCAAAACTGGTTTGGCCAGTTTGAAGCCAGCAAGAGACTTTTTTTTTTAATTAAATCTTTATCTTTTTATTTTTATTTTTTTAATCTTTCAACTCCTTATTCTCCTCTTTCCCTTTTTTTTTGTCTTATTCCTTCTTCCTATCTTTCCCATTTTATCTTTTTCCTCTCTTTCTTCTTCTTTTTTTAAATTCCCACAAGTAAGACAAAAAAACCTGGTACTATGAAAAGACCAGATTTGGACCCAAAGAGGAGTCATCCCAACAGCTGAGACAGTGAGACAAATTTCACTTTGCTACTACAGAGAACCTGCAAGTTATTGCATATCTACATTATTACTTTTTTCATTATTCGTACATCTTTTATTTTATTAGTATTTTTGTATTCCTCTTCTTTTTGTTTAGTCTTCTTTGTGTGGCTGGTTAAATTGTTTTGTTTGACTGGTTTCCCTTGTTCTCTCTTTCATAGTGTATTGTTAATTTATTGTCTTTCATTTCACTTGTGTTCCACTACTCAAGGTCCTATACTTCCTATTCCTGTTATCCAAATCACATAGATTCTGTCATATGATTGTTGCTCCATCATCATTGTAAATAATAGCTATTCCATACAATTGTAAAATCTATACAGCACATCTGGGGCTTACACTCCCAGATCTTAGCCCACATTGCAGTTTCCTGAATTCTATTACTGTTGTGGTTAACTCTGTTTTCTCACACACTACACTTCTTTTCTGTACTTTACTCTCACCTTACCTCAGAACCTAACCTCTCACAAGCTCACTGCTTTCTAGATCCAACTCACAATTCTTCCCTCCACAACAAGAGTATTATCTTCTTTCCAACCTTTCTAAAAAGTAGCTACTTGGGTGGAATATCATGGTTAACACTATACATAGCCAAAATATATCCTATCTCTTCTATACTGGCTGCTACTGTAAATACCATAGAATACCCCCTTGCTGTCTTAAACCATTTTGCCTTCCCCCTCCAACTGGTCACAAAAAGAGTAGGTAGAAGCTGTGAATACCAGGATACCTGCTGGAAGAGGAAACCAAACAACAAAGGAACCACCAACAAATAACAATAGGAGAAGGTGAAGGATGGAATGGAAGCCAGACTAACCTCAATTGTGGACCTATCTGGAAATACAAATAAATAGTGGAGAAATGGCCCAGAACAAATAATTGAACAAGAGCAAGAGAGAATCCTCAAAACCTTGTACACATGGAAGAATCAGCTTCAACATAACCTGCCCACAAAAGCACAACAGAATACAAGAAGTGGTGGGCAGAGTGATCCTCAGTTAACCAGATGATGGGAATGACCCACCAAAGAAAGACCGAACAACAATCAAAATGCAAAGGCAAACACAGAGCCAACATAAATGATAGACCAAGACCAGTGAGCTTGGGAGGTCAAGGAGACTGCACCTCTGACTGCACAGATATTCTACCATAGAAGTTATACCATAAACCCAGGGAGTAAGAACAGATCAATTTAAGAAGCTGAGGCTAACAAGAAGAGTCTCACAAACAATGGGAAGACAAAGAAACAATCCCCAAATGAAAGAAAAGGAGGAAGCCTCAGAAAGAATGCTAAATAAAATAGAGGCAACTCAACTATCAGATATTAAGTTCAAAGCAATGGTTATCAGGAAGCTCAATGAGCTCACAGTGAATTACCAGAAATTACAGGGAAACTACAATGAACTCACTGAAAACTACATCAACATGAAAAAATAAAATAAAACAAAACCTAACAACAAGGGCCAGGAGGAAATGAAGAATACAATTTCTGAATTGAAGAACACAGTAGAAGGAATCAAAAGCAGGATCAATGAAGCAGAAGATCACATCAGTGAGCTGGAGGACAAGTAGAAAAAAACACCCAGAAAAAGCAAGAAAAAGAAAAAAAGGCTCAGAAAGAATGAAGAGGGATTAAAGGAAATGCAGAGCAATATGAAACATAATAATATCTCTATAATACGAAATCCAGAAGGAGAAGAACAAGAGCAAGGGGTAGAAAATGTGTTTGAAAAAGTAATGATGGAAAACTTCCCTAATTTGATGAGAGAAAAAAGTCACACAAATACAGGAAACACAGAGAGTCCCAATAAAAGGAACACAAAGAGGGAGGCCCGCTTCAAGACACATCATAATTAAAATGGCAAAATTCCAACACAAAAAGAGAATCTTAAAGGCAGCAATGGAGAAAAAGGAAGTAACATACAAGGGAGCCCCAACAAGGTTAGTAGTTGACTTCTCAATGAAAACTCTCAAAGCCAGAAGAGAAAGGCAAGAAATATTACAAGTAATGAGAACCAGAGGCCTGCAACCAAGGCTACTTTACCCAACAAGGCTCTTAATCAAGATAGAAAGCCAATAAAGGAGCTTCTCAGACAAAAGAAGTCTATAAGAATACTCCTCCGCCATGCCAACTCTGCAAGAGATGCTAAAGAAACTACTTTGAGGAAAGGAAGGAAAAGAGAGATCAAGAGAGGAACATGGATAAGAAAAAGACAATAAATAAGTACCTGTCAATAATAACTTTAAATATAAATGTATTAAATCCTCCAAGAAAAAGACCTAGAATAGCTGAATGGATAAGAAATCATGACCCACAGGTATGCTTCCTATAAGAGACCCACTTCAGGACAAAAAACCTACACAGACTGAAAGTGAAGGGCTCTAAACAAACATTCCAAGGAAATGGACAGAAAAAAAGCCAGGGTAGCAACACTCATACCAGAAAAAAAATAGACTTCAAAAATGGGCCATATAAAGGGACCCAGAAGATCACTTCATAATACTCAAGGGAAGAATCCATCAAGAAGACATGAACATTGTAAATATATATGTTTTTTTACAACAGAGGGGCACCCAAATACATAAAAGCAAATCTTGGAGGACTTCAAGAAAGATATTGACAGCAACACAATTATAGTAGGGGATTTTAACATCCCACTGGCAAAAATGGACAGAACTTCCAAACAAAATATTAACAAAGATATTGTGGCATTGAACAATGCCCCAGAGGAAATGCTCTTAACTGATATATAGAGAGAGCCTTTCATCTCACAGAAGGTAATGCACAGGGAATATTTTCAAAGATAGACCACATGATATGTCACAACACAAGCCTCAAAAATTAAAAAAAATAAATAAATCAGCTCAAGCATTTTCTCTGACTACAAGGGACTGAAACTAGAAACCAACCCCAATGGGAAAAACCCAAAACACTCAAAATCATGGAGATTGAATAGCATGCTATTAAACAATGAATGGGTCAAGAATGAAGTTAGGGAATAAATGAAAAGTTTCTGAAAACAAATGAAAATGAGCTCACAACAACCCAAAACTTATGGGACATAGCAGAGGCAGTCCTGAGAGGGAAGTTCATAGTGACACATGTCCACCTAAAAAAGATAGAAGGCTTTCATACAAACAACCTAACCCTAGGCCTACCAGAACTTGAGGAACAACAACAAACACAGCCCAGAGCAAGTAGAAGGAAGGAAATAACTAAGATCATCAGAGCAGAGTTAAATGACATGGAGACTAAAAGCACAATTATAAGGGTCAATGAACCCAGGAGCTGGTTCTGTGAAAAAGTAAACAAAATTGACAAGACTTCAAGCAGGCTCATCAAGTAAAAAAGAGAGAGGACCCAATAAACACAATCAGAAATGAAAGAGGAGACATTGCAACTGATACCACAGAAATATAAAGGAGTCTAAGAAATTACTATGAAGAATTATATGCCAGGAAATTTTAAAACCTAGGTGAAATGGACAAATTTCTAGAAAAATATAATCTTCCAAAACTCATTGAAGAAGAAGCAGAGAGCCTAAACAGACCAATAACAGCAGATGAAATGGAAGCAGTAATCAAATACTCCCAGTGCACAAAAGCCCTGGACTGCAAGGTTTCACAGGAAAATTCTACAAAGCAGTAAAATTCCAAAATGTAAGGAAGCGTTAAACCCTATCCTTCCCAGACTATTCCCAAAAAATCCAAAATGATGGATGACTCCCAAACTCTTTTTATGAAGCCAGCATCATCATAATCCCAAAACCAGATAAACACACAACAAAGAAAGAAAACTTCAGGCCAATGTTGCTGATGAACATACACTCTAAAATCCTCAGCAAAATATTGGCAAACCACATCCAACAATACATTATGAAGATCATACACTATGACCAAGGGGGATTCATCCCAGGGATGCAAGAAAGGTACAATATTTGCAAATCAATAAATCTAATGCATCACATAAACAAATGCAAAGACAAAAATCACATGATCATATCAATAGATGGTGAAAAAGCATTTGATGAGGCACAACATCCATTTACAATAAAAACACTCAGCAAAGTGGGAATAGAGAGAACATTCCTCAACATAATAAAGGTCATGTACAAGAGACCTAGAGCCAACATCATATTCAATGTGTGAAAACTGAAATCTTTTCCACTAGATCAAGAACAACACAAGGTTGTCCACTTTTACTACTCCTATTAGATGTGATATTGGAAGTACTAGACATAGCAATCAGGCAAGAAAAAGAAATAGAAGATATCCAAATCAGAAAGGGGAAACAAAACTATCATTGTTTGCAGATGACATGATAGTAGTATATAGAAAATCCAATAGGTTCCACCAAAAAACTGCCTGACCTAATAAAGTAATTTAGCAAAACAATGGGATAAAAAGTCAATATCCAGAAATCAAAGGCATTTTTGTATACTAACAAGGAAACATCAGAAACAGAAAACAAGAAAAAAAAATCCCATTTGACATAGCAACTTGAAAAATAAAATACCTATGAATAAACCTGACTAAGGAGGTAAAAGACCTGTACTCAGAAAACTGCACAACACTGAATAAAGAAATTAAGGAAGGAACAAACAAATGGAAACACACACCGTGTTCATGGATTGGAAGAATTAACATAATCAAAATGGCCATACTACCAAAAGCAATTTACAGATTCAATGCAATCCCTATTGAAGTACCAATGGCATATTTCACAGACATAGAATAAACACTTCAAAAATTTATATGGAACCATAAATGATCCCACATACCTGCAGCAATTTTGAGAAAGAAGAGCAAAGTAGGAGGGAACACAATACCTGATACCAAACTGTATTACAAGGCCACTGAAATCAAAACAACCTGTTACTGTCATTAAAACAGGCACATAGACTAATGAAACAGAACAGAAAGCCAAGAAATAAACCTAAATCTCTATGGTCAATTCGTATTTGACAAATGGGGCAGCAGCATAAAATGGAGTAAAAATAGCCTCTCCAACAAATGGTGTTGGGAGAACTGGTCAGCTACATGCAAAGAAAAAAAGAAAAAAAAAAAAAAGACTAGAGCACCAACTTACACCATACCCAAAAATAAATTCAAGGTGGATAAAAGGTTTAAATATAAGTCTTTACACCATTAAAGTCCTAGAGGATAACATAGGCAGCAAAATCTCAGATATTCCATGCAGCAATATTTTCAATGATATGTCCCCTAGGGACATAAAGGAAACAATACACAAATAGGATCTCATCAAAATAAAATATCTTCTACATGACTAAAGAAAAATATTAAAATAAAAAGAGAACAACCATATGGGAAAACGTATTTGCCAATGATACCTCAGACAAAGGTTTAATCTCCAAAATATATAAAGAACTCACACGACTCCACTCTAAGACAAACAACCCAATTAAAAAATGGAGAAAAGATTTGAATGAACACTTCTCCAAGGAGGATATCCAGAGGGTCCAGAGACATGTGAAAAGATGCTCACTATTGCTAGCTATCAGAGAGATGCAAACTAAAATCGCAACCAGGTATCAGTTCACACTTGTCAGAATGGCGATCATAAACAAAGCAACAAACAACAACTGTTGGAGAGGTTGTGGAGAAAAGTGAATCTTAGCGAACTGTTGGTGGGATTGCAAACTGGTACCACCACTATGGAAAACAGTATGGAATTTTCTCAGAAAACTAAAAATGGATCTACCTTTTGACCCAGCAATTCCACTGCTGGGCTTATATCCTAAGAGCCCTGAAACAACAATCCAAAAGAACCTATGCACCCCAATATTCATAGCAGCACAATTTACAATAAGCAAGTGCTGGAAGCAACCTAGGTGCCTATCAGTAAATTAGTGGATCAAACAACTATGGTTCATTTACAGAATGGAATTCTATGCAGCAGAAAGAAAGAAGGAGCTCCTACACTTTGCAACAGCGTGGATGGAACTGGAAAGCAGTGTGCTAAGCTTAATTATGTAGCCAGTGAAAGACAAATACCATGTGTTTTCACCTTTAAGAGGAACGTAATCAACAAAGCAAACAATCCAGCAAAATTTAACTAAAGATACTGAAATAGAGAACAGGCTGACAGTGACCAGAGAGGAGAGGGGAGGGGATTTCAGGGGAAAAGGAGAAGGGTTTACAGGAACCCTCAAACTAATAAAGGACACATGGACTATAACAAGGGTGGGGTGGAAATGGGAGGGAGGTGCAGAAGGCTAGAGGCATGTGCTGGGATGGGGGTGAAAGGCAGAAAACTTGTACTTGAACAATAATTAAAATGAAAATTCTTATTAGAAAAAATAATAATATATGAAATCTTACTTTTTGTGAAAGCATGTATGAAGATGGAGAATATTGTGCTAAGTAAATAAGCCAGTCAGAGAAAGACAAATACCATATTATTTTATGTAATATGGAATCCAGTGAACAAAATAACGAAAACAAGCAGAAACAGGCTATAGATACAGAAAAAGACTGAAAGCTGTCAGAAAGGAGGCTGTTTGGAGGGATGGTTGAAAAAAGCAAAGAGAATAAGCAATGAAAATTGGTAATTACAGAATAGTTACAGATATAGATTACAGCCTAGGGAATATAGTCAATAATATCATAAATGTGTATGGGGCCAAGTTGGTAACTGAAGCAGAAGCAGTCCATTCTTTAAAGCACATGATTCTTTAATGACTATGCTGTGCATCTAAAACCAATGTAGAATAAGACTGAATGTAGACTATGACTGATAAAAGTTTTAAAAGAAAAAAGAAAAATAATATGTGAAAATAAAAATGTAAGCAAAAAAATTGTTCATCATGTTATTATTTTTAAAGTAAAATTAGACATAGCCTAGATACCCAACAGTTTTAAAAGTTTAAGTGAAAAGTATTTATCACTATAGTAATCTATTGTGCTCCCATTTAAAATTATGTTTATAAATTGTTTCATGACCTGATGAGATTTTTACAAATATAATCTTAATACAAAGAGTTAGACATAAATTTATGTGCACAATTTGACCCTTTGTAAATATGTATGTGTTAAATGTATGTGAGTGAATAAGTGTATGTGAAGAAAGAGAATGAAAGGAAATTAATTAACATACTGTTAGCAACAATGACCTATGAATGCTTAAGATTATTGTGTTTTATGTTTTTCTCTTTAATATGTTTTCTCAATTGACAAATCATCTACCATAACTAATCTATATATTTACACTTAAAAAAGTCAATAGTGTGGCAAATACATCTCTAATTATTTATGCATGGAGGCCATGCTTGTGTATTAACTTATTTTGACCGGTGGTGTGAATGCAGATGTGGCATGTGTCACTGCCATGAAAAATCTCTGAGAGCCTTCATGTGGCTCCAGTGTGCATTTATTGGTTATGACTGAGAACTGCAATGTCCCTTACAGGTGCTTCTCTTTTAATCTAGATCTCAAAATAAAAAAGAAAAAAGGGAACCCTAGTGCAACAATTCCTCTGCTGGGATTATATCCTAAGAGCCCTGAAACACCAATCCAGAAGAACCCATGCACCCCAATGTTCATAGCAGCACAATTCACAGTAGCCAAGTACTGGAAGCCATCTAGGTGCCCATCAGTAAATGAGTGGATCAGAATACCATGGTACATTTACATGATACAATACTACTCAGCAGAGAAAAAGAAGGAGCTCCTACCATTTGTAACAGCATGGATGGAACTGGAAAGCATTATGCTACGTGAAATAAGCCAGGTGGTGAGGGACAAATACTATATGACCTTGCCTTTAATGGAAACATAATCAACAAAAAGAAAAAAAAAACAAACCAAATATAACCAGAGATGTTGAAATTAAGAACAATCTAACAATATCTAGATGGTAGTGGGGAGACAATGGGGGGAAGGATTTTCAGGAACTACTGGAAAGGACACGGGGGCAAAACCAAGGGGGAGGGTAGAAGCAAGGGAGGGAGGTGGGTTTGGCTGGGCTGTGGGGATTGGTGGGGGGAAAATGCAGACAACTGTAATTGAACAACAATAAAATAATTTAAAAAAGAAAAAAGTAAAGGAAATGTAGAACAGAGCCGGAGGGGACCCACAATGGCAATATATTGCATGAACGAGAATCCGACATTTTTTGTAATACACCACTGAGAATTCAGGGCTGTATTTTCTAAAGAATAACAAAGAGAAAACTTGAGTAACACAGTCTATGTTACTGCATTTTTTATGTTAGAGATTGGTTAAGTGACTAATTAGCTGGTTATTTTAAGCAAGTAACTTATTGTTAATGTCATAGACCCTGATAGCAGCTCAACTATGCCAAGAGTAACAATATAAAGACAAACTAAACAAAATCTCCTCTTACCTTGTCACATTTATCCAGTTAATTTTTTCAATTTTTTGATCAGATACATGAATGAATAAAATTTATTTTCTATCTTCACTTCTATACATCCACTACTTTATCTTTTGAAATTTGATTTCTATCTGTGCCAACATAGTAAATTTATTCATAATTTTGATATTTTAAACTTCCCACTTCAACTATTCTCTAAAATATACTTGTATTTTTTAATATTTTAAATTTTCACATGATTTTAACTGTTTATGTATTTTTGTAGGGATTCCAATTCAATAATGTTATTTTCTTCTCAGTAAATTACAACAGAAAGAACAGAATGTCAGTTTGCTGCATCACTGGAAATGTTTACTTTAATCTCTTAGTTAAGTTGGTGTTTAACAGAATTCTTCACTCTAAAGGTTGCTATTTTTCCCTTTGTAGCTAATGGGCAATATGTAGAAAGATACTTTGAGACCATGTAAATATCATGTTCCTTGTGAAACACCCATTAATTTTCATATACATGTGGTTTTATCTGAAATAATTCTCTATGGCAGAATAAACATATGCATGATCATTGTGTTGAATGTGTATAATGTGTGATGGTCATTATCTACTTTGTTGATCAAGTTGCCCAAATTTGGTCACTGAGAGCTCCTTCAATCTGGCTCCTATCTTTTCGGTGTATCCTTACAACTCTTGAGATGTTTCATAAAGCATATGTTTCACTTTCCCTGTCCTATTCCTGAAATTAGACATTTTCCCCAAGGGGTTCTGGGTTTCCTTGACAGAGAAGAGTATTTAAAAACAGTTACCAGGGAGACCCAAGTCGGGGCTCCCTGTCTTTCCTCAGTTCCTGTCTTGCTTGCAAGAGATGAATTCAATCGAAAGACAACATGTATAATGGAAATGAGATAGCAAGTTTATGAAGCACAGGGGCACAAGACTATAGGCAGTCACCCAGCTAGTATAAATGCCCCACCTATTGAGAAAGTAAAGTTATAAGTTTGTTCTATGCCCTTGATCTAAGCCTACAAGTGGGCACTCAACTAATCTGAAATGTGCTGACTACTGGGGGTCAGAGTTTACATACTTCAATCAGCTTCTAGGTGTTCCCACCTTCTCCCCCTTCTAAAACTTGGGAATAATGTACAGCTACAGAGGCTTTCTTTCTCAGCTACTAAAGGCTCTTTTGTATTAGTTAATAAAATTGCTACAGAGGCTCCCTTTCCCAGTACACAGAATTTCAAAGACTCTCTTCCTCCTGCACTATCTTCAATTGTGATGTTGGGAACACCTGGCAATCTTATCAGACCAGGCTCAGGACTGCTGAATCAATGGGTGAGGCATCTGTCCCTCATCCTCCCTGCCTTAGTTTATTAACTACCCTAATTAACAAAACCAAGATGCAGGATTTGGGTCTTTTCATTACCAGTAATGTACCATTCTATGAGACTCAGTGGAGCTGGGAAATATACATAGTTATAAATATTTTGATATCTTCATATCTTTATCTAAAAACTTGACTTCATACTGTTACTTCCAATTCCAACCTAACTTCACATAGCTCAGTTTACACTTTCCTCTAAACTATATGTGCAAGTTTCCTTAATTCTGAAAATCCTGTTCACATTACACTCATATTTAATTTTTTTTTTGCTCAAACATGTAATACATTGAAAGTAGTTTCAGAACTACTAATTCACACAAATTGAAAAAGACACCTACAACTACATTTCACATATTGTTTATAATTATTTTCATCTTTAGTTTGAGTGTGTATAGTCAAAACATTCAAAGCTAATTAAATTACACCTCCATTCCTTCATCATGGTTATAATGTTACTTGGAAACATAGTCATGTCATTTGGTTTTCTTTTAATCCAAATTTAGGATTTTTTTCTTCCCATTCCTTATTGATTTTATTTTGTATTTTGGAATATATCCTGGTTCCCTAAGTCAAAACTACACACACACAAAAAAGTAACCTTCCTTCATCCTCATTTCTACTTCATTCATAGCCACCCTTCCTAAGTAATCAATCTCATTAATGTATGGTTTATTTTATAAATAATGTTTCTTTAGTGAAAATATTTTAGTGTTTCTTTTAGTGAAAATACATTCAATTCACATGCATTTTTATTTTACATATTTTCTTGGAGGAAATAGCATACTTTTTAATTTGCCTTTTTTACTTAGCAATATATGTTGGAAATCATTCCATAACATTTGGATGAGCCATAAGTTATTCAATCAACCTCTTACATATGTTTAAAGTTATTTCCAATATTTTGTTATGACAGAGTGTAGAAATCAGTAACTTCATGCATATGTAAGTTTATAGTGTTCATGATGTACCTTCACAGTAAATTCCTATAATTGGGTCAAAAGTAAAATTTATTTTTCATTTTGTTAAATATTTTCAAAAAATTTTATAATGCTTATTCCAATTTTATGTTTACTATAAGATTTATATGACGTCATCTGTTTCCCTAAAACCAAGCTTCTGAAGGCATTCTGGTGGTTCAACTTGATTCTCTATTTAAACTGTTTTCTAGAATTTCCATTATTTCAAGGGAAATAAGGGACATTCTTCATGAACTCAGTTCATTAACTAATAAGAAATATTTATATTGAATAGAATTTTTAGCAGATGTCACAACTTTGACTTTGTTATAGTCACATTCATATATCCTCCTCAGTAGATCTTAAGCTTATCAATAGAAGAAAATCAGGAGCTTTCGTTTGATCTTTACCCACTATCTAGTGCAGATACTTATATTTAGCTCTCAGAAAATATTTTCTTAACTGATGTATTTATTCTTAAAGGGTAAGTTATAAACAATGGCCTAAGGCAGAGTTGAGAGAAAATGCATATAAACCAGATTTTTTTTTTGTTTTCCCCTCAGTACTGTAGTTATAGTTTTTCTAGATTTTACCATGACTTTCTTTGTTGTTTTATCTGAAAAACAAATTAAAACTGAAACCTAAATAAAGGAACTGCTTAGTGAAGGACACTACAAGACACCATGAGAAATTTTCAGGCCACCTGACAAGAGAAGTAAATTCAAAAATGATTCCTTGATGAGCCTGAAATACAGTATGTCTCTTTCTCTGAACTCTCCATTTCCTGCTGCCTTTTCTTACATTGAGACTGTAACACAGAAAAGTTTCTGGGGGAATTTAACCTCGTAGTGCCATGCTGATTAGAAACCTTAGGACATGGTATCTCTGAAATTAGATCAATGTCAGAGTGCTTTTTGCCCACAGCAACTACAAAAGAAGGGAAAAATAAAATAAAAATATTTCATAACATTTTTTATTAGAAGAAAATATAAGAGTCAGAAGCACGGGGAAGAAAAAGGAAAGGGTTTCACATTGTGCCCTTAAAAGCTTTCAGCAATGCCAATAAGAGTCACTTTCTTCCTCTAAATAGTATAAGTCAAGTCCCCAATATCCACATAAAATATGCCACAACTTGAAATTACAAATATTCTAAAGCATCTGGCATATACATTTTAAATACTTCATCTAGAGTAATTTTATGTTTGAAATAAAATTGAGAAGATGAAACAGAGACTTTCCAATTACTCCCTGCCCCACATGCATAGCATCCCCCATTATCAACCATCCTACACCCATTGGTGCTCAACCTACATTGACACATCATAATCACTCAAAGTCCAGTTTACAGCAGTGTTTAATTCTGGTGTTGTATATTCTGTGGCTTAGGGCAAATGTATAAAGAATGGTATATATTCATCACTATAATCATATATTAGGTAGCCTTATTAGATTGGTTTCTTTCATTAAATAGGCATTTAAGATTTTCCCATTTTTTCATGGCTTGATAGCTAATTTTTTATCATTGAATAATATTTTATTGTCTGGATGCATCACACTATATTTATCCATGCAGGTACTGAAAGACACCTTGGTTACTTTCAAGTTTTGGTTATTGGAAATAAAGCCTATAAACATCCACATACTGGGTATGGTATGTACATAAACTTTCAATGTCTTTGCTTAAATACCAAAGGATAACTTGTGTGTAGATTGTATGGTAAGAATTTGTTTGGCTTTGTAAAAAATGTTAAACTGTCTTCCAAAGTGCTTGGACCAGTGTCTAGTCATGCCAGCAATGTTTGAGAGTTTCTGTTGCTCCATGTTCTTAATAGCATGTGGTGTCATCAATGTTCCAGATAGGGCTATTCTAATAACTGCAGTTTTATCAAATTGTTGCTTAATTGACATTTTACTAATGACATTCGATGTACTTACTTGCCATTTGTATATCTTGGTGAGAATTCTGTTAAAGCATTTAATCCATATTTTAATTCTGTTACCTTTTGTTGCTGAGAATTAAGAGTTCTTTGTATATTTTGGATAATAGTCCTTTATCAGATGTGGATATATTTGTGTACATATTATCATAGTCTCTGGTTTGTCTTCTAATTTTCTGGATACTGTCTTTCACAGAGCAGGAATATTTATACTTTCAATGGATTCCAGCTAACCAATTATTTCATAGATCATGTCTTTAGTGTTTTATCTAAAAATACAGCACCATACTGAAGGTCATTTAGTATTACTCCTATGTTATCTTCAAAGAGTTTTGTGGTTTTGCATTTTACATTTAGGTCTATGATCCATTTTGAGTTAAGTTTTGTGAAAGGTGTTAGATTTGTGTCTAGGTTAATTTTTTGTGTATGGATACCCATCTCCTTGTTACAGCAGAATCATGTATTAAAGAGATTATCTTTGCTCCATTTTATTGCCTTTACTCCTTTGTCAAAAGTGAATTGTATTTATTCTGTACTCTCTGTTCTGTTACATTGACCACTGTAGCTTTATAGTAAACCTTGATGATGGATTGTGTCGTTCCTCCAATTTTGTTCTTCTCCTTCAAAATTGTGCTGGCTAGTCTTCCTCCTTTACCTCCCATATGAACTGAATAAGTTTGTTGATATCTACAAAATAACATGCAGAAATTTTGATTTAACATTCCATTAAATCTAAAGATCAAGCTGGGAAAAACTGACAACTGATGAATGTTGACTTTTATTGTCCATGAATATGGAGTACCTATCCACTTACTTAGATCTTCTTTGATTTTATTCATCATGTTTTTGCAATTTTTCCCACATAGATCTTGAATATATTTTGTTTGATTTATACCTAAGTGTTTTATTTTGGGTGTGTTAATACAAATGATATTATGTTTTTAATTTCAAATTCCACTTATTTACTCTTGCTATGTAGAAAAGCAGTTGACTTTTGTGTATTAGCTGTTTATCCTGAAACCTTGCTATAGACAGTTCTAGAGGTATTTTAATAAATTCCTTTAGATTTTTCATATAGACAATTATGTCACTTGGAAAAAAGGAGAGTTTTATATCTTGCTTCCCAAACTATGTAACTTTTATTTATTTTTATGGCCATATTGCATTAGCATGAACTTCCAGTATGATACTAAAAAAATGGTGAGAGGAAAGATCCTTGTTTAGTACCTGATCAGAGTGAAAAACTTCAAGTGTATTACCATTGAGTATGTTAACTTTAGACTTTTGGAGATAGTCCTTATGAAGTTGATAAAACTTCCCTGGATTTCTAGTTTAATGAGAGTTTTTATCATTATGGGCTCTGCTTTTTTAAAAAACTATTTTATGCATCTCTTGATATAATCATGTGATATTTATTTTTCCAATGCTGATATGAAAAATCAAACACCTTAATTAATTTTCATTTTTCTTTCTTTTCTTTTTTTTCAGGTACTGTTGTCTCCACTTTTCCTCTACCACTCCCACCACCACATCCATCCCTACATCCCAGACTGGATCCTACCTCCTCTTGACTTTATCCACATGTCCTTTATAGATTTTCCTGAAAATCCTTCCCCCGTTCCCCCCTCATTATCCCCTCCCACTTCCCCTCTGGTTACTGTCAGTTTGTTCTTTACTTCAATGTCTCTGGTTATATTTTGCTTGCTCCTTTGTTTTGTTGACTAGATTCCAGTTAAAGGCGAGATCATATGGTATATGTCATTCATCATCTGGTTTATTTCACTTAGCATAATGCTCTCCAGTTACATGCATACTGTCACAAAGGGTAGGAGATCCTTCTCTCTCTCTTTTTTTTTTTGCTGCATAGTATTCCATCTTGTAAATGTACCTTAATTTTTGATCCATTCATTTACTCATAGGCACTTAGGTTGCTTCCAGTACTTGGCTGTTGTGAATTGTGCTGCTATGAATATTGGGGTGCATAGGTTCTTTTGAATTGGTGTTTCAGGACTCTTAGGATATAATCCCAGCAATGGAATTGCTGGATCAAAAGGCAGTTCCACCTTTCATTTTCTGAGGAAATTCCATACTGTTTTCCATAGTGGCTGCAATAGTCTACAATCCCACCAACAGTGCAGTAGGGTACCCTTTTCTCCACATCCTCTCCCAACACTTATTATCTGTTGATTTGTTTATGATGGTCAATCTGACCTGTGTGAAGTGAAAAATACCTTCATTGATTTTCAAATGTTTAACCAACTTTGCATAACTGTGATATGTTTCACCTTGTTACAGCATATAACTATTTTAATGTTCTTTTGGATTTGATTTGCTAATATTTTTGAGGATTTTTTATTTATATTTATAAGAAATATTGGTCTATATTTCTTGTATTGTAATGTTAGGGTATTGTTTATTTGTTTGTTTGTTTGTTTTTATCTTTGCTATTACAATAACTCTGGCCTCCTTAAATGAGTTCAGAAATGTTCCCTCTCTTCTATCTTTTGGAAGAGATTATGGAAATTAGTATAACTTTTTTTCTGAACTGTTTTGTAGCATTCAGTAATATATTAAACTGGGATTGGTATTTTCTGTTTTGAAAAGTTATCAATTTTTTGTAGCCATGAAAAATGTTTATAATCTTGTACTCTGTCAATGTTTTCACTTATATTAGCCTTCTTTTTTTTATTAAATCATTGTTTATTGTTATTCCACTATGGTTGCCCCAATATTTCTCCCTTTACCCTTCTCTGCCCATCCCACCCCCCACCCAACACAGCCAATCAGATTGTATAAATCTTTATCTTTTATAAAGATTTATGTGGAAAGTTATTAATCTTGATTTATTTTTTAATAGATATAGTCTTATTCACTCCTATTTTAACAATTAAAGTCCTATTTGTGTGTGTATGAGTTTTGACAGATTGTACCTCCCTAGGAATTGTTCCATTTCAACTAAGCTTTCAAAGTTGCAGGCACTTCTTCATTATCTTTTTAATTTTTAATCTATAATCTTTTAAATCTATAGAGATGCCCACTTTTTTCATTTCTGATATTATTACTTTTTGCTCTCTCTCTTTTTTTTTTTTTTTACTTATTAAGCTTGGCTTATCTATTCTGTTGATCTTGTCAAAGAACCAGGTTTAGGTTTTTTTTTAATATTATATATTGATTTTCTGTTTAAAAGTATAATGAGCCCATTCTACAATTGCCTGATCAGTTAGATTATAAGGTATTCCTCTTTTATTTTGGATATTCCAGCACTGAAGAAAAACCTGAGTAGAATGGGCAAGGTCTCCAGGGCCATTATCAGTTTTAATTTGCTGAGGATGCCCTAAATGACTAAAGACCTCAAGACAGAGGGCCTGCACATTTCTAGCAAATTCTCTGTTAAAGCAGATGCATGTAGGGCACCAGAGTAAGTATCAATAGAAATAGGAACATATTTGAATTTTCCAAAGGGAGAGTAATGAGTGACATCTGTTTGCCAAATTATTTGAGAATCTAGTCCTGGAGATTAACTCCTGTAGATGAGGGTGCTTTGCTAAGGGCTTGGCAATCAGGACATTCTTTAATAATTTGCTTAGCTTGGAAAGACAGGACACCTGCTGTTTCTGCAAGCTGCAATGAGTTTAAGCAGCAAGTTAATTGCCCTGTTATTCTTAGGACCTGGTAGTTCCTAGGTTCAGAATTTTCAAGGAAAGTGGGAAATATGGGGGGGGGGGGCAGGGTGCTCTGCTCAAATATGTTTTAGACAAAAAATGGTTATGCACCAAGGGCCTTTTGTGACTCCATTGACTTACCATTCCCCTCGGGAGAATAGCCAGTTCTTCCCCAAGAAAATAATCAGTGATTACAGGTACTGAGTCAAAAAATGGTACTTTTGTCTTCCGTGGAGAAGGGCTAGTTTTCCAGGAGAAAGTATACCTATATTTCATTTTTATAATAAAGGGTCATGGCTCCGGCATAAGCAAGGAGGATTCTTAATATTTCTTTAACACATCACTCCCACATCAAACTTATAGCATGCTTTAGAATGACAAAATTATGAACACATTCATAACTTTCAGAAAGTTTTTTTCTCCACTGGTAAATACATCTTTTTTGTTGTTGTTGTTGTTAATTCGTATTGATTACTGCATTCCTTGAGTATGCTCAAAAGTGAGATGTCTCATTATCTAGTGCCCTTGACAACTTTGGGAAGGCTGGAGAAGAGGGAGGGAGGATGCTAAGCTCCAAGCGGCTTGTTCCCAGGACCAAAGCAGTCCCTGGGACTCCATAAGGAGGATTCAGAGTGGTTAAAAGACACATTTTCTCATTATTTTTCTTCCTGCACTTTTTACTGTCTGAGGGAAATGAGATCATTTTCCTTCTTTAAACGATCAATTTAAATTATTTCTGAGTAAAATTCTTATGATGTAACATCATTAGAGATCTTGATTTGTTGACTTAGCAAAATATTTTGAGACTGAACTGTTCCTTTCAAAACAAAAACAAAAACAAAATTCAGGCAAACCAGTAATTTCAAATTAAAGCCTCTAAAGGAGAGAGTGAGATGTTATCCTGGAGTCTTATCTCACACCACCTCATGTTATTTCAACTTCTGCCCAACTTTTTCCTAAATAACTAAGTTTAAAGATCCCTTATCACAGAGATATTCAGCAGCCCTAAAAAGCTGCTGACCTAGCTTAAAGCACTGTGCTTGTCTCTTAGAGAACCTGCTCCCCATAGTTGAGGATTCACAGAAACCTTCAAAGAAACTCTTTAATAAATAAAATAACCTTTTTCTGAAATTCCTCCCACTGCAAGCATGGTGATTACAATACCAGTCTTAATGTTGCTTTTTCTCCACCTGCACCTTTAAATCCTTATTCAGGCAGATGGAGGGAAAAGGCAAAACTGAAGGGACTGCAAGAGGTGGCTTAAAATAAAGAATTTGCTGAGATGATTGGAAACTGTCCTATAACAAGTTGATATTTTTAAAGCTGATTAAAGGGAAAAAGCTTTGCTCTTTCTCCCAAGCCTAGACCTAGTTGGGGCTTGTGCCCCAGGGATGGGCTTGTGAGTGTTTTTACAGTGTGCCTTGTGGCTCTTAACTGCTTGACCCAGGCCCAAGAGTTTGTGGCAAATACTTGGGAAAGAGAGCAAGGCTCCTGCTTATTAAAGAAGGTACAGTTGCAAAGTGGTCCCAAGAGAGGGTGACCTAGGAAGAAAACCCTTTTCCTCTGAAATCCAACACATCCTACAACCTAACCAAAAAGTGCTCAGTGTTATGGGCCCTTCCCTGGGCTGATGCACGCGTACTCCAACCAAGTTAGTGTGCTGTCGCAACAACTGCTCATAGCTCTGGGTGCCTGTTCCTAGGCACCAGTTGATAAGGACCCTGGCTCGTGGGGTCTAAGACATGGTGGATGAGATACAACACAAATTAATGTGGACTACCGAGTTCTGTGGAAGAAAAAGGACTGCACAGCTTCTCTCTCAAGAGGAGAAAAGCCTCAGAGTGCCTCGGTCACTCTCTTAAGGGGAGAGTGAACCAACCCTTGCCTTGACAAGCTTTTATTGCTTTTCTGGGCACATCACATGATGGTCTGCATTCACTATGCACAGGTTCACTTTAGGTGGTTTCCTTTTACAGAAAACAAAGGATAGGATGTCACTAATTGCTTCAAAGAGAAGGATGTTGCAGACCAAAGGGAAAAGTGGTTGAACTGGTTGCACTCCATACTGGGTAGGTTTAGCACAGACTTTAGGAAGTTGCAGTAAGCACTTGCTGCCTCAACTCAGGGTGAGGGAGTTTTAGCAAAAGCAAGCCTCAAAGTGGCCTAGGTACATGCAGGCCTGATTCCCATGGGAGAACCTGTCCGTTGGCACAGGTCCTATCTGGGCCCACACCATGCAGAATGGTCTCCCATATTATCTGTCTTTTGCTTTTGCTGGCAAAACTAAGAAAATAAATGATCTGTCTCCTAGAATTTAGAATGGTAGAGGTTATCTGTCTCTCATTGAGGCTAGACACTTGGGAGTTTTCTCAAAACATTCTTTTTAAAGACATGAATGTTGAACATCCAAATACATATAAACATACATATTTGCATACATATGTACATATAGAATTTGAGTCATATTTCCCTGTGGATTATTATAACTTTATATAAAAGACTTCGATGGATCTGACAGAGGGCTTAGTATAGGGAAAGCAATGAAAGCTGGCAGAGAAATATCACCATTAAATAATGAATGTCATTTAAAGAACCAAATGCTACAACTATGTTTGAATTTGAAGAGTTCTCTTGAGAATATTCAGGTTGGAGGCTTCATTAGAAATGTGACTATGTTGTCAAGGAGAAGGAAGTTCATAGTCACTGAAATTTGGACATACATGTTAATAGAACCATTTGTCTATTCAAGGCTGAGAAATATACAACATGGTTTTTAGTGTTTTAGTCATTAATGTCAGTCATTTAGTCATTTAGTGTTCAGTCATTAATTCCCTCATTTATTTATTGACTTGCTAATCCAATTATATTGTCATGAAGATAGAAGACTATCTTTGAGGAGCTTGAGAGAATCAACATAAAAGCACATCATTACAATAAAGGATAATACATGAAATAATGTATTCAACAAATTTCTTGAGCACTGATTATGTGGTATGCTTCTGAGGGATACATATATTCAATACCTAGTGATGACTCTCAAAAGAACTCCAGTTAATGATAGAAATAGATGAATAAATAAATGTAGTAAATACAGTACT
This sequence comes from Anoura caudifer, assembly GCA_004027475.1. Taxonomy (NCBI): domain Eukaryota; kingdom Metazoa; phylum Chordata; class Mammalia; order Chiroptera; family Phyllostomidae; genus Anoura; species Anoura caudifer. Next base: position 98,634 of record PVKU01002873.1, read on the forward strand.
GTGTGAGAAGTTCAATAGTAGAAATATAGATGCTGGTAACACAGAGATGATTTAATAAACTATAATGCACATTAGAGCAAGTATTTAGTAATTATTGCGTACAAGAGGAGAAAAATAGTAATAATATTTTCTAATTTGTTATTTCAAAAATATTCTGATCCTAATGTTCCTCTCACTCCAAGTTGTTTCCTTATTGAATGATCTCTCTGGCTTCATCCACCATATTATAAAACACTTTACCATTAAGTAGGCTTTAGTCAGCAACTTCTAGTTACCCTGGGAGAAGGAATTACATTCAAGAATTATATTTAAGATTTGACATTTATACTTGTGAATGAAAGAGGGGGTCAATGAAAATATTTAGATGAGTAATATTATATTGCTCTCATTATTCATATTATCAACTGCAGGGATAAAAGCCAAATTACTTCTGGGTCCCAACTGGCAAATCTTATTTATGCATACATGGATTCATTAAATTATTCAATAAATACATCTTGTGCTTTATACCCAAATCACACAGAAGAATCTGAAACAGTCATGGATTTGAGGTCCTACAAAAATATTGAAATATTATTAGGGGATTAAGTACAATAATAATGGTAATTTTAGGAATGTACACATAGGAGAGCACAACACTTCCTGGAAGTCCAGAGGAGCTGACATTTTATTAATTGGTTTTAGAGTAGTACAGCAAGTTAGTTGTAGAGCAGTTTAGCACAATGAGTCTTATGAGAGAAATCAGGAAAGAAAGAATTGGTTTAGAAATTATATATGGGGACAGTGACTGAAGAGATTGGCATGTGTTTTTCCCAGTGAAACAATCACTAAATTGCTGGAAATTTATTTTAAAAAAAACTAACAAAACAAATTAAAAACAACCAGTTAGTTTCTGGAAATTTCCTAAGCAGAGACAGAAAACAGAGATGCATATATTTATGAAAATATGTTAAGGTCTTGGTAAAAACAGTGAGTGTGTGGCATGACCACCTTTATTTCCTCTCATCTCAGTGTACAGGGAGCTCTGTAATGGAAGAATTTAGCTAAGAACATGCATACACATTCATAGCAGATGCTAGGCTATAACTATAGTTTCACTCCAGTAAGGGCAGTCCACTGACATCTTGCACCCTCTCCCCATCTTTGCCTTGCAAATGTTTAATTATTTCACACAGATGTGGATACAAGGACTGGTGTTCTCTTAATATTGTTAAGATGAAAGTCTCCCTGAATGATTGTAAAGATTCAACATATTTTCAACCAGAAATCTAGCTTCATCTTTTGCATAAATTATCAAATTGATCCTTAAATTCATATGGAAATGTAGAGATGCAAAATAGCCTAAACAATCTTGAAAAATATCACAATGTTTGAGAACTCAAATTCCTGATTTATTTTTCCCTAGATTTATTTGAGTACAAATGACAAATAAAATGATACTATATTTAAAGATTTTAATTTGATGATTTGATATATGCATATACTATGAAAGGATCCCACAATAAGTAAACACACCCATCATCTCACATATTTTTTCTTTTCTTTCTATAGTAATTAATTTTCTTTTTTCTTTCTTTCTTTTTTCCTTCCTTCCTTCCTCTTTCTCTCCTTCCCCTCCCTCCCTCACTTCTTTCTTTCTTTCTTTCTTTCTTTCTTTCTTTCTTTCTTTCTTCCCTTTTTTTGGTGAGAGCACTTAAGATACAATGTTATCAACTGTAGATGCCATGCTATAAATTAGATCCATAAAACTTATTTAACTTAAAATTCAGAATTTGTACCTTTTAATTAATGTCTTCTCATTTCTCCCACCCCAAAGTCCTTGGCAACACTATACTACTCTCTGTTTCTGTGAGTTTGACCATATCACATTTGTCTGTCTTTCTCTCTGACTATATATAATTCCCTCCAGGTTCATCCATGTTACCATGTTATCATAAATGTAAGATTTCCTTCTTTTTTAAAAATTGAATTATATACCTTTGTGTGTATATGTATATATCATATTTTTTAAGTTTCAAAACTATGTATAAAGTCAGAATAATCAAAGCAACATGGTACTTATATATATATATATATATATATATATATATATAATTTATTTCAATTTTTAAAAAAGGCCATAAATAAATCCAATTGTCTATGTTCATTTGATTTTTGACAAGAGCACCAGATCCACTTAATGGGGAAATGAATAATTTCCTTAACAAATGGTGCTGAGACACCTGTATATCCATATACAATAGAATTAAGTTGATCACCCTGCTCACTCCATGGACATAAATTAACTCCAAATAAATTATAAGGCAAATGTAAAAATTAAAAAATATAAGACTTTCAGAATAAAACATAGGAGTATATCTTTATGACTTTACTTTGGGTTTTGTTTTTATTTTTATGAAACATGAAAACTAAAATCAACATGGGAAAAATAGATGAATCAAACTACATTAAAAAGAAAACTTCAGTTTTGCAAACAACACCCTTAAGAATGTGAAAGGCAAAGTACAGAATTACAGAAAATATTTTAAAATTTTCTATCTGATGAGGGAATCATATCACACATATATATGAATCACTTTCAACTTAAAAACATAATAGATAATCTAACTAAAAGTAAGCAAAGCATCCTAAATTTCCTCTACTTGTACAGATGGGAGTCACATTAGCACCAACAGCTCAATTTCCCTGGCTTTGGTCTTTGCTCTTTTATGTTGGGCCATGGTTTCCTCCAAAGTCACTCTTATCAATAATATTTGGGTGTCTTCCATGTGTACACCAATAGATTTCTTCTTACCAGAATCTTTTTTCTCAGTGCTCTGAGCTCTGTTGTCTCTACTCCACAGAACTCTACTGGTGCTGGAGCCTGCTCCTTGCTCCACTTGTCCTTTTGGGGCCTGCTGCTGTCACCTTGGGTATGCCTCACCCTATGGGGTGCCTCTGCTGCCCTTCATTGTATATACTGCTGGTCCACACAAGCTATGTTTTGTAGCCACTGCCAGGGCACTAGCACCTCACTAGACTCCCCAAGCAAACACAGAGTCTAGGCCACATCATGGTATGCTATATCAGTGAGTGACCATTTGGGTTTAAGGCAACTATAGACAATGGCCCTCTCTTTCACATTTTATCCATTAAGGTAACCATCATTGGTTATTCACTGTGATTTTGAACTTCAGCAGAGAGCTAAGGCTTTAGAGCCATCTCTTTTCCCGTATGCACAACCATAGAGTTGGGCTGAGTGCATTGACAGCTCCCTCACTGCAGATCTCACAAGACATACCTCTACAAGACTGTGTGCATGCACTATTCCAAAGACTAAGTAAAGTTTTGCTCCTGATTTATCTTTTAGCAGTTTCCTCCTTCTTTTAAGTTCAGCTATTTTCTTAATGTTACCATATAGACCTTGTCTACCTAACTAGTTCATATTCAGCCCATAGCCGAGTTGCAACAGTAAACAAGGTTTGAGTTTTCCAAGAGGTAATTCAGTCCTCCTGGGAATAGAGCCTCACCTCTCTTCTCCTATATCATTTGTTATGCACTCCTCCCTTAGCATATACCACAACATACTGTGATTATTAATTTACTTCTATGTCATTCTTCTATGCCTCTCTGGAGAACCTTCAGGGTAGGAACAATGCATTATGCAACTTTTTTTTGTTTTTAAACCTAACATTAATCCTAGTGTTAAGGACTGAGCAGTCAGCAAATGTGTCCTGAATTAATGAATCAAGCCATATTACATTTATTTTTTCCTGTTATTCCTGTTTATTAAGCTCCTTGAACTAAAGATATCTTATTCATCTATTTCTCCCAACAAACTAGAAAAGTTGGGCTCATTTTAGACAATCACTACATATTTGTTAAATTAAATTTTGTAGCATTTATAAATCTGTGAGGATTATTCATAAATTATTGAAGAAATTATTATAATACAGATCCATATTACAAGTCCTAAACCATTGTTGTATGCTCTCTCACATTCATTTCTTTTTAAATGAATATTAACTTTAAAAACCTAATCAACAAAACAAACAAGCAAGCAAAGTATAACCAGAGACACTGAAATAAAAAACAAACAAACAAACAAACAAACAAAAACTAATGGGCAGTAACCAGAGGGGAGTAGGGAGGGGAATGATGGTGTTAAGAAGGGGAAGGGTCATCAAAGAACATGTATAAAAAAACCCATGGTCAAAGCCAAAGGAGATAGGATTGAAGGTGGAAGGTGGGAGTGGGTAGAATAAGGGAAAGTGATGGCAGTAAAATGGAGACAATTATACTTGAAAAACAATAACAATAATAGAAAAAAAGTATTTGGTTACTCTGGGAATAGACCTCCAACCTCCAACTAAATAGGTATTTAGACACAAGCTAGGATGAAATAGGCTGATCCATTCCATTCAAAGTTTAAGATAAAACTGCTGTTTGGCATTCACATCGGTGTGTGAGAAAAGCCCTTTTGCTTTTCTGAATTATTGTAATTGCCTTTTTTGTAGTCCCTTGCTGTAGACCTTTGCCTCCTGCCAATTACTTGCCAGACATGGTCTCAATCTAAGAAGGAAAAGATTCCCAGAAAGCGTAAGATGTATATTAAAATCAAACACTCTTTTATAACTATTACTTTCCAATTTCCACTAAATCATCCTTTTGGTAATCTTTCATACTCACTGGGTTTCAAAACACTTAATGAAAGAGTAACAAGAATTAAAAAAAGCCTTTATTCACAGATGTTCAGTACACCTGAAAGGTAAAGCAAGTTTTTTTTAAGTGTGATTTATATAAATGATGTACCATTTTTTTTTCTTTCAGACTCTACTTTTATTTATCCTGCTTAGCTATATCATGGAATTTGGAGTTAGATATCAGCATATTACTTCCTCTGTGATTTCTAAAGTTAGGGTCAGAATAAAAGACTAAAAAACAGAATGGGGATGTGAAGGTTTCATCTCTGCTTTCAATTAGATTTCTCTCTTAGACTATAATATAATATCTTTATCTTATCATCAACATCTTAGGAAAGATATTAAGGCTTCTTATTTGCCTTAGAATAAAACCAAACTTAATAAACACTTGAAATTATGGAACATGTTTCAAAACCTTTACTCAGTCTTTTTATATCATGGTTCTCTTATGTGTAAAATAAAATGAATATTAGATATAACACTTATGTTTTAGTCTCATTTTAAGAATATATTAGGGAGTGATGTCACCAAGACAGCAGATTAGGAAACTCCACTCCCTCATTCCTCCCCCTAAAAAAATTCAATAAACAACTAGATACTGGCTAAAATAATGTTATTGGACCTCTGAAAATAAGTCAAAGGTCTACAGAAACTAAGAGAAATATCAATCAAGGAAAAAAATTCAAAATGGTAGAAAATTTCATGTGTCTTTACTTGGTTTTGCCTCACATCTTCTCCAATGTGCTGTGTCAGCAGTAACTTATTTCCCAATTTCCTTTTGTAAAAAGAGAAACAAAGCAGACCTAATTTGCAACATTCTAACTTGGCTGGTGACTGAGAAATTGGTCTTTCCATCAGCTAACTTGGAAGCTAAAAATCCTAAAAGAGCAGAGCTCAGGTCTCTGCTAGTGAAAGCCATAAGAAGCTGCAGGCAAAGGCTCATGGAATACACAAGTAGACCATATGCCTGCAGATGCTTGGGACAAGTGATCACTAACTGAGGAACACAATAACACACCTAGGGCCCAGAGAAGAAAAGGAGAGACTCTCAATAAAAACAAGATATTAAAAACTGTGTAAAAATGGTAAAACACATACACACATACATGCACACACACACAGAGGCCTATAAAAGATAAGTGGCCAAGAAAAGGATTGAGAAAACCTTAAGACTTTGTGTTGGGTCACATTCACAATTCATATCAAACCCCAACAGAAACTCTTCTCTCTACATTAAACCAGTCTATAAGACTGGTAGAAGTGGATGTTTTTTCAGATGAATGCTTTTTCAATTAAAGATCACGAAAACATGTAACCCATCAAAGGATGAAAACGTCACTATAATCTGTCTTTGAAGAAACACATGCATTGTGCTTACTAGAGAAGTGTTTTAAAACCATATTCTTAAACATATTAAACAAGGAACAACATAGAGAAAAATTAAATAAATGATATATGAACAAAATGATAAAATCACCAAAGAGATAAAATTATTTCTAAAAGAACCAAAGTAAAATTCTGGAGGTGAAAAATAAAATAACTGAATTGAAGAATTCACTAGTGAAGTTCAACAGCTGTTTCAAAAGGCAGAAGAAACAGCAATTTGAAAGACAAGTAACTGGAAAATATTGGTTCTGAGGACAAAAAAACAATAAAGTCAAGTCATCAGTAGAACCAAAATTAAACATGGGAAATAAGGGAATAAAAACTGCACTACAAGAGTCAACTAAACCCAAAGGAAGGCAGTAATGGAGAAAATAAGGGACAAAAATGGTGTAAGACAAACAGAAAAAAACAACATGTCAAAAATAAAGTCTTCTCTCTCAGTAATAACTTTAAATATGCATATATTAAAATATTTAATAAAATATTGATATAGGTATATAAAATTAGATATAAGCTATCTAAAAGATTCACTTTAGAAAAAGGATATAGATGAATAGAAAATGAAAGGATAAAAGATTTTCTATGTGGATAGCAACCAAAAGAAAGCAGAGGTATCTATACTAATGCCATAAAAATAAACTTTATAAACCAGCACATAAAATGAAGAATAACATTATGTTCTGATAATAGGGTCAATTCACTAAAAAGGTATGACAAATATAAAATGCATGTACTAAGTACCAGGGGTCCTAAATATATAAAGAAAATACTAAGAAAATTGAAGGCAGAAACGGAAAGTTCTACAATAATAGTGAAAGGATAAATACCTTTTTTTCAATATGTAGAACAAGCAGACAGAATATCTCTAAGGAGATGCAGGACTTGACCAACACTATACTGGAGTACACAAATAAGTACAGAACACATAACCAAACAACAGAACATTTTATTTCAAATGTACATTGAAACATTATCCAAGAGAGGCCATATGTTAGATCAGAAAGTTTAAAATATCAAATTCATATAGAGTATCTTTTCTGATGCTAAGGGAACAAAAATACTAAAGGACAGTAACAATAAAATTTTCAAAATACAAATCTGCCCTAGCTGGGTAGGTAGCTCAGCTGGTTAGTAGAGCATCATCCCAATATGTCAAAGTTCTGGGTTCAGTATCTGGTTAGGGTACACACAGAATCAACCAATGAATACATAAGGACATGGAACATCAAATCAATCTCTCTCTCTCTTCTCTCTCTCTCTGTCTCTCTGTCTCTCTCTCTCTCTCTCCCCTCTTCCTTTATCTCTCTCTCTAAAATCAATAATTTAAAAAAATAAAAAATACAAATCTTTTAGAAGGAAAAATCTCAAGGGAAATTAGAGTATCTTGATATCTTAAGTTAAAACAAAAACATAATATACATAAACTTATGGCATTATAGCTATAAGGCTTAAATGAAAATACAGCTACAGACATTGAAATAAAGAACAATCTGACAGTAATCAGAGAGGAGGAGGGAGAGGGATAATAGGGCATAATGGGAGTAAATCAAGGAACATATATGAAGAACACACAAAGAAAAGTGGGTGGGTTGGAGGGTTGGAGGTGGGGATTGGTGGGATGGGGGTGTGGTGGTGTGAAAATGGAGACAATTGTACCTGGACAACAATTTTTTAAAGAGAAGCATACTTGGTAAGAACAAAACAGACATGAGGATGTTAAGAATAGCATAGGAAATGGAGAAGCCAATGAATTTACATTTATGACCCATGGACATGAACTAAAGGGAGCAATTGCTGGAGGGAAGGGGATACCAGGCTGAAGGGGATAAAGGGGGGGATTGGAACTATTATAATAGCATAATCAATAAAATATGATTTAAAATGAAGAGAGAATTCTCAAATCAACAACCTGTTTTATACATTAATGAACCAGAAAGAATAATTTGATAACAAAACTAGGAGAAGAAAAAAATAAAGGTTAGAGGAGAAGTAAATAAAGTTGCAAATAGAAAATTTGTAGAGAATAATCAGTAGAACCAAAAGTTGGTTCTTTAAAAAGATCAGCAAAGTTAACAAGCATTTAGATTGGTTGACTTAGAAAATAAGAAGACACAAAGACCTAAAATAAAAAGTGAATGAGGGCACATTCTACTCATTTTATTTTTATTTTTAATCATATTTTATTGATTGAGCTATTACAGTTGTCCTAATTTCCCACTTTGCACACCTCCACCCTGCATCTCCAATGGCTATTCTCAAACTACCTATTTGTACTTCTTAATCCCCTCACCTCTTTACCATTCCCCATACCCTCGCCCCATCTAACAACAATTAGAATGCTCTCCATATCCATGATTTTGTCTCTGTTCTTTTTGTTTGATGTTTGTTTCTTAAATTCAATTATTGACAGGTCTGTATTAATTACCATTTTGTATTCATAATTTTGATCTTCTTTTTCTTAAACAAACCCCTTTAACATTTCATAAAATAATGGTTTGGTGATGATGAACTCCTTTAGCTTTTTCTTGTCTGGAAAGCTCTTAATCTGCCCTTTGATTCTAAATGATATCTTTGTTGGATAGAGCAACCTTGGCCACAGTTCCTTATTATGATTTTGAATATTTCTTGCCAATCTCTTCTGTCCTACAAAGTTTCTTTTGAGAAATCAGCTGGCAGTCTTATGGGAACTCCCCTGTAGGTAACTAACATCTTTTCTCTTCCTTCTTTTAAGATTCTCTCTTTATCTTTAGCCTTTGGCTTTTTAATTATGATGTGCCTTGGAGTGAGCCTCTATGCATCCATCATAATTTGCTTCCTGGACTTGCATGTCTATTTCCTTCACCATATTAGGGAAGATTTTTAAAATTATTTTTTGAAATAGATTTTCAATTTCTTGCTCTATCTCTTCTCCTCCTAAAACCCCTATCATGCAAACGTTAGAATGCTTGAAATAGTCCCAGAACATTTTTTTATTATTTTTCTTTTTGTTGCTCTGATTGGTTATTTTTTGCTTCCTTATTTTCCAAACCATTGATTTTTATCATCAGCTTCATCCACTCTAGTGTTGTTTCCCAGAAAACTGTTTACTTCAATTAGGGTATATTTTGTTTCTTACAGGATCTTTTTTTATGCTGTTGAGGTCCTCACTAAGTTCCTTGAGCATCCTGATCACCAGTGTTTTGAATTCTGTGTCTGACAGATTGCTTATCTCCATTTTGTTTAGTTTTTTTTTTCTGGAGTTTTTATGTATTCTTTCATTTGGGCCATGTTTTATTATCTCCTCATTTTAACAACCTACCTGTGTCTGTTTCTATGTATTAGGGAGAGCTGCTATGATTCTCTCTCTTGGTGGTGTGGCCTAATGTGATAGATGTCCTGTAAGGTCCAGTGGCACAGCCTCCCCTATCACGCAAGCTGGGTACTCAGGTTGCACCCAGATTATGGAATGAGTACACTTTCCTCTTTTAGTTGAGCCTCAGTTGCTGTTAGCACATCAATGGGAAGGATTTACCCTCTCCAGTCACCTGCAAAAACTGGCTCTGACCACTGACCACCAACCTCCACCATCCATGGAGGATTAGTGGTGCAGGGGCAGGGTGGTGGTGCTCTGACATGGTCTGTAGCTTCCCACTGTGTGTACAGGCTCTGGGGTTTCCTGGGTGGTGCAGGCCAAGTTCAGCCTCCACCTGTGTTCTGGCCAGGGCCACCCTACATGAGATATAAAGCAATATGATATAGCTGCCTCTTGTGCTTGGCTTGGAGATTCCCAGGCAAAGCCAAGCTGTGAATCTAGGCTGGTTGCTATTAGTGCCATGCCTGAGGCCACCTGAAGTGGTGCAGGGGCTGAGGGTTTACTGAGCCTGGCTCTTCCTTGTTTGATAAAATTTAGGAAGTTGTAAAGCATGAGCCAAGACCAGCCATTCACATGGAAAAATCACTAGTAATAGTTTGGGAGGTCCCATAAGTTGGGTGAGAAGGAGTCTCACAGGATAACAACAGTGTTAACCAGATCTATGGAGTCTCAGGTATGGCATCAGCCTGCCAGCTCTGTGGCTTTGTGGGAAGAGGGCTGAGAATGGGGCAATGTCCTCTACCTGCCTTTCTGTCTGAGAGAAAATTGTCCCCAGCTCTTGCTTTAATATCATACACTTCAGTTTCTTCCTGTATGCCACAGGTGCCTTTCAACCTGCTACCATGGTGCTGTAGCTCAGAGGGTGTAAGTATGTGTAAGTCTGTGTATGGGTTCTTTAAGAGGACTGCTGGGGACTCCATAAGTTCCTTCCACCAACTCAATCTCTGCTAGTTTTGCAGGCAGAGGTTATGGGTACTTATCTTCCTAGCACTGGATCCCTGGACTTGTAGGCCTTGTGTGGGGGTGGTACTCCTCACTCCCAAGATATTCCTTCTGAATTTTTACCCACCACACTTGGATGTGAGACCAGGCCATTCTGCATCTCTGCTCCTCCTACCAGTTTGCATGAATGTGGTTTCTTTAATTTTGTAGTTGTCAGACTTCCATTCACCTCAATTTCTGATGATTCTGAGTGATGGTTGTTTGATATATTAGTTGTAATTTTGATTTTGTTGTATGAGGGTGTGAACCATGTTTACCTATGCTACCATCTTGACCAGGATGACCCACAAGATTTTTCACTACTCATATTAAAGAAATAAAATGGATTATAAGAGTAAAATGAAAATTAATTATATGCCAATAAAATGGATAACATAAAATAAGATGGACAAATTACTAGAAACACACAACATAACAAGACTGAAACCTGAAAAAAAAACAAATTTTGAGCAGAATTATAAGACTTAAGGATATTAAATTGGTAATAAAAACCTCCCCCAAAAGGGAAACCCAGTATCAGCTTGCTTCTTGTGAAATTTCCCAAATATATGAAGACTTAATACAAGTTCTTCTTCATCTGTCTCACAATGTTGAAGAGAGAATACTTTCAAACTCATTCTGAGTCTAGCATGACTGTGATATAAATGGCAAAGACATCACACACACACACACACACACACACACACACACACCATTATCCATCAAGAAATGTGATGCAAAAATCAACAAAGTGCTATTAAGCCAAATGCAGTAGTCAAATACATATTAAATGAGTATACATAATAACTAACTGGGCTTTATTCCTGGAATCCAAGGATAGTTGAATATATGAAAATCAATCCTTGTAATGTATTAATATTAACAGAATGAAAGAAAACACACATATGATCATCTTCATTGAATGAGAGTTTTAAAATATTCAGCACTCCTTCATTTAAAAGAAAACACTTAATACACTAGCAATAGAAACAATTATCTCACATAATAAAGTCAATATGTGAAAAAACTTCACCTAACTACTCAATGGTGAAAGATTGAAAGTTTTTTTTCCTTAAGATCATGAAAAGACAAAAACAATTCTTCAATCACTTCTATTCAATATATTCCTAACAAGAACAATTAAGTAAGAAAAAAAAGCATCCAATTTTGTAAAGAAAAAGGTAAAATCATTAATGTAGAAATCCCTAATGATTCAATATCAAAAAAGTGTCATAACTAATAAATTGATTTAGTCATATTGTAGGATACATTATCAACACACAAATTCAGTTATGTTTTTATATACCAACTATGAACAAATTGAAAGGGAATTATAAAATGCAACTCCTTTTTTCATATCTCAGTTGGAAAAAATACTTAGGAATAAACTTAACTAACAAAGTAAAAGGCTTATACACTGAATACTGTGAAACGTTAATGAAAGAAGCTAAAGGAGACCCAGGTAAATACAAAAACATCTGTGTTCATGAATTGAAAGACTCAACATTGTCAAAGGTATAAACATGACCCAAAGTGGTTTACAAATTTTGTGTAACTCATATTAAAAGCTTAATGCTTTGTCTTGAATAAATAGGAAAATCAATCCACAAATTTATACAGAGTCTCAATGGACCCTGAGTAGCCAAACTGACCTTGAAAAATAACAACAAAGTAGTGTTTGAGATTTTTTTAATTCAATTTTTAACTCTAAGAAACTGTAGTCAAAGCAATATGGTCCTGACATAGAGACAGAAAAAAATTATTTATTAATAATTATATATTTATCTTTACATGTTTAAACTTCAGTCACCTTCAAAGTACTCTCCACTTGATGCAATACATCTACTGAGACATTTTTTCTACTGCTCAAAATATTTTTTTAATTTATTTAAATTAATTTATTGTTGTTCAATTACAGTTGTCTGTATTTTCTCCCCACCCCTCCTCCCCACCCCCTCCAAATCCAACTTCCTCCCTTGCTTCCACCCTCCCCCTTGGTTTTGTCCATTTGTCCTTTATAGTAGTTTCTGAAAAACCTTCCCCCCACTGTCCCCTCCCCACTCCCTTATGGCTATTGTTAGATTGTTCTTAATTTCAATGACTTTGGTTATATTTTGTTTGCATTTTTCTTTGATTATGTTCCAGTTAAAGGGGAGATCATATGGTATTGGTCCCTCACCACCTGGCTTATTTCACATAGCATAATACTCTCCAGTTCCATCCAGGCTGTTGCAAAGGGTATAAGTTCCTTCTTTCTCTCTGCTGCATAGAATTCCACTATGTAAATGTACCATAGTTTTTTTTGTTGTTGTTGTTGTTGTTTTGTTTTGTTTTGTTTTGTTTTTTTCTCATTTGCTGACGGGCACTTAGGTTGCTTCCAGCACTTGTCTATTGTAAATTGTGCAGCTATAAACATTGGGGTGCATAGGTTCTTTTCGATTGGTGTTTCAGGGTTCTTAAGGTATAACCCCAGCAGAGGAATTGCTGGGTCAAAAGGCAGTTCCATTTTTAGTTTTCTGAGGAAATTCCATACTGTTTCCACAGTGGCTGCACAAGTAACAGAAATCAGGGGGGAAAAATCCCATTTGATAGAGCAACAAGAAAAATAAAGTACCTAGGAATAAAACTAACCAAGGAGGTAAATGACCTATGCTCAAAAAACTATACAACACTGAATAAAGAAATTAAGGAAGGCATAAACAAATGGGAGCATGTACTATGCTCATGGATTGGAAGAATTAACATAATCAAAATGGCCACACTACCCAATGCAATTTATAGATTCAATGCAATCCCTGTTAAAGTATCCGACATATTTCACAGATATAGAGCAAACATTTCAGAAATTTATATGGAACCATAAATAACCCCAAATAGCTGCAGTAATTTCTTTTTTCCACATTTTTTATTGTTCTTCAAGTACAGTTGTCTCCACTTCCCCCCACCATCCCTCTCAACCCTAGCCATCCCCATTTCCCACCTTTGACCCTAAACCCCTTTGGCTTTGTCCATGTGACCCTTATAAATGTTTCTAGTAATTTCTTACAAGCCTTTGCATTTATGTGATATCAATTTTAATCTCTTCTCTTTCACTTCTGACTGTGTTTATTTGGGCCATCTCTCTTTTTTCTTAATGAGTCTATTTAAAGACTTGTCAGTTTTGTTTATCTTTTGAAAGAATGAATTCCTGGATTTATTGATCCTTTGGATTGTTGTTGTTGTTGTTTAATTCTCTGTCATTTAATTCTGCTCTGATCTAGGTTATTTCCTTTCTTCCACTTGCTTTGGACTTTGTTTGTTGTTGTTCCTCTTCTTCTTGTAGATGTAGGGTTAGGTTCTTTATTTGAAATGTTTCTATCTTTCTTAGGTAGGTCTCTATTGCTATGAACTTCCCACTCAAGACTGCCTTCACTGTGTCCCATAATTTTTAGACCATTGTGTGTTTGTTTTCATTTTTTTCAGAAACTTTTTGTTTTCTTCCTTGATCTTGTTATTAGCCCTTTCATTGTTTCAAACAGTGCTATTCAATCTCCATGAATTTGAGTGTTTGTTAGTTCCCTTGGTTAGGTTGGTTTCTAGTTTTAGGCCCTTGTTGTCCAACAAAATGGTTAATATAATTTAAATTTTCTTGAATTTGTTGAGTTTTGTTTTGTGTCTTATTTTGTAGTGTATCTTTGAAAATGTCCCATGTGCATTTGAAAATAATGTATGTTTTGTTTCTTTGGATTGAAAAGTTTTATGTACATATCAGTTAAGTCCACTTGATCTAAGGAATTATTCAATGCCACAATATCCTTGTTGATATTTTATTTGTAAGATCTCTCCGTTTTTGACAGTAGGGTGTTAAAATCCTCTAGTATAACTGTGTTGCTGTCTATATCTTTCTTGAAACCTTCCAGGATTTTCCTTATATATTTGGATGCTCCTATGTTGGATACATATATGTTTACAATGTTTTTGTTTTCTTGATGGATCCTTCCCTTGCATATTATGAAGTGCACTTTAGTGTCTCTCTTTATGGCCTTTGTTTTGAAGTCCATTTTGTTTGATATATGTATTGCTATCCCAGCTTTTTTTCCTGTCCATCTTCTTGGAATATTTTCCCAACCCTTTCCTTTTGGCCTGTGTAAATTTTTTTTTGTTCTGAGGTGAATCTCTTGTAGCAGCATATGTGCAGGTTATGTTTTCTTATCCATTTATCTACCCTATGTCTTTTGATTGGAGCATTTAATCTATTAACATTTAAGGTTATTATTGGTAGGTACTTATACATTGACATTTTATTCCCTTCATACCAATGTCCCTCTCCCTCTCACTCCTTTTCTTCCTTTTCTTAATGTAATCCCTTAATCATATCTTGCAGTGATGGCTTGGTGGAAGTCTATCCTTTCACCCCCTTTTAAATGGTTAAATTTCTTATTTCACTTTCCATTTTAAATGAGAGCCTTGCTGAGTAGGGTAGTCTTAGTTGCAGGTCTTTGCTTTTCATTTTCAGGAATTTTTCTTGCCATTCTCTCCTGGCTTATAGGGTTTCTGTTGAGAAATCAATTGCTAGTCTTATGGGAACTTCTTTTTTATGTTACTTCTTGTTTCTCCCTTGCTGGTTTTAAGATTCTCACTTTGTTTGTAACTCATTTGTCACTTTGTTTGTAACTTTCTAACTATGATGTGTCTTAGAGTAGGCCTGTTTGGGTTCATCTTGATTGAGACCCTGTGTGCTTCCTGAGCTTTCATGGTATTTCCCCTCTCCAAGTTCAGAAATCTTTCTGTCATTATTTTTTCAGACAGAGTTTCTATCCCTTGCTCCTTTTCTTCTGCTTCTGGTATTCCTATAATTAAAATATTGTTTAATTTCATGTTCCCTTGCAGTTCTCTTAAGCTATCCTCATTTTTTTTTTTAGTCTTTTTTCATGCATTTGCTTTACCTGGGTATTTCTTTGTACTTTGTCTTTCATGTACTCTTCAGTCTTCTGCTTCATCCATCCTACTTGTAATTCCTTCTACTGTGTTTTTTATTTCAAAAATTATATTCTTCATTTCTTTCTGGTTCTTGATTATAGTTTCTATTTCCTTTTTCATACTGTTGTAGTTCTCACTCAGTTCTTTGTAGTTATCTGTGAGTTCCTTGAGCAACCTTAAAACCATTCTTTTGTATTCTATGTCTGATAGTTTGCTTGCCTCCTTTTCATTTAGCTCTTTTATTTGGGAGTCTTTCATTCCTTTTGGATGTAGATTCTTTCTTGCTCTTCCCATTTTAGGTGACACTTTTTGTTTGTTTCTGTGATTCCTGATGCTCTGCTTTACGGGCTGTCTTTGGAGGATGAACTTCTTTGGAGGATGGTAAGAGTTCTGTGGGATTAGGTGGTGTAGTCCCTCTTTGATCTCCTTGTCTGGGTGCTCTAGGGTTGCCTTTTTTCCATTTGAATGGGCTCTCTTGTTGTAGTCGAGTTTTACCCATTGGTAGCTCCATTGTTTCTTGTTTCTCTCTTTCAGGGGGTTTATTGGTATTCACAACTCCCTCTTTATCTTGTATGTGATCTGGGGTAGTACAAAGTGGAGTGGATTGTGACATTGGGAGAGTATTCTATGGGGTTTTAAGTACTAACAAGTAGAAAAGAGATAAGAGATCCTTTGGAGAAGTACAACAATAACTGATATTTCTAGCCACTTTTTATAAAAGATGAAAAAGAGATAAGACTCTTATTAGAGAGGAAAAGGAATGTGAGCTGACTTCAGAAAGCAGAGTGCTTATGCTAGGTTAGATGTTGAGATACAATGAGAGTAGAGGATAGAAACTTGGCATAGTGTGCAAGAGAATGAAGTTAACCACAACAGTAATACAGTTCAGGAAGATAGTAAAATGGACCAAGGCCAGGGCTAGGATGCTGTGTGGGATGGGGACAACAATGATATCAAAATAAATATATGATCTCAATAAAAAGAATAAAAAGTAAAAGGCCAAGAATATTGTGTTTTTGGAATACTAGTCAAGTGAAATAAATTAAAATTCAATATAAAAAGGAGAATGAAGAAACCTTGTCAAACAATGAAATCTAGCAAAACAAAACTAAATGGAAAGGGAAATAAAGTAATAAAAATAAAAATGAAAATAAAAAGTAAAAAATAAAATGCAAGTTCTGTAGGATAGCAAAGTAAATTTTGTCTCAGTTGTTGGCATCAGCCTTCTGATTTCTCTCTGGATCTGTCTTTGATCCTTTCACATCTTTAGGTCTTTAAAAAGAAAGCCCCCTGCTGACTTTAAACCAGCCAAGTGGGTTCTGCTGATCTTCCTGGATGCTGTAGGCAGAGGAGGGATGGGTTCTTTTGTTTATCCTCTCCTGTGTTTCTGAATTGGGGACTCCATCTGGGCTCTAATATTCAGAAGTGTTCAGCCTCCAGGCAAAGCCCTTACATTGCTGTGTGATTCCCACTGTCCATATATGCCAGGCCAGCACAGCACCTTTACTCCACCTCATTGTGCCACCCTTTGATTAGTCCATAAGGCACACTGAGTGAATGTAACTGGCACCTCTCCTCCCTCTTTGCTCATCTGGGTGATGCCCAGGCACCAAGTCCCTTTAGGGGACTAAATTCATTTGAGACTAAACCCAAATGAATCTGGTTTACAGGTTTCCAATTTTCTTTTTTCAGCCATGGGCATCTTATATTTAAGCCAGTAATACTATGCTGCTACACTGTGGGTAACTTTTCACTAATTACTATAACTTGTGTGATTTGGAGCCAGAAAATAAATATATCTAAGCCTTTGTTTTCCTACAGAGTTATAATAAGGATGAAATCTAGTACTCTACTTATGGGTTCTGGCAAGTCATAACAGATAAATCTGATATAGAGCACTTACCTGTATGTTAGGTATTGTTTTAAACGCTTTATACAATGACTCATTTAATCCTGACAGCAGTCTCATGGAATAAGTAATATTATAGTCCCAAATAGAAAGATGAAAAAACAGTGACAGGTGGAATGTCAGTGATTTCCTTGAAGTTGTTATGATGGTGATAAAGCAGGGTTTCTGTCCTTGGAGTTTGGGAACAGCATCCATGCTCAGTCATTTATGCTACACAGGCAAGTCTATTCCCATAGCTTTATCCTACACTGTATTCTTTCTCATGAATGGCTATACACTAATAAGAGACCACATCATCCTCCTGTCCCAATGGAACATTCCCATATGGCTCATTCCCTCCTAGTGTTCACGTCATTGTATTCTGCATGTGTTTCCTACCAGTCCGGCCTCAGTATGTATGGCAGCATGCTGTCCCTACACCGAAACTGATTATGCTCTTGGTCACACCGCTCATTGTACACTCCAAGTCAAATGTCTAATTACACACTCTCAGCAAGGCATCTTATTACCACCCCAGAAAATCATCTCATTATGGCTTACCATCCAGGCATCTCATTACAGGGCCTACACACATTTGATTTCCCACAGAACCACCCATCTCATTAAACATTTTTGAGAAACATAAATATGAACCAAAAAATTAGAGATTCATATCATTAAACCTGTTCTGTTATAACCCATTTATATCAATACTTCACAACTATTCATGTTTGTTTCAGAGGCTGGCCTCATCTATTACTGAGTGCCAGGGGATGGAGGTAGGAAAAAAATCAGAAGCATATGTCAGAGATGCTTCATTTGCTAAACATGGAAAACCTATACATTTTTTAGTTTTAAAAAGAAAATACACATAGGTAACATATTTACTTAACTAAAAAGTAAAAATTAATAAATAGAAATCACCAATACTATCATCATTCAAATAGAATAATAAGCTTTAGATTGTATATTGTTTTGGCTATATGTGATAACATGTAAGTGATAGGCAGAATTATGGCTGCCAAAAATATTCTGTACTCCAATTCTATGACAAAATACACTACCTTATGGCAAAAAGAACTTTGCAAATGTAATTAAAAGTACTAATCAGTTGACTTTACAGTGGGGCAATTGTCCTGAATTTTTGGGGTGAGCTTAATATAAATCATACAAGCATTTTGAAGCAGCAAACACAGGCAAAATAGAAAAGTCAGAGAGATTAGAAGCTTTAGAATTATTTAACTGGCCATTAATATGTTGAAGATAAAAGGATCCAGGCATTCAGAAAATGAAGTCCTCAGCCCTACAATCACAATTAACTGCATTCTGTCCATAATGAAA
The DNA here is from genome assembly GCA_004027475.1 of Anoura caudifer. Lineage (NCBI taxonomy): Eukaryota > Metazoa > Chordata > Mammalia > Chiroptera > Phyllostomidae > Anoura > Anoura caudifer. The sequence continues at coordinate 117,223 of PVKU01002873.1, forward strand.
TGAGTTCAGAAATGAGATCTTTGGAGCCTTCCTAAAATAAATGCACATCTGCCAAACATTGATTTTAGGCTTGTAAGACATTAAGCAGAGAATCCAGTCACCTGGAGTTAGAATTCTGACCTATATAATATGATAAGTAGGTATTATTAAATATGATAAAGTTGAGTTGTGGCAATATGTTATACATTAATAAAGAACTAATAAAATGTATATAGTTTTATAAGTTGAAATCATACTATGCATCATATTTTGAAGACCTTTTTTCTGAAAAAGGTATCAAAATATTTTTAATTTTATTTTAATTGTTGTTCTTGTACAGTTTTCTGCCTTTTATTCCCATCCCAGCCCACCACACCAGCCCTTCCCAACTCCCTCCCAATTCCACAACCCCTAGTTTTTTTTCCATGTATCCTTTATACTTATTGCTCTAAACCCTTCCCCTTTTCTCCTAAAATTCCCTTCCGTCTTCCCTCTGGTGATTGTCAGCATGTACTCAATTTCAGGGTCTTTGTTTATATTATGCTTATTTGTTTGTTTTTTTTATTAGGTTCCTGTTAAAGGTGAGATCACATGGTATTTGTCTTTCACCCTCTGGCTTGTTTTGCTTAGTATAATGATCACCAGTTGCATCCATGCTATTGCAAAGAGTAGGAGCTCCTTCTTTCTTTCTGCTGCATAGAATTCCATTGTGTAAATGTACCATAGTTATTTTGATTCATTCATTTACTGATGGGCACCTAGGTTGCTTCTAGCACTTGGCTATTGTAAATTGTGCTTCTATGAACATTGGGGCCCATAGGTTCTTTTGGATTGGTGTTTAAGAGTTCTTAGGATATAATCCTAGCAGTGGAATTGCTGGGTCAAAAGGCAGATTCATTTTTAGTTTTCTTAGAAATTCCATACTGTTTTCCATGGTGGGACTGCAGATGTACCAATCTGCAGTCCCACCAACAGTGTGCTAGGGTACCCTTTTCTCCACAACCTCTCCAACACTTGTTGTTTGTTGTTTTGTTTACGATGGCCATTTTGACCAGTGTAAAATGGTATCTCATTGTGGTTTTAATTTGCATCTCTCTGATAGCTAGTGATACCGAGCCTCTTTTTATGTGTCTCTGGATCCTCTGTATGTCCTCCTTGGAGAAGTGTCTGCTGAAGTCCTTTGCCCATTTCTTAATTGGGTTGCTTGTCTGCTTAAAATGGAGTCATGCAAGTTCTTTATATATTTTGGAGATTAAATCCTTGTCTGAGGTATCATTGGCAAATATGTTTTCCCATATGGTTGATACTTTTTTATTTAATACTATTTTCTTTAGATATGAAGAAGCTTTTTATTTTGATGAGATTCCATTTGTTTATTCTTTTCTTTGCATGCCTTGCTTTAGGAGACATATCAGTAAAAATGTTTCTGTGTGAAATATCTGATATTTTTATGCCTATGTTCTCCTCTAGGATTTTAATGGTGTTACAGCTTATATTTAAATATTTTATCCACCTTGAATTTATTTTTCTGCATGGTATAAGTTGGTGCTCGAGTTTCATATTTTTGCATGTAGCTGTCCAGTTCTCCCAACACCATTTGTTGATGAGGATATTTTTACTCCATTTTATGCTTCTCTTTTTGTCAAATATTAATTCACCATTGGAGACTTTGGTTTATTTATGTGTTTTCTATCATTTTCCATTTATCTATGGGTCTGTTTTTATGCCAGTATCATACAATTTTGATTTCCATGCCTTATAATGTGGTTTTATATCATGTATGGTGATCCCTCCTACTTTTTCCTTCTTTCTCAAAATTGCTGAGGCTATTCATGGTCATTTTTGGTTCCATATAAATTTTTGAAGTGTTTGTTTTATATCTGTGAAATATGTCACTGGCATTTTAATAGGGATTGTGTTGCATCTATAAGTTGCTTTGTGTAGTATGGAGATTTTGGTGATGTTAATCCTTACAATCCATGAATACAATATATGCTTTCATTTATTTGTGTCTTTCTTAATTTCTTTCTTTAGTGTTGTGTAGTTTTCTGAGTACAAATCTTTTATCTCCTTGGTTAGGTTTATTTCTTGATCATTTATTTTTCTTATTGGGATAGCAAATTGGATTTTTTTCCTGATTTCTGTTTCTGATTTCATTGTTGGTGTATAAAAATGCCTTCTATTTCTGAATATTGACATTGTATCCTGCTATTTTGCCAAAGTCAGTTATTGGGTCAGGGAGTTTTTTTGTAGACTCTATAGGGTTTTCTGTGTACATTATCATGTCATCTGCAAACAATGACAATTTTGCTTCCTCCCTTCCAACTTGGATGCCTTTTATTTATTTTTCTTGACTTATTTCCATGGCTAGGGCTTCCAATACTATGTTGAATAGAAGTGGTAAAAGCAGATATCCTTGTCTTGTTCCTGATCATAGTGAAAAAGCTTTTAGTTTTTGCCCATTGAATATGATGTTAGCTCTTGTTTCTCGTATATGGCTTTTATTATGTTGAGATATGCTCTCTCTTCTTCCACTTTTCTCTGTTTTTATCATAAATTGGTGCTGTACCTTATCAAATGCTTTCTCTACATTTATAGATATGATTGTGTGGTTTTTGTCTTTGCTTTTGTTTATGTGATGTATAACATTTATTGATTTGTGAATATTGTACCATTCTTGCATCCCTAGGATGAATAACACTTGTTCATTTGTATGATCTTTCTAATGTATTGCTGGATCTGGTTTGCTAATATTTTCTTATGGATTAGCATCTATGTTCATCAGTGATTTTGACCTATAGTTTTCTTTCTTTGTTAGGTTTCTTTTTACTGATTTTCGAATTAGGATGATGCTGGCCTCATAAAAAGAGTTTAGAGTCTTCCCTCTTTTTGGATTTTTGGAAAAGCCTAAGAAGGATGGGGCTAGCTCTTTCTTAAATGTAAATGTACAAAATGATCTGAGCCTCATGTCAAATGAGAATATAAGAAAGCAATCAAAGACTACTAAGACTGTATCAAAAGAATTGCAGAACCCAACCTGACTGAACTTTAGCGTCTAATGACAAGATGTTTTGAGCATCTGCTAGTGTTATAATGTCAATTGATTAAAACTTATTATATACATTTAAATCTATGATCTTATTAAAATCTGTTGATAGCAACTTTTGTTGGACATTTTTTGAGAGTACTAAAGAAACCACTAATTATTTTGAAATTTAGAAAATAAAACAGAAAATTCAAATGTTTGTCCAACTTTTTCCTGTTTCATCTGGACCTTATAGTAAATGAATAGTTGATGAGAAGTCTCTTAAAGAATTATGCTAGCTAAACAATGAAAAAAGAACATTAAAATTACAATGTTACAACTTGCAACCTTAATCATATAAATGTCACCAATAACTGAAAGTATAAAAAGTCAAACATGCATTATGCATTTCCTGAAAATATTATCAATAACTTTGAAGTAGTCTTATCAATGAATGAATAAATAAATTATTTAATTATATAATTAATCTGGCTACCTATTTTCAGTAAATAAAAGAAGCAGAGGGATATACCAAATAGTGCTATGAATACATATCCTTCAATATTCTAACTTTTGACAATCTTAAAAAACAAATAACCTGGTTTCTTCAAAAAGATTAAGTCAAATAAACTGTTAATGAATGGATATTTGTTATCTTTATATGTAAAGGCACAATGTTAACACTAAATATTTAATAGTACAAACACTTATTGTTAATTTTGCTTTGTTATGATAATACTATTGTGGTTTTATTTACAAAACAAATTCCTATTTATTAGAAATACATAGTTAAATATTTATGAGTAAAATAATATGTCTGGGTTTTTTTTCATGTAATCCTGAGGACTGGAATAAAATTATAGAAAAATAAGATTGGTCATTACTGAATTGGTCCCTTCTGAAGTTGGGTATGTGGAGACCCATTGGGTCATTTTATTTTCTTTTGCATGTTTGAAATTTCTGAACTAAATTTTTATCAGGAGTTTTTCAATAAACTAAAATACTCAGTGTTATAAAGGTTTTGGTAAAACATAGTTGGATGTGTCATTTGTTAATGTATAAACCTTTGTATACATTTAGGAAAACATGTTGGTATTATAACTGTGTTAGCTAAAAGTTTATAAAAGTATGCTATTGACCTAATAATTTTAAAATCAGGAATCTAGTGTAAATATGTAATTATAATACAAATGCGAGCATATACCTAAAATTATTAATTAAAGTAAAATATGGTGACAAGTGAGATATTTAATACTATAAATAAGTAAAATATATCTATACAGTTTAATATCATATAAATATGCCTGATGTTTCTTTTCTTTTATTGTTTATTCTATTACAGTTGTCCCAATATTTTTTCTTTTGTCCCTCTCCACTCAGCCTGACCCTCTCTACCCAACCCACCTCTCTTGCCCACAGTCAATTCTCTCTCCAGTGTCCATGTCCATTACTCATTCAGAGTTTTAGTGATAAGGGAAGCTCAAGACATGAGGTAATACAAATTGAAATAAGCTGGATTTAATATGATACTGTATGATTGTATCTATGTAGTAAATACATGCATATTGAATCATCCAGCCATGGCAATTCAGCTCACATTTCTTAAGGTCTTCTATAAGTTGAAGACTAGAAAACCTGCTGGAATACCATGGTTTAAAATTTTTTTTTAGCCCTGGCTGGTGTGGCTCAGTGGATTGAGCACTGGCCTGTGAACCAAATCATCCCTGGTTCAATTCCCATTCAGGCAACATACCTGGGTTGCTGCCAGGTCCCCAGTAGGGGGGCACATGAGAGTCAACCACACATCAATGTTTCTTTCCCTCTCTTTACCCTTCCAACCTCTCTCTCTAAAAATTAATAAATAAAATCTTGAAAAAATGTCTTGTTTAAAAATTAAAGACAGATATGTTCTCTACCCTCAAAACTTTGACAGGTTTTGGCTGGGTTGTTGCCTTATGTGGCACAAGATTAGGTGCAATGACAAGTAATACACTGTGGCGGGGGGGGGGGCTCAGCCCTCAGAGCCTCATCCCTCCTTCATGGATGAAAATAAAACTACCAAGACATGATCTGCTTGGGGAGGAGAGGTATTTGATCTCTCAAAGGAGAAGGACCTAGAGCCCCTTCCTCACCTGGCTTTTATTGGGTTCAAATACATAGGAATATAGGTAAGTCAGGTGGCAAGGATCAAACAATGGATAACATTTCAAAGAAATCTGAGGGCTTAATCTGAGTCAGTGCTTGTCAGGAAAGGGGGTTGCAAAAACTTTGGGAGACATACTCATTTCCTCCTTGGACCCTTATCATTTAAATGAGAGCACTCTTAGCAAAGCAGGTTTCACAGGACTTTAGGAATTCTTTCTTATGCCCAATCACCTGGGGAACTGCTCTGGCCAGCACAGGGCTGCACCGCCCACCATCATAGTTTCAGGCTTAAGCCTATTAGAGCCAGGAAGCAAGGGATCAGGGAGACATCTCCCAGATGAAAATGGGGCCTCAGGCTATGTCAGAATAGCCAAGGGGCGAGGATCCATTACCCCCTCTTTGCTGGAGCCCCCTTCCCCTCCCCAGTCCTTCCATGAGGGCCTTCCAAGTGGTTGTATCTGGCTTGGGTTGCCCCTTCCTCGAGGAGTCTTACCCATCATTGACTAACCAACCAAAAATTGGGGCCAGAGATGAATGAAGCAGAAGCAGTGCTCCTGCCAGGGAGATAAGCTTTGTCTCCTTAGTGGCTCAGGTCCTCATGACAGAACAGACCCAGATGAAGCAGGTCTCGGGCTCCCACTCAGCCTAGCTATGGGGTGCAGGTTACAGCTCCTGAAACCAGGCTGAACACTTCTGCAACAATACACAAGCCTTTCAGTTAAGATATTCACAAATATTCACAAGAAATGGACAGAAGTTTACAAATAATAATTTCTATGAAAAGTTTTAGCTTCAAAATCCAAAGAAATATGAGAAACATGCTCTCAACTCTTACAGAATGGCAGCAATAAGGTCTAATGTTGGGACTTAATGAATTAATAAGATTAATAAACAATGTGGAATGTAGAGTGAGAAAAATAGCAAAATATCTAGCAAAAAAATAGAATAAGCAAGAAGAATGATGTTATGTCAACATAAGTAAAAATAATTTAGTGTAGTAAGAATGTAGTTTGCAACCAAGTATTGGCAAAAAAAAGGCAAGCCTGCAGAGGCCATGCCATGATGTGTGATGAGAAGCTCTGACTGGTATCCTAGGGAAATGAAACCCATGGGATTAGGGATGTTTTGAAAATTTGGTGAATTCAAATTTTGCTCTTCATATTTTGCAGCTGGAAAACTTAAACAAAAATAAAAATGGAGAAATTTATAGGCTACAGACATTGTAGGTTACTCACTGGAGGTAACATGAGAAAAAAATAGCATTTAAGGAAGATTAAACAAACATTGGGGAAAGGACAGTTGCAGAGAAGAAAAATAAAGGCAGAAAAGAAAGCTTATGATAGACAATTACTATCATCTAAACAAGAGTTATACAGGCTCTGAATAAAGACGCTTACTTGGGGATAAAAGAATTGATGAATTTGAGACCCTTTGAAGAAAGATACAACAAGACTAGAAAGTAAAGTGTAAATGACAAAGCAGAATGATAGTTCTAAATGTGTAGGCTAAGATCAGGAAAGTATGATGCTCTCATTTGTTAGAAGTAGAGAAGTGTTTTGACAATTAGTCATTTGAAAGTCACAAGCTCTACAGCTTATTTCTGAGCAGCATCGATTTTTTTTTTTTTTTTTGGCTCAAAGCAAAGGCCCCACACACCTATAATGCTATATTTGTAATATATTTGTTCATTCACATATACTATAAAGATTAGTCTGGAAGCCTAACACTCCATAATAGTAAAGGCTTTCACATAGATGAAGAACTAGTAAAGCATATTATTTTGAGGATTGAAGTGGCCATTTCTATGATATTGTGGCAAATAATTAAGTCATATGTGGTATTCTCAAAGAATACTCATTCTGCAGCCATTCGCTTCTCTCAAAACCACAACACACAAAAAATAATTGTTAGTTTATATCATTCCAATGCATTTTACCTATAAAGAAGCTCCATTTAATAGTTAAAGTAGAACTCTTTATCATAAATGGAAATGCTATCATAATGAATCAGAATCACTATTGTTGTAAAGATAAAGGAGCTACATTATTCTAGAGCAAATATTGTTGGGTCTGGACATTAGTGCACTTAGCTTATGTTCACCAGTCTTCTCATACATTTTACATAGACAGGTGTCAAATTACTTGTGTATGCTGAACTCAAATGGTTGTACATTAGTTAGTGAATCAACAATTCATGTCATTCCAGATCAGCACTCTGCTGTCCATTGAGTAATTTGATGGTTATTTGTATATGTGTTAGCACAAAACTGTTTTGAAAATGTTGTTGCATCTTGCCTTATAACTAAAAAACATGTGGAAAAAATGGAATCACAAAAGTGCTGATATAAGTGATAAAAACTTTGTGTCTTTTAAACTAATGTAATTGAAGGTAAAAATCATCTTTTATGTTGATCAAGCAACTCCTTAGCTTCTGTAAGATCAACAGCAGTAAACTTAAGCCATTAAAAGGGAAAAAAGACAAAGAAAAGTGTAATAATATCAATATTCAAAATTGATTTGTCCTTAAATATAGTATTGTCAGTTTCCTGTTACTGAAAGTTATGCTTATAACAAATGACAGTAGTTCACACTTCTCCATTTGATAATTGTGCACCTTTACAGAAATACATTGTTATGTAGTGAAGGATGGAATTACATGTTCAGAATTTCAGGTTCTGAGTATATTTTCTATTCATTAATGCATTTTAGCATCACAGCAGTGCTGTGAGGGGATTATGGTCACCACTCTGTCATTGATGACAGTACTGGAACTTATTGAGATTATTAAATTGACCATGTTAGATAATTTATGAATGATAGAGGTGAGACTCAAATTGCTTACTGATGACATATCTAAATCCACATAAAAATTTAGTTCATCAAACTAAAAAATTCCCTGAATACATATATTTTATAAAATCAGAAAATTCTCTTTATGAAAAAGTGTAGTATAAAGAGGATTTATCTAACAAAATCTTCAGTTGCTTTTCTCTATTGTGACCATTAGTAACTGTTTTAGTGTAGGTTCCCCCCAAACCAGAGCATGTGATGATAGCATAGGTCTGATGGAGAATGTAATGCTCAGGAACAGAAGTGAGAAATAGAAAGTGATTGAGAGAGAACAAATATAAGAATGAGTTACATGCCAGTACCATGCTTTTTTGATTACTATGGCCTTATATTGTAATTTGATATTAGGTAGCATGATTCCTCTAACTTGTTCTTCTTTCTCAGGATCACTGTTACTGTATGGGGTTTTTGTGGTTACACATATATTTTTGAAATATTTGATATAGTTCTGTGAGATGTGTCATTGGAATTTTAGTAGAAATTGTACTGCAACTATAGATTGCTTTGGAGAGTATGAACATTTTAACAATGTTAATTCTTTCTATCCATGAACACTGTATGTGCTTCCACTTATTTGTATATTCTTCAATTTCTTTCTTCAATATCTTATAATTTTCTGAGTATGGGACTTTTACATCCTTGGTTAGGTTTATCCCCAGGTATTTTATTATTTTTGAAGCAATTGCAAATGTGATTGTTTTCTTAAACCCTTTTGCACTGTTGGTGGGAATGCATTTTGGTGCAGCTATTGTGGAAAACAGTATAGAGATAGCTCAAAGTATTAAAAATGGTTCTCACTTTTGACCTAGTGATCCCACTTCCAGAAATATATCTGAAAGAACTTAAAACACTAATTCAAAAGAACATAAGCACCCCACATTCATTACAGCACTATTTACAATCACCAAGATATGGAAACAGGCCAAATGTTCATCAGTAGATGAGTGAATATAACAACTATGGGACATTTACATAAAGGAATACTATCTGGCTGTAAAAAAGATGAAAATTTTACCTTTTGTGACAATGTGGATGGACCTGGAGAACATTATGCTAATTGTAACAAACCAGTCAGAGAAGGACAAATACCATATGATTTTACTCCTATGTACAATCTAATGAACAAATGGAATTAAAAAGGAAAACTAAGATGACAGCTAGTGAGGGGTTGGGAAGTTAGGGGATGGAGGGATTGAGCAAAAAGGAAAAAGGACTCATGGACATGGACAACAGTGTTTTGATTTCTGGGGTGCAGGGAAATTTAAGGGGGCTAAATGGTAATGGAAAAAAGGACAATAAAGTTTAAATGAAAAAAAATGAGATAAAGGTGTGACCAGCACTGCAGGTATCATGCTCTTACGTGACCTTTAGAGAAGACACATGAAATGAAGTATAGGAGATATATTCCAGATGCAAAAAGGGAACACATTTATCCATGGGGTCCCATCCTATTGGCCAAATGTTTTTCCCTGTGAGAACTTAATTTGCCCTCCCCACTTCCAAGTAGTAGATGCACTGGTTTAGGTACCCAGCAGCTTCCACAGTATGAGACAAGAGAAGCTTAGCCAATCCTGAGGCAAGTCTTTAGTAGATTGCTCCTGTCTGAAGTTACTAAGAGACCCTCAGAAGTGCTATCTGCTGTGATGGCTGGAGTAACAAACAGGAGAAGCCAAAATAAGATGAACTGGTAGAGTTGACTGATACATTCAGATATATGCATGCACATAATATAATGTTTGTGTGTGAGTGGATATACATGATTATCCATTAACCCATTCATCCAAAAGCAATTTTTGAAAACCTACAGTATGACAAATTTTGTGCTAGAAAATGGGAAACATATGCACATGCAGAGTCCCAGCCTTTAAAAACATCATGCACCCAAGAATGGAGACAGACACACAAAAGCCAGGACTAAAGTGTTGCCAGTGCTCTATTATAATCACATGTGTGATCTTCAAGGCACAATGGAGGTTTATTTTCCCTGCAGGGAAGTTCAGGAAAAAAGAGCTGGTGTTTCCAGGCAAAGGAGACTTAACAAGAGTTCAGATTTGACATTACATCAAAGCTCTGTCTTGCTGATGTGATAGACTGAACCCAAAACTATGAACTGAAGTTTTTAGGCGGGCACATGATATAATTTCTATTTCTCTTTCTCGCTGTGGTAGAGAATAATTCTTACAGCAAGTGAGGTGGTAGATAGGGAAACTATTAGGAAGTAATGATCACTTAGGCAAGATACAACATAGGTCTGCAGTGAGGTAGTGACTAAGGTTCTGGGTAGGATTTGACAGGAGGAGAGACTTCAAGAAATATTTCAGCCAATGAATAAACAGAAAATGGGACAAATAGGCAATGGGAGGGAGGCAGAGGAAGAAGTCAGGACTACTTGACAGGTGTTTATCTTAGGTAGCTGAGTAAATGGTGATACTATTCAACAAAGCTGAAGGTAAGGATGGGGGAATTAACAACTTTTATTTTTGTGTGTGGTGTTTGAGGTACTCTTTGTATGTGTGAATGCGTGGATATTGTCCAAGTGCAGGCAGCAGATTAGCAATTGCACAGTGTCCCCCAGATTCCAGCAACAAATCTGGGTTCATTGAAGCCTGAAACAAGATACATGAATGCCACAAGATGACAGCAAAAATGATGAAAAAAACAATATGGGACATCAGTACTTAGGGCAGAGAAAGGGGCCCATGGTACCTTTGGAGAAGAATTAGAACCATGAGCACTCTTCCCTACATTTTTCCCAGAGAAGACATAGAGAAGAGTGCTCATAGAAAATCAAGAATGACTTAAGATGAATTTAATCAGCAGTCCCAGCAATGTCATATACAGATCCAGAAAGAATGTGCAAATATGTTCTTGGCTTTTTGTTAATGACTACTGAGGACCATGAGATAGCAGTCAGGTGTGTGACAGAGAGTGGGCCCACTGAGTTGAGCGTGTGTGAGTAGGGGTGGAGTCGTAGAGAGCGAGCAGAGTGTAGAAGTAGAAAGCACTGAGTTAAGGAAAAAACATTGATACGATAGAGTTAGTGGGGAAGGATACAGGTGAAGGTTGGTTTTCTTAAAAAACATTTTAATATACAAGAATTCTGAACAGTTTCAAGCACAAAAAGAGACACTCAAAATTTTAAAAAATCGGAAGTTAATTAACACAGCAAGTTTTCAAAATAAGTTTAAGGAAGTGCTGCTTCTGTGTTGTTAGTAGATTGTTTATTTTTCTGTCTCATCTGGGTCATGAATTAGCTGTGTGCACTTGGATTTGTCTACCAAATGTCTTTATTTTTTAATTATTTTTATTGTTGTTCAATTATGGTTGCCCCCATTTTCCCCCATTACTCTCCCCAGCCCTACCCACCTTCCACCTACAGCATATAATCCTTTCCCCTGTAGTCTTTGTCCATGGGTTTTTTAATAAATGTTCCTTTACTTGACCTTTCCTTAACAGTCTTTATGTTCATTTTTTCCCATTTATAAAACAGAAATCTGAATACTATTCTGGATCTGAATAAAGCTATATACTCTAAGCATGCAAGATTCTTACACCTCATGAGAAACTTTTCAGACTTTGCTCTAACTGGTATTTATATCCAGTCAGTTTGGGCTGCTTTGATTGTGACATGAGCCGTGAAAGTCCACTAGGACCTTAATAAACTGTCTGAATTAGAAAAAGCTGCCACATCCTGGATCTTTTTATCTTTATATTCATTATCTGGTGAACGCCCTTCCCATTCCCTAGTAGGCACATCCAGAAAATCACTTCTGTTGAAATGTAATAGAGAATATATTGCTTCAAAACACACCCATACTGTTTATAAAAGTGGAAAGGTGTTCATATTCTAAGGCAAGCAAGCAGGGCCATCACATAGCAAAAGGAAAAAAAAAAAGAATGCTCTCTGAAAGCTTACGTACAGAACAAAATGGACTGTGGACAACTGCATGTGATCTATGAGAAGGAGGCTAATCAGTACCAAGGGTTACAGAAAGTAATGATTTCCTCCATCTGCCTTTGGCACCTGCTGATAACTCAGTAGTAACACTTCGCTGCTTTGCTCCTCTATCATCTGAGAATTTGCAATCTCATATTTCCCCCTTAAGAAACAGACTGGAGAGGTAACTATCACATTAGATCACTTTTAACAAGCTTTCACCAAAGACTTGCTGCAGAAATTCTAATGACTTCCCCATTGCATATGCTTAAGAGAGTGGATTAGAGTATGAGAGATAAAGCAATGTGAGAATTTAAATATTCACATTTTTAGTGCCCACATTTATTTCATTGACCACATCAAGTTATAAGATTGTGGTGATTTTATCCGTTGTGACATAGGGCATTCTTAGAGCCACACTGTTCACCATATATGCTTTGGTTTAACCATCAGTTTGGTAAATATAATGCTCCTTTAATTCTTTCTCTATTTCAGAAAGGAGTACAAGACAACACTCCAACCAAATTAACCACCTGGCCAGGGCATAAGTGGCTAATTTTAGACTTCAAAATACTGAAAGCTAGAAACATAAGAATAAATGTATTTAATAAAATAGTATTATAGCCATGATAACAGTCCATGTAGAAGGCTGTCCTAAGTATTCTGCTTGTTTTTAAAGAAACAGAACTCAAACTAGCTTACTTTGGAAGAGGAAAGTAACAAATTTGGAAAAGTCCTGTAACAAAACATTAAAAGGAATAGACATTGGAGCCAAGGGCAAAAATTGACTTGTGATTCTATCTGCATCTTTTCTGTTTCTTTCTCAGGAAATTTCATTCCTTAACATCTAGTTAATCCACAAAGCTAGAATCTGAGCTCCCAGCACATCCAACCCACATTATTCCAGATTCCCCCAACTAACAGCTGTTACTTTAAAACAAAATGTAGTAATAACACTGAACAATAGTGGTTCACCTACTGAGTCACTGGACTAATGATTCTGGTTAACAAGAGGCTATAGTGCCTAGGCTATGAGGAGATTCTAAATCTCAGTACCCATTAGCACCAGCTAGCATCATGGACTTGCAGTCTCTCAAAGAGGAAAGAGTGTACAGGACAAAAAAGGAATGATAAATGTCCACTGTAGAGAGTAAGGACAGAAAGGAGGGAAAGAGTAATTTTAATCAGGATATCTGAGACATAACACCTCCAATTAGATGTTACTTGTATTGAACCTGGAAAGACAAGACAAGTTTGGTCTGAGAAAAAGAAAGTCCAGAAGTCCTCCACACAGATTTTTTTAAAAAGACAGCTATGTAAATGTATGGGAAATATACCTAGTTCAGCACAAGATTTATCAGGTTAGGTATAGGGGTGATCACTTCCAGGCTGGAGAGAAAATCAACACCCTGTCCTGGGACCCTTGCGTACCATCCATGCTCAGGAATTTAGTACCTTCCTAACTGAGAAAACATTGAAGAAATTCATTCACATTTTTCCTTATAATGTTTTTCCTTTTTAAAATATATTTTATTGATTATGTTATTACAGTTGTCTCATTTTTTCTCTTCTTTATTCCACTCTGCCCTGTATATCCCCTCCCACTATCATTCCCCCCAACTTAGTTCATGTCCATAGGTCATACATATAAGTTCTTTGACTTCTCCATTTCTCATACTACATTTAACCTCCCCCTGTCTATTTTGTACCTATCATTTATGCTTCTTAATCCCTGTACCTTCTCCCCCATTCTCCCCTCTTCCCCCCTGGCTGATAACCCTCCATATAATCTCTATTTCTGTGAATCTGTACTACCTGTTCTAATTGTTTGCATAGTTCATTTCCCTTTTTTTTTTTTTAGGTTCAGTGGTGATTGATAGTTGTAAGCTTGTTGTCATTTTACTGTTTGTGTTTTTGATCTTCTTCTTTTTCTTAGATAACTATTTTTAACCTTTCTTATAATAAGGACTTAATGATGATGACATCCTTTAACTTGACCTTACCTGGGAAGCACTTGATCAGCCCTTCCACTGTAAATGATAGCTTTACTGGATAGAGTAATCTTGGATGTACATCTTTGCTTTTCATGATTTGAATGCTTATTTCCAGCCCCTTTTTGCCTGCAAAATTTCTTTTGAGAAATCAACTAAGTCTTATGGTAACTCCTTTGTAGGTAACTGTCTCCTTTTCCCTTGCAGCTTTTAAGATTCTCTCCTTATCTTTAATCTTGTGTAATGTATTTATGCTGTAGCTTGGTGCATGCTTCCTTGGGTCCAACTTTTTTGGGGACTCTCTGAGCTTCCTGGACTTCCTAAAAGTCTATTTCCTTTGTCAGATTAGGGAAGTTCTCCTTCATTATGTTTTCAAAAATGTTTTTAATTTCTTGTTCTTCCTCTTTTTCTGGCACCCCTATGATTCAGATGTTGGGATATTTGAAGTTGTCCTGGAGGTTCCTAAGACTTCCTCACTTTTTTTGAATTCTTGTTTCTTCATTCTGTCCTGGTTGAATGTTTATTTCTACCTTCTGCTCCAAACCATTGATTGGAGTCTTGGTTTCCTTCCCATCACTGTTGGTTCCCTGTGCATTTTCATTTATTTCACTTTTCATAGTCTTCACTTTTTCCTCTATTTTACAGCCATACTCAGCCATTTCTGTGAGCACCCTGATTACCAGTGTTTTGAGCTGTGCATGTGATAGGTTGGGTATCTCTTCATCACTTAGTTATATTTTCTCTGGAGCTTTGATATGTTCTTTCATTTGGGTCTTATATTCTGGTGTCTGTGCACCTGTTGCATAGTAAGGGGAAGAGTTCTAGGTATTCATCAGGGCAAGCCAACCCACTTTACTGTTTGGTGGAGCTGTATGTGGGAGAGGGGTCCAAGAGGGAAGAATGCTGCTTGCTCAGCTCTCAATAGGATTTCAGTCACTTCCTCATCTCCCCACAAGAAAATTGTGTCCTTCTGGTGCTGATTTCCAGGGGCAGGGGGTAGTTTTATGTACACTTTAGGACCCTATGGGTCTCTCCAACAAACTCTTCTGTGAGGCTGGGGGCTTCTTCTGCTGCTTCACCCCCCACAGGATTTTTCAGTCAGAGGTTTTGAGGCTTTATTTCCCTGCACTAAAATCCTAGTTGTGTGGTCTGTCTCATTCCCCAGCTGTTCCCTGGTTTATCTGCACACAAATGTGGGACTTCCCGCTCTGCCAGCTGCCTCCTTGCTGCAAGTCCTCTCTGCCCTGGCTGCCCATGTTCACCCTTCCTACTGGTCTGGATGAATGTTTCTTCTTTAATTCTTTAGCTGTTGGACTTTTATATAGTTCATTTTTTCTGGCAGTTCTGGTTATTTTTTTTTAATTTCTTATTCTTCTTTTGGATGTGTGAGGAGACAAATGTATCTACCTACACCTCCATCTTGTTCAGAAGTGCTTTTACTCCACCAACTTCACTGAAAACTAACTGGGGCAGTTGTAAGAGGGTAGCAGCAGGGACAGTGGGACATGGTAGGAAGCTTCTGGAATTTGATTTCATCATCAATCAATAATTTTTAATAAAAATAATGGGATTAATTTATACCATATATTCCACTTTGTAAGTTATTTTTGCTGAACCATTGTGAATCATGCAAAATACTTGAGTAGTTTCAGTGGTTTAAATTTTTTTCTCTGTTCAGATGTTTTTTATTAGGTGTGTTAATGATCATGGCCCTCGTTATACCTAAAAAATTCAAACATTACCAGCAAGAACATAGAGTTCAGAATATGGGCATCATAAAACTCTCTATGTATAGGGGGAACCAAAAGCATAGCATAATAGAAGAGGTATACTCAAATTTAGCTTTTAGTAAGAATTTCAAATTAGCTCATTTAGGCATAACAGACTCTCTTTTTTTAAAAAAAATATAGTGTAGTATTCCATTGTGTTAATATACCACACACATTTTTTTTTTTTTTTTTTTACCAATTAGCTACTGATGGGCACTTGGGCTGCTTCCAAGTCTTGGCTATATAAATACCACTCTAATTAACATAGGGGTGCATATATTCTTTTGAATTAGTGTTTCAGGTTTCTTCTGACATATTCCCACAGTAGAATTGCTGGGTCAATAAACCATCTTCCCACAAGACCATTTTTTTTTAAAAAAACAGCTTCATTCCAGATAGTGCCATTAATGAGATTATTTTAAGTATGTCAGCCTGCATGTTTTTCCTTGCAAACTATAAGCTATTACTATATTCTGTGCTTGATTTTTTTAGTTTGTTTCTAAATCATGGCTTTATTTCCAATGTTTACTGAATAAACCCTTAAAATAATATTATCTACAATTTTGTTGCTTCATCACTCAAACTTAGTGGATGATTTTGTAGTAAATTTTCTTGTGTCACAAACTACTCTTCAAGAAACATAAAAAAAAAAAAAAAAAAAAAAAAAGCTCAACATGCTTAAGCCAAACATCTCGTTCAATAGGGGAAATGACCAGACAGTCTATCACTGTATTCTTCTCAGGTAAAAATCCCATCTCCTTTCCATTTATAAGACCACATCAACTTTGTCCCACTCTGTGATTTCCGTTCAAATTTCAAATCCAATCTCCATCTACCATACAGTTCTCCCAGTGACATCTTCTGAAATTCAAACTGGTCAAGTCCAATGTCACTTATAAGTAAAATAATTGCAAATTAAAATATAGTACATTTTATTTGTATGTTTTGTATTAATCTTGGCATGTTTATTAATCCAGGCAGTTTATTCATCTCAGCAAAGGCTAATTTTGTGGATACAACTGCAGAAAAATAAATACTGTGCAGCACTATTTTTGTAAGTGAAAATTACAACTAACTCTTTACAAGCCTTGGCAATACACATTAAAATTAATTAAAAATGTATGTGACTCATTAAAGTATACATACATGTTTGAAAGACACATCAAAGAAAAGAATATATATACACAGGTACAAGAGATAAAGGTAGGAGAACAGTTTAAATGACCATCACTTGGTGGTTAGTAACACATACTGAAATGCATTATTTAGATAAAATATTAAACACCTTTTTTATTTTTTAATCATCACTGAAGGATATATTTACTGATTTTAGAGAGGGATGAAGGTAGAAATGGGGAGAGAGAGAAACATACATGTTGAGAAACATCGATATGTTGCCTCCCAAACACAACTAGACCAGATATCAAACTAACAACATTTTCTTTATCTTTTCTCTTTGCTTGTTTTCTTTTCTCTCTCTCTCTCTCTCTCTCTCTCTCTCTCTCTCTCTCTCTCTCTCTCTCAGGACCACCTCCAACTAACTGTGTCACTTGGCCAAGGCTAAACACCTACTTTTTAAATGAAGTAGATTTATATGTGCTATTTAGGAAACTTCTTTAGGATAAAACCCTTATCCAGAAAGCATGTATTCATTGTATTCTTTTATTGGGATACATGGAGATAGATTATATATATATATATATACACACACACACACACATATATATACACACATACATACACACAATGCAGTGTTTCTGATGCCTTACATGTTTAAACTCTCTCTCTCTTTGAAAGACTACAAAGAGAAACTGACAATGGAAGCCAACTCTGAAGAGTGGATCTAGGAGACTGTGGGCACAAGTAGGACTGTGCATTTCTATTGTCTAAACTTTTGCTCAGCTAGGGTTTTGCCACAGGAAAATATTACTTTTGTCCTATAAAAAGACACTGTTCTTTAAAATAAAAAATGAGATTAAAATAGAAATTGATGTCTCCTTGTTTAGTGTCATTTTTGGTAATGCTTACAATCTCAAAATAGGTTACAGGAATTTACAGTAGTGCCCATAACCTGCCATGTATTTTTTCTTCTCTTTGTATCATCCTTATAGATAACTCCCTCTTGTTTCTCATAATCCAACATAGTCTCATATTCTTTATGTGTTTTGGTGCTCATTACTATGAGGATGCTATGGAGAACTTGTTCCATGTCCTTCCCCACTGCTTTCCCTCTGATATCTTCTGCTGCTTCAAAGAATGGTAAGTTAAAAAATGCATTTCTTAGATTCTTTTTGCAGTTTCTTGATGTATAGGAGTTTGTACTGATTAGATACTCTTGTAAGGAGTTCTAAAGGTATTTTTTGTAACACAGTTGTTGCAGTATTTCAGCATTAATTCTTTTCTTTCTTTCTTTCTTTCTTTCTTTCTTTCTTTCTTTCTTTCTTTCTTTCTTTTTTTTTTTTTTTTTTTTTTTTTTTTTTTTTTTTTTTTTTTTTTTTTTTTTTTTTTTTTTTTTTTTTTTTTTTTTTTTGTGAGTATCCAAGAGGCATTGAGACAGCAGTAACAGTGATCACAGTTTTCTGATTTAGCCATATTAATTCCAGGATCACAGCTCCTGGAATTGATTCTTGGACTTAGTGGTTTGTCCATGCATACTGATAGCTCCCCTCTTGTTTCAGTTTTGCAGCATATTGGAGACCTTACTGGAAGATCTGCTACATACAAAAACAAAGATGATCTAATAAACATAATGTTTAATGATTATGCTCAGAAATAAGAGTAAATATTGTATAATTTCATTCTAGAAAATTGAAAATAATTGAAGTCACAATAGTGTTCTGGACTCTGGGAAGGAAGATACCTACTAAGATAGGCTCCTGGTGCCTAACTGGGCTCAAATGAAAACAAAAACAAAACAAAACAGAGCCTAGTAGCCATTTGTGCTAAGGGTCTGTCATGCAAACTGCACTTCAGGGAGAAGCTTCTGTACTGAACTGTCTGTCTATATGTGTTTTTGGCCTCTGACCCAGCCCTTATAAAGGAGTTCCTAGAATCAACCAGTAATGAGGCTTTCCCCATCCAATGGAGCTGTGCAGCCTTGACCAACAAGATCTACTATATTTTGCCTAGTAAGGACAGTGTCTTTTGGATTAAACTGCAAGGACTTGCAGTACTCATTTGCATGAGGATGGACGAAATGGGGACCAGGGAGAGCCAGTTCTACTTTGGTTCTGGAAGTGCACTTTCTATTTCCCCCAGAGAATGAAGAATGCTGGCTGAGCTGAAACAAGGAAGATGACTTCCTAAAGAAGAGCAAAGCATTGAAGAGCAGAGTGGAGCAGAGCTGTCTGGCTGGAGATGGGCCTGGTCCCAGATTCTTGGTAAGGTAGGCATCTACCGTGTTGTTTCCACAGCCATGCTGTATCATAATTGAAATGTTTTACACCAAATAAACATTCCTTCTTTACTGCTCCCCAAATTGGGAATTCCCATTGGTGGTGAATTGGCACCAATGAACAACATGGACAGTGGCTAACTCATGTGTGGGAAGAACATGGCTGGGTGTGTCATAAGGGAGACCACTGGTTTTATTGATGTTCTTCCTTTTTTATAATGGGGTGGATACTAAAATTAATGATGTGTTCATTAGTAATTTAGATATTTTCTGTATAATAAGTTATACTCCAATTTAAAAAATTACTTAAAAGTGTAAATTTGATAAAAAATAAAAATGCTTCATTATTTGTTTGACTTTACTTATATTGTATATTGAATTATGTTCCTTTGAAAGATTTATTGAAGTTCTAATTCCTGGTAACTGAGAATCTGACCTTAATTGGAAATAAGATCTTTGAAAATGTAATCATATTAAGTAACATGTAATTATATGGAATTAGTGTTAGCCCAAAATCTAATCATTGGTGTTCTTGCAAGGACAAATTGGAACACAGAGAAAGCAAGGAGGAAAGGTATGTGATGACAGAAGCAGAGAATGACCGATACATGTGCAAGCAAAAAAGATCAAGAACTTCCAACAATCCCTAGAAGCTAGGAAGAGGCAAGGACAGATCCTTGCCTAGAACCTGCAGAGGGAATCAACACCTTTATTTCAGACTTCTAGCTACCACAGCTGTGAGAGAATAAATTTCTGTTACCTACCAATTCTGGCTCACTTACTTTTCTACTCTGATGCAGGAAAGAAATAAAAATATCTCTTTTGGAAAATAAAACCTCTTCTTGTGTAAAGTACTTAAAGAAAGTTTTGTTTCCTACACTAAACCCAAAACAAGATCAACTCATGTCAAAAAGGCGGCCCCTTAATGTACACTCTCATTTTATTCAGGAAGCCTGGGGTGATCACAAAGACAGGTCACACTGAGTGAGAAGTCTGACCAGCCCCTGTGTTCAATGAGGACAACTTCATAAGCCTCCAGACCCAGGTGCCATCTGACTTCAAGGAAAAATGGTCCAGCCAAAATATAAAACTCAGAGGGGTAATGGTAGACTGTCTTAAACTATTAAATTCTGTGGCAGCTCACTATAAAGGAATAGCGATAACCTGAACATAGATGCAATATATTCTCCTTCCTATTTTACTATATTCTTTTCTTATTATTTTTTGTTACTGATAACTGTACTGTGTTTATTTACTCAGACTTCTGTTTTTTTTTTTCCCCTACCTGCTGTCCATGTTGGAAATTTTTCTCATGTGTTTGACAGTGCTTAGTTGTTAATTTTGAATCAAGAGTGAGACTGCAGAATCAGATGAGAACCTCTGTTGGATGGGAGGGGCTTGCTGGTGGATAAAATTTCCTACAAGAAGTTTTAGTAGCTCAACTTTGGTGCTCTGAGTTCACAGGTTTCCTGGTTTAAGGGTCTCTAGATGATAAATCTTTGTTCCCTTTCATGGCAGAAAAAGATACCTGGGGCTCTAACTGCTTTTTACTCAGAATAAAATAAAAACAGTCTCCCTATTTTTAGCCTTATCACTGTCCTTCCTAATTGCCGAGTGTCTCTGATTCAGGTAGCTCTGCAGGGTATGTTCTGGAATGATCCTTAATTCTCTTTAGCATTTTGCTCTTGTTCTTTTACATTTCCCCCCAAACAAGGATATCTTTCATCAGTTGTCATGCATCTTATTCTCTTAATTTATGTGAACTTTCATCCTTTCTGTTCTCTTGCTATCATTTCAGTGGGCTTTTAGGGGGCATACATATCAATATATGCATTCTTTAAAATATTTTAGTTACATATGTTTACAGAAAATTTATGAGTAAAGTAGGAATAATTTTTCACTGCCCTATTAAAATTCAGTTATATACATGATACCTATTACCTCTTATACCATCCTAAAATCACATCCTGCCATATATGCATAATAAACATTAAAAGAAAATTAAATAGTGAGTAATTACAATATAAATTTTCAGATCACACTGAACTTTCATTTAAGTGTATCTATCAATAGTGGTTTTAATAGGAAAGGACCCTGCTCAGAAGCAGGTTTTCCATTTAGTTATCATGTCTTTTTAGTCTCCTTCAATCATCAACAGGTACTGAGTTTTTCATTGACTTTCATGAGCTTGAAAATTTTAACAGTTGCAGGCCAGCTACTCAATAGTAATTCTATTAATTTGCATTTATCTGACATTTTTTATAATTGTATTTGTTATCTCTTTTTGGCAGGTTTAGCACACCACAGATACTGAGTGTATCCTATCAAATGGCACATAATTTTGACTAAATTGGTATCTGTCAGGCTTCTATACTGTATAGTTACACTTTTTCCCTTTCATATTTAGTAAATATTTTATGGAGAGACACTTTTTTTTCTAGCTTTATTGAAATGTAAATGACATTTAACTTTGTGTAAACTTAAGGTGTACAACACGATGATTTAATATATTTTGTGAAATGATTATTACCACAGTAGGGTGAGTTAACACCTTTATTACTTTACATATTTACTTTTTTCTTTGGTGGTAGGAGCATTAAAAATCTATTCTCTTAGCAACTTTCAATTATAGATACACTATACTGTATTCATCAACCTGTATATTAAAGTTCCAGAAATTATTCTTCTTATAAATCTATGGTTGTGGACTTGGACCAATATCTCTCCATGTTCCCTACGCCCAGCCTTCTCATTTTACTGTTTCTCTGAGTTTTTTTGTTTGTTTGTTTGTTTGTTTGTTTGTTTTTAGATTCCATATATAAATGGATGATGTAGTATTTGTCTTTGGCTGTCTGATTTATTTCACTTAGCATAATTCCCTCGAGGCCCATCCATGTTGTTGCCAGTGGCAGGATTTCCCTATTTTACATGGCTGAATAGTATTCTACTACATATATATCACATTTTCTTTGCCCATTCACCTGAGGCGAGGCACTTAGGTTATTTCCATATCTTGCTTGTTGTAAAAAAAATGCTGCAGTAAATATGGGAGTGTGGATATCTTTTCAAGATCCTGATTTCACTTCTTATAGGTAAATATTCAGACATGGGATTTCTGTATCATATTGTATTTCTATGTAAGTTTATGAGGGATTGGATTACTGTCTTCCCATAGAAACTGATTTCCTGTTGGTTGTAACAATTCACTCCCCACCAACAATACACAAGAGTTTCTTTTTCTTTTTTCCAGGTTAAGCCCAATGTTTCCTTATTTATTTTCTGTGTAAATGATTTAGTGAAATCAGGGTGTTAATGTCTCTTAGTATTATTGTGTTTTTGTCTATATCTACCTGGAGATCTGTTAGTATTTGTTTAACATGATCAGTTGCTCTGATGTCAGGTGCATATATAGTTTTGATTATCATATTATCTTGAAAAATTGGTTTCTCTATTATCATATAATTATATTAATTGTCTCTTGTTATAACGTTTAAGTCTTTGTCTAATAAAGCAAAACTATAAAATAACAATCATTAAAACTTTATCTAGTAAATGTAAGCTGTCATGAATGATTTCATACTAGTAAATATTGTTGGCATAAAGACCATAACTGTCATTTTAAAGTTGTTGGACACCTCACTTCTGTTCTGAAAATACTACATGGAAGTCACATAAAATTTAACATCATTGCAGTATGAGCAATAAATCCTCATTAAAAATGATGAGTACCTCCATCTCTCCAAGTATATCCACCAATTGTGGGAATTTTTTTTTTTAAATGAGGATATTGAATTAGAGAAATCAATAGTTTTATGCAAGTGGGTTACTGTTTAGCTTGTTTTGTTTTTGAAGACAGGCAAGTGACTAATAAATCAATTCATCAGTTTTCTCTGTGAAAAATTGTTCAGGTACACAATTAATTTCTAAGAAAAATGTAAAAAATATGAATGTTCATGCAAGAAAGCAATACCTAGCTTTAACTGAATTTATTTGTTATCCTGGAAGGAACATTGTACAAAGATACAGGTAATCAACTTTTGTCAACCTGTCCTTTTCAATGATACATAATAGTGTGGCATTAAGCAAGTTAATTATCTCTGTGTGATTTAAAGTTTACTTCTGTAAGATAGAAAAAATCATTTGAGTGGAGGACTTTGTACAAGGGGAGCAACTGAAGCACTATTAAATTTCAGCAATTATTATTCATGCATCTGCCATGGCTGTTTCTTTCTGAGGACTTCAAAGAAAGTCTATATGGCCATCATTGAAAACTTTCTTTACTTTTTCTTTATATTTTATGTTACATATCTGATATTTTTTTGAAATAATATTTTACATTTCAATAATGCTCTATGAAAATGTTTTATTACAGTTATTTAGTTAAAATGAAAAAATGCAGGGTTTTCTAAACAGAAAAATAAAAATACTGATAATACTTGATCTCAAAATAACTATTTTGAGAGTTCAAATTCTAAATATTTTTAGAATATATTTCATTATTTAGGGTTTATTTATTCTTAGAGAGGATAAGGGAGGGAGAAAGTGAGGGAGAGAAACATCAGTCTGTTGCCTCATACCTCTGGCACACCTCCCAACTAGGGACACAGCCCACAACCCAGGCATGTGCCCTGACTGGGAATCAGACCAGTGACCTTTCAGTTTGTAGGCTGGCACTCAATCCACTGGTGAGCCACACCAGCCAGGGTGAATTTCTAAATATATTTCAGTGCACATGTACAAATTATTCTCTTACCAAATAATATTGCATCAACCTATCTCATTTTAACATAACATTATTTTGAACATTATTTGAGATCAATAAATCTAATTTTAAAACTTTGTTTTTAATTATTGCATAACAATTCAGTACATGAATAATATCACACTACAGGAAATAAATCTGCTGTTGTTTGACATTAAAATTGTTTCTAGATTTTCATAATTATAAAGGATATTTTAATATCTTTATTGAGATATAACTAACATAAAATCAACTACACACATGTAATCTATATAGGATGATAAGGTTTATTATATGTATATGCCTGTGAACATGTCATCACACTCAAGAAAATCAATATACCCATTACCATTTGAGCTCTTCTCAGGACTCTGCAATTCCTCATCCATTTCTTAGCTCACCTTTCCTTAGGTCACTGCAGACTCCTTTCTCTCAATATACAATAGTTTTAATGTGTTAGAGAGTTATGCAAATGGAATCATACATTATGTATTCATTATTATCTGGCTTACTTCACTCAGCATGACTGGTTTGAGATCCATTCACATGGTCAAGTGTAATAATAGTTCAGATATTTTTATTGCTGAATATATCCTTTATAAGCATACATCACATTATATATATATATATGCAGTTTTAGGCTATTAAAATTTATAGTGCAATGACTATCTCTGTAAAAGTCTTTGTAAGGATATATGCATCTTTTACCTTGAGTAGGTAACTATAAGTGGAATAATTGATCACATGGTACTTTTATATTTAACTTTTAAAAAACTATCAAACTTTTATCCAAATTTGCACCATTGCATATTCCCACCAGGAATATACAAGTATTTGAGTAACTGTACATGCTTGCTGACATTTGATAGAGTCAGGCCTTTTATTTTTAGTAATACTAGCAGGTGTAGTGGTATCTCATTAAAGTTTCATTATTTTTATTGCTTTTCAATTACAGTTGTCCTCATGTTCCCCCCATTACTCTCCCCTCCCTACCCACTTCACCTCCAACATTCAATCCTACCCTTCATTGTCTTTGTCCATGGGTCCTTTATACATGTTGCTTGATGACCCTTCCCCTTCTTTCCCCCATTATCTTCCTTCCCTCTGCTTACTGTCAGCTTCTTCTTTACATCCATGTTTCTGGTTACATTTTCCTTGCTTGTTTGTTTTTGTTCATTAGAAAAAGGAACCAACCATATGAAAAATATATTTGCCAATGATACTTCAGACAAGGGTTTGATCTCAAAAATATATAAAGAACACACATGACTCCACTCTGGGAAGACTAAAAACCCAATTAAAAAATTGGCAAAGCACCTGAACAGACACTTCTCCAAGGAAGACATATAGAGGGCCCAGAGACATATGAAAGCATGTTCAGCATCACTAACCACCAGAGATGCAACGGTAAACCACAATGAGATACCACTTCACACCAGTTAGAATGACCATCATAAACAAATCAACAAACAAGTGTTGGAGAGGTTGTGGAGAGAAGAATATCCTAGTACTCTGTTGGGGGGAATGTAGACTGATGCAGCCATTGTGGAAAACACTATGGGATTTCTTCAAAAAAACTACAAATGGAACTGCTTTTGACCTGGCAGTTAAACTGCTGGGATTATACCCTAAAAATCCTGAAACACTAATTCAAAATAACCTTTGCATCCCAATATTCATTGAAGTTTTAATTTGAATTGATCTTTTGAACATTTTTCATTTACTTATTTGACAGAAAGAGACTATATCACTGTGCTGCATAGTATGCCATTGTGTGAATGCACAATAGTTTTCTTTAATCCACTCATTTACTGATGGGCATTTAGGTGGCTTCCAGCACTTGGCTATTGTAAATTGTCCTGCTATGAACATTGAGGTGCATAAATTATTTTGGATTGGTGTTTCAGGACTCTTAGGATATAATCCCAGCAATGGAATTTCTGGGTCAAAAGGTAGTTCCATTTTTAGTTTTCTGAAGAAACTCCATACTGTTTTCCACAGTGGCTGTACAAGTCTGCATTCCTACCAACAGTGCACCAGGGTTCCCTATTCTCCACATCCTCTCCAACACTTGTTTGTTGATTTGGTTAAGATGGTCATTCTGACCAGTGTGAAGTGGTATATCATTGTGGTTCTAATTTGCATCTCTGTGATGGCTAGCAATGCTGAGTATCTTTTCATGTTTCTCTGTACCCTCTGTATGTCCTCCTTAGAGAAGTGTGTGTTAAAGTCTTTTACCTATTTTAATTGGGTTTTTTGTCTTCCTGGAGTGGAGTTGTATGAGTTCTTTATGTATTTTGGAGATCAAACCCTTGTCTGAGGTATCATTGGCAAATATGTTTTCCCATATAGTTGTTTCTATTTTCATTTTAATGCCATTTTCTTTAGTCATGCAGAAGCTTTTTAATTTGATGAGGTCCCATTTGTTTATTTAGTGAGAAAAAAGGAGTTCCTACCCTTTGCAACAGCATGGCTGGACCTGGAGAGCATTACGCTAAGTGAAATAAACCAGGCGGTGAGGGACAAATACCATATGAGCTCACCTTTCACTGGAACATAATCAACCAAAGAAAAAAAGCAAACAAAATATAAGCAGAGACATTGAAATTAAGAAAAATCTGGCACTAAGCAGAGGGGAGGTGGGAGGAGACAATGGAGGGAGGTTTTTCAGGAACTACTGTAAAGGACACATGGACAAAACCAAGGGGGAGGGTGGAAGCAAGGAAAGGAAGTGAGTTTGGCTGGGGTGCGGGTTTTGGTAGGGGGAAAATGCAGACAACTGTAATTGAACAACAATAAAATATTTTTTAAAAAAAGAGACTTCTTTCAATATTTCTTGTAGTGTAGGCCTAATATTATTGATTTTTTTTAGCCCTTGTTATGTCTGAAAAGTCTACTGCCCTTAGTTTTTGAAAGATATCTTTCTTGTATGGAACTATAGGTTAAAAAGGTTTTTTGTTGTTGTTTCATTAAGTACATAAAATGTACTACTCTAATGATGATTTCTCACTTTCATGATTTCTGGCCAGAAAGCTGTTGTCATTTTATATTTATTTTCTCTATATGTAATATCTTCCAGTGACTCCTTTAAGATTTAGCACTCATCATGTTTATCAGCAGTCTGATTATGATATACCTTGGTATGCCTTTACTCATACTTATTGAAATTGTAATTCATTTAACTTTTTGAACCTTGGGTTTATAGTTTTCACCAAAATTGGAAAAATTTTGTCCACTATTTCTTGAAAGTTATTTTGCCATATTCTCTATCTTAAATTCTAATTGTATGTGCATTAAAACACTTGAATTTTTCCACAGGTCATTGATGCTTTCTTTGTTAATTATTTTCCCTTTTTGCTTTATCATATATTTTTAGAAAGTTCTTGAATAATAACTAAAATGAAAAGTTAACTAAATTTTAAATTATATTTTATTGATTATGCTATTGCAGTTGTTCCAATTTCCCCTCTACTTCCCTCTACCCAACCCCACCCCCAATCCCTCAGGCAATCTCCACACCATTGTCTATGTCCATGGGTCATGCATGTATGTTCTTTGGCTACTCCATTCTCCATGTTGTGCTTTACACTCCAATGACTATTAAGTAACTACCAATTTGTACTTCTTAATCCCTGCACATTTTGCACCCATCCCCCAGACTACCTCTTCCATCTGGCAACCATCAAAATATTCTCTGTATTTATGATTCCATTTCTGTTCTGCTTGTTTGATTTTTTAGATTCAAATGATGACAGACATGTATTTATTGCCATTTTATTGCCCACATTTTTTATTTTCATCTTCTTAAAGGAGATCCTTTAATATTTCATACAATACTGCAATGATGGTGATGAAGTCCTTTAGCTTTTTCTTGTCTGGGAAGCTCTTTATCCTGTTCTTTGATTTTAAATGGTAGCTTTGCCGGATAGAGCTATATTGGTTGTAGGTTATTGCTTTTCATCACTTTGAATATTTATTGCCAATCCCTTCTATCCTACAAAGTTTCTTTGGAAAAAGAACTCCCATGTAGGTAACCAACTGCTTTTCTCTGGCTGCTTTTAAGATCCTCTCTTTGTCTTTAACCTTCAGTATTTTACGTATGATGTATCCTGGTGTGGGCCTCTTTAGGTTCATTTTGTTTGGGACTCAGTGTTTCTTGGGTTATATGCCTATTTTCTTCACCAGGTTAATGAAGCTTTCTGTCATTATTTTTTTTTTCAAACAGGTTTGCAATTTCTTGCTCCCTTCTCCTCTGTCACCACCATGATGTGAAGGTTGGTACATTTTAAATTGTCCCAGAGGCTTCTCACACTATGAGGACTTTTTTTTCCTTCTTGTTCTGACTGGGTGTTGTTGTTTTTTTTTTTTGTTTGTTTGTTTTTTGTTTTTTGTGGGTTTTTTTTTTGCCTCCTTATGTCTCAAATTGCTGATTTGATTCCTAGCTTCATCCACTCTAATGTTGATTCCCTGTAAATTGTTCTTTATTTAAATTAGTGTATCCTTTTCTCTCACTGGAGGTTTTTTTGTTTTGTTTTGTTTTGTTTTGTTTTCCTGTTGAGGGTCTCACTAAGTTCTTTGAGCATCATTATAACCAGTGTTTTGAATTCTGTATGTAGTAACTTGCTTTTCTTCATTTTCTTTAGTCTTTTATCCGGAGTTTTGTTCTGTTCTTTTATTTGGGCAATGTTAATTTGTCTCCTCATTTTTGGAGCCTCCCTGTATATTAACTAGAGCTGCTGCATTTCCCAGGTTTGGTAGAGTGGCCTAATGTAGCGGGTGTCCTATTGGGTCCATTAGCACAGCCTCCCCTACTATCCAAGCTGGGTGCTCAAAGTTCACTCACTGTGTGGGCTGTGTATACCCTCTATTTATAGTAGAGCCTTGATGGTGTGTTAGCTCATCCAAGGTCAGCCACCACTTGTGTTCACAGAATAAGTTACAAAGCAATTTGCAGATGGCTGCTACTTTTGTGGGGCTTGGAGTTACCCATGTGAGATCAAGCTGTGAACCAACGCCTGGCTGCTGTTAGTGCTGGGCCTGGAGCAACTTAATGAGGTATACCAGGTTCTCTGAAGCCAAGTGCTGCTTGTTGAGGAAAATTAGGAAAATCTGAAACATGAGCCAACTTTTAAGGAAGGCCATCCCTAAGGAAAACCCACTAGAAGCAGCTTAGGTGGACCCAAATGTTGGGTGGGGCAGGCCTCAGGGTATCACCAGGGGTGTATGGTGGTGGTGTGAGCCAGGTCAGTGGTGTCTCAGATACGGTACACATCTGCCAGCTCTTTGTCTTGGATGGGGGGAGTCTCAGAAAAGCAACAGTGGCCTCTGCCAGCATTTCTGTTTGAGAGAAAGCTACCTCCAGCTCCTGCCCTGATGCCAGACAAATTGGTTTCTCCAAGGATGTATCTGGTGTCTTTCAATTTGTTACCACCATGCTGTAGCTCAGAGAGAGTCAATCTGAATAAGTCTGGGGATGCCCTTTAAAGAAGAACTGCTAGAGAGTCCAGCAGTTTCTATCTTCCACAGCCTCAACCCCCACTAGTTATTACAGCCAGAAGTTATGGAGACTCATCTTTATGGCATTGAAATCCTAGGCTGGTGGGGGATGGTTTGGCCTGGGCCCCCTCCTTCCTGAGATATCTCTCCCTATTTTTATCTGCCACAGGTAGGTGTGGGACCAGCCTGTTCTATATCTCTGTCCCTCCTAGCAGTCTTGATGTGGTTTCTTCTTTAATTGTATAGTAATAGGACTTCTATTCAGCTCAGTTTCCAATGGTTCTGAATGATGGGTTTTTTTATACCTTAGTCGTAATTTTGATGTGGTTGTGTAAGGGGGCAAGCCATGTTTGTCTATGCTGCCATCTTGACAAGAAGTTTGTTGTTGCTGCTGTTGCTTTGGGGTCTGTTTAAAAATATCTTCTGTCTCCAATTAACTTTTTAACATATGGAGTATAATTATTATTGCTTTAATATCCTTGCCTGCTATTTTAACATTTGTGTCAGATCTGGTTTGGTTTTACTCTTTACTATGAATTATATTTTCCTGCTCTTTAGCATGTCATTTTATACTTGAATACAAAATATTATTTATTTTTACATTTTGTATGGATACTCTATATTTCTAGAAATATTCTTGAGTTTTATTAAATTATTTGAAAACATTTTGATCTTCCTTTGAAGATTTTTTAGAAAGATTATAGCTGTGCTTAATGTATAACAAATTATTCCTGTCTTCTGAGTAGTGCTGAGACATAGGTGAGGCAAGTGAAGCATCCAGAGTGCAAATGTAGGGAGGCATTCATGCTCTGGCTCCTGCATGCACCTTCCCTGGCATTAATAGGTACCCATGAGGGGGTTCCAGGTTGCAAAATGAAAAAAAAAATGCACTCACTCTCATGTGCCAGTCCTGTACTTGTAAGAACTTGAAAGTGTGTGCCTCTTTAAATTTGTTCCCTAGGTGCCGTATTTTTGTCACCCTAATTCCACCATGCTTCTATGTACCTTATGCCCGGATAATGGTATGATTTTTATTTGACCTAGTAGGAACCATCACTATTCCCAGAGCTCTTAAGCACTGGCCGTTGTTCCTTCTAATCTCTTAGATGACTATTTTGAAGTACTATACAATTTCCCTATACATGTACTAATCAGCATTCTGCTGAATACTGAACAGAGACCCACCAGTGGTTTTCTAGAGTTGTTTTTTGAGCAACCCTTTCCTCAGCTGCACTCTGCCCTATAAACTCTGGCCAATTAGACTTTCTAAACTTTTAGTTTCATGCCCTTAATTCAATGTATCATCTGAGCTTTGCTTCATTACCTTTTCTGAGCCAAAGTGTGGAGACCCTCTAAGCTGTGGCAATCATTCAGTTCACATTATTTGTTTTGCAGACCTAAAAAATTATTACCTGTCATTGTCTTATCTCTAATGTCTTAAAAATCATTTCTATTTTACCCATTATTTACTATTGTTTCATGTTGGAGGGAAATATGGTTCCTGCTACTTCATTTAAGACAAAAGTAAAATATCCTATAAATGATGTTCTGGGAAACAAATTATACACACACATATACATGCATCATATATATCATATATATTAAAATTATATAATCTGTTTATATAATTGTTATATATAAATAGCTATTGCTTTATTTTCTGGAGTGTATCTATGCCACTGAGTGCTTGCCATACATAGAGCAC
The DNA here is from genome assembly GCA_004027475.1 of Anoura caudifer. Classification (NCBI taxonomy): domain Eukaryota; kingdom Metazoa; phylum Chordata; class Mammalia; order Chiroptera; family Phyllostomidae; genus Anoura; species Anoura caudifer. The sequence continues at coordinate 148,254 of PVKU01002873.1, forward strand.
TCTTCTGAGATAAATTTAATGTCTGTGCTATGTACTGGGAAGCCCTCATGAAGACTAGATGAAAGACTTGGTTACATTAGGATTCTAACCCTTACTAGTTTGGCTAGGTTGGTTGGGCATCATCCCACAAAGTGAAAGGTCGCTGGTTCAATTCCTAGTCATGGCACATGCCTGGGTTACAGGTTAGGTCTCTAGTCAGGTACATATGACAGGCAACTAAGTGATGTTTCTCTCTCACATCAATGTTTTTCTCTCTTACTCTTTTTCCCTCCCTTCCTTTCTCTCTAAAAAGAAATAAATAAAATATTTAATAATAAAGTTAGCATTCTAAAATAAATATTTTGTATAAGTTAGTATTTTTTTAATGATGAAAAGAATGGGTTCTCAGCAAAACATGCCAACCTATTTCAGGATGAATGATATCAAGTGAACAAAGTTCCAAATGTCTATACAATTACTCATGGAAAAGGAAGTGGTGCTAGTGCTGTTGGACAATTAAAGAAACCCCAAAGGAGATTTATAAAATAAATTTTCCTTTTTACTATTTCACCTTGAATTACCAGCATAATTACCTTTCATGGTTTCAAAATTGGCTTTAACATGCATGGTAGCACAACCATGCAAGGGTCAGAAATCATTTTTTCCTTTGCCATCAGCACCAATCTTTTCACATTGACCACAGATTATGCAGTAATGCTAAGGTAACAAATTACACAAATGTAGTTGCAATGAAATTATGAAGTGATAGTGGATCTCTGGATGAAACCAATGAGTTCATGGCCAAGGACAGCCAGAGCAGATGATGCTGGTCACAAAAGACTAGTCCAAGAAACCAAACTTACCTGAATGGCCATCACCTGGAAGAAGGGAGTGTTTATCTGTCTGCTTGCTTGTCTTGAGAAAAATGCTGAACACAAAATAGACACCAAAGCAATGGGTCATGCTAGTCAGATTCTTGCTTAGGACTTTGAATGTGAGTCACACAGATTTGGCAGTAGCAGATGCAGCATAAACAAAGACAAAAAAAAAAAAAAAAAAAAAAAAAAAAAACAAAGTAACAATCTTAGCACAATGACCCATTGTGAGAACAGAAGCATAGGAGCCCAATTGCTGAATAGACAGAGCAATGATTGACAGACTAGAGCTATAGGTATTGTGGACTCTATTCCTACCTGGGTGCAGTTTGAACTATTTTCAGTAATGAAGAAATTTCTTATTTTTCTGTATATCTTTAATAAAAGTAATGAATTCCCAATATTAATCATGGTGTGTTTCTTTATCTTGAGGTATTTATAAGTTTCATGCCTGCTCTTTTCATTTAACTCTTTCATATGCAGAAGGTTGACCTTATTATATTTCCTGTTTTATGGTGTACAGTCATTGTAGGTCCATGTCACACCACATTCTTGAATTTTCTCAACTTCACCCTGACCTCCAGTCCTATTTCTCTTGTGTTGCATAAAGATTTAATGTATTTTCTATATGTCTGTGGATACATACATAATTTGTAACCTAATTAGGGTTGTCTTGTGAATTTATTTTTTATTTATCTAAATGATATTGACTATAGGACTCCTTCAGATAATCACATTTTCATCTATCATGTATTTAAACCATACACATTGTGTACCACATGCATTTAGATTATTGCTTCTAGGTGCTACATACTATACTAAAATATTTCATATATTATCTTCTATAATTATCCCTTCTCTAGCTTGTATTCAACCCTCACACAATAATAAGCAAGGCTTTATTAATGTTGGAGAAGTTCCCTTTATAGATTTCTTATGAATAATTGGGATTTATTTTGAGAAATGGAATTGTTGAGTCTTAGGTTATAAGCATAGTTAACAAAATGAACCATACTGACTGTATGAAATTTCTTTCCTACCAGCATTGCACAAAATGCCCACTTCCTCTGGAATCATTGGTTTTCCTAATTACCACTAATACCAATTGAGTAATGTGGCATCTCATTGTATTAGTTATTATTGTATTTTTCTCTCATTCTTGGTGAATTTAAAAGAAAAAAAAATCTCACATTCATGTTGCTCATTTCATGCCCTTCTTAAAAATCATTTGTTAAAGTGCTGTTTTAAAAAAGGACACTTATTCAAGAGAGTCCTGGAAGTCCTAGTCAGAGCAATCAAGAAAGAGATAAAAATATAAGGCATTTAAACTCGGAGAAAAAGAAATAAACTTGCTACTTTTTGCAGATAATATGATTCTGTATATTAAAAAAAAAAAAAAACCCTGAAGACTCTACCAAAAATCTATTGGAAACAATAAACAAATAAAGTTACAGGATACAAAATTAATGTACAAAAATCCACTGCTTTCCTATATACTAACAATAGAATTTCATAGAAATGGAGAAAAAATCTATTTATTTTGCAAAGGCAACCAAGAAAATAAAATACCTAGGAATAAACTTAAAAAAGGATGTGGAGAAACTATATACTGAAAACTGTAAGTCATTATTAAAAGAGATTGAAAGTGAAATAATAAAATGGAAAGATATTTCATGTTCATGTATAGGAAGAATCAACCATTAAAATAGACTTTATTACACAAAGCAATATGCAGATTAAATACACTCCTCATCAAAATCCCAATGTCCTTTTCTTTAAAGAAGTAGAACAACAAATCATCAGATTTGTAGGGAACCACAAGATACTCCTAATAGTCAAAGCAGTTCTCAGAACAAAAGAATGAAGCCAAAGATGTCATACCACCTGACTTCAAATCTGCCACAGAACTATGATATTCAAAACAACATAATATTGGCAGAACAAAACACAGACCAATGGAACAGAATTCAGAGGCCAGAAATAAAACCACATGTACATGGGCAAATATTTTTTGACAAAGTAGCCAAATCACACAATGGAGAAAAGAAATCTTCAATAAATGGTGCTAGGATAATTAGATAGAATTATAGATAAGATAGAATGTCGCATACAAAAATAAAAATAGATTACAGTTTTTCACCATGTACACAATTAATTAAAAATGGGTGAACGACCTAAATATAATAACTGATACAATAAATAGCATAGAAGAAAAGATAGGAACTAAACTTATGGACCTTGATTATAGAGAACATTTTATGAATTTGACCCAAACTCAGGAGAAATAAAGATAAAAAATAAAAAAAGAAACCAGAGCCATATCAAACTAAAAAACTCCTGCACAGGAAAAGAAAAGAAGAACAAAAAAAAAAAAAAATCAACCAAATGGAAGAAGACATTTGCAAACAACAGCTTTGACAAAGGATTGTACCCAAAATGTATAAGGAACTTATACAACTCATCACAAAAAAAATCTAATTTAACAAATAGGCAGAGGACCTGAACAGACACTTCTCCCCAGAATAGACAAAGGATGTGTGAAAAGATGTTACACTTTACTAGCTGTTAGAGAAATGCAACTCAAAACTACAGTAAGATACCACCTCATACCTGTTAGAATTGCTATTATAAACAAGACAAGTAATAACAAGTGTTGAAGAGATTGTGGGGGGAATAAAAGAAACACTCATTCACAGCTGACTGAAATGTAAACAGGTATAGCCCCTATGGAAAACAGTATAGCAGTTCCTCAAAAAATTAGAATAGAGTTACCATATGACCCAGAATTCCTTATTCAAATATGTTGAAAACATTTATTCACAGAAATATATGCACCCCTACGTTCACTGCATCAATATTCATGGTGGCCAACACATAGAGACAACCATATGTCTTTCAATAAAGGGTTAGATAAAGTAGATGCGGAACATATATACAATGGAACTGCCATACTGTTCCATTCTACTTAGCCATAAAAAAGATGAAATACTGTCATTTGTAACAATATGGAAGGACCTTGACAATATTATGTTAGGTGAAACAAGTCACTCAGAAAAAGCCAAGAACTGTATGATTTCAGTCATATGTAGGATAAAACACTGAGATTCATAGGCAAAAACAACAGTATTTTCATTACTAGAAGGAAGAGGTTGTCGGGTAGCAAAGGGTAAAGGGGACCAAATATATGATGATAAAAGATGATTATACTTTGTGTGATAGGAGCACAAAACAATATACAGATCATATATCATAGAAATGTGCACTTGAAACCTACATGATCGTATTAACCAATGTCATCCCAATACATTTCATAAAAATAAAAAACACAATGTTTATACCTTATTTCTTACACAGAAAGGTATTATGTGTTTTAATTGTTAACTCATTTCAAAGTTATTGATTTTAGACAACATGGAATAAGAAATATAACTTGTGGCCCAGCTACTTGTTCAGTTCTTTCTGAAATGCACACATACACAAATACACATATGATCTATTTTTAAGTTACTTTTGCCTGCTATATTTTCTGCAACTGACCCATTATTTTTTTTTCTCTTACTTACTTTATTCCTATTAAAACATTTAGCCTCAGCTGAAGCCATGATTTTCTTTATTCATGGGGGGAGTGGTTCTACTGTGAATTTATTTACTTTATACTTGTATATTTTTAAAGTTTTCTAAATAAATATTAAGTCTGGTCATATTCTTTCCATTTTGTGTATCTATGAATGTGATGTAAAGATGAATCGTACTAAATCATATGTGATTCACAAAAGAAAACTTGACTTCTGTGGAAACACATGAAAATTTGTAGAAAAGCTGTTAAGAACCAATGACACCTGGCTAGCAATATTTATAAAACAGCACACATCCTTATCTAATATTTGCAGTACATACCTTGGCAATCCCTAATCCAGCCTCCCAACACTGGGCTTAAAATACCTCCCCGGGCTGAGATGGTGCCTGGCATGTAGTTCTTATTCTATCAATATTTCTTAAATGAATGGATGAGGACAAATTTTCTTCTGATTTTTCACACTTAAAGCACTAAATGTATGAGCTGAAGCCATATATTTATTTCACTATCTTTATGGTAGCATGCCCTTATTTATCCAATAACTTATTTACTCTCATCTCACTGAAAGTCTATATAAGGCACTACAAATATAATGTTCTTCTTAAGAAGACTTGACCTCAAAAGAAACTGGTTAACCAGATCCAAACCTGCTGGGGTATTATCAGAGCCTAACTGACATGGAAGAAAGAAAATACCCAACTCTGGACACCTCTAGTCTTCCATATGGATAAAGAAAAATACACAGCTATATCCCACTTGAGCCAACCTCTCCCACCTAAAATGGGAAAACAAAAGTGAGAAATACTTGTGAAGATTATAGTCTAGACACACAAGCTCACTAAAAGGCAAAATAAATCATCATAAGAGTATAGAACACTTTCCCTCCTTTTATACCTCACCATAACATTACTAAAAGTATATTTATAGCAGTTTCTGTTACCTGATACATTGTGTCTGGCTATCAAGAACAGTTATAAGGGAAAAATCACAACTTGAAGAGAGAGCAGCATCAGAAGTAGACAAGGTTTTATTGTGAGAGTTATCATACCAGAATTTCAAAATATCCAATGTAAATATACTAAAAAAACTTTAATAGATAAATTAGACAGCATGCAAAAACAGATGGGTGATGTAAGCAGAGAGTTAGAAAACCTAAAAAAGAACCAATAATAAATGCTAGAGTTTGGAGATCAAAGATGAGGGTAGTGTATGTGGAAGGTACACACACCTCCTCCCAGGACTAAACTGGAATTACAATTCAAATATAGAACAACCAACCCAAGGAACCAACTAAAAACTAGCTGAAAAGAAGTCATATAACCAAGTGTCTACAGAAGAAACAACATTGAGACTGTTAGGAAGAGCAGAGAAGTAAAAAGGATGGAGCCCACTCCCCCGGGCAGCACCTGAGATTCTGGAAGTATCTCAGCTACAAAGTTTCCCACAGAGGAGCATGGAGTCTCAAACCCATGTGAGCTCCCCATCCCAGAGCACCATAGAGAAGGAGAGTCATTCATATAATGTTTAGCTGTGAAAATCAGTGGGATTTTGTTCCAAGAAGATGCAGACATCTGGTAGAGACACAGATTCTCTCTTAAAAGGTAAAAGCACAAAATCTCCTTCTAAGACACCCCCATGGGCTCTTGTGGAGGAAGAGTGGAGAGATAGTAGAGAAAGGACAGAGATGACTAGAATTGTGTGAGGAAAGAGGGAGTTTCTGGCTCTGGAGAAAGAGCTGAAGGGACAGCCACCAGGACCCTTGTACTGAATTCCTCTCTAACACCATAGACATCATCTTCATTAGGTGGAGCCACTCCCCTTCATACAGCATTATCCTGGGGGAATGCAACAGCCCCAACCTCTAGACTACCTGTCATCTCACCCTGCAGAGCTAGTTACCTACTAAAAAGTCAGCTGCCTAGGCCTAGGTGTAGAGGTTTAGGAAGCCTCAGGTATTGTCAGTGACTGAGTTGCATAGCTTTCCTGTGGTGGCCATTCTCCCCATTTTTCAGTGAATTTTACCAGTGCTTTCTCCCCAAGGGATACCCAATAGCTCCACACTTCTAATTCTTGGTGGGCTCCCCAGGAGGCTTGGACAGAATCCAAAACAGAATGTGTTGTGTGGCTCTAGAGAGGTGGCCACTCCCCCCATCTTTCCTCAAGCCTGACCTATGCTTCTCCCTTACAAGACATCCAGTAATCCCACCCTCTGAGCTCTAAAAGGCCCCACTTACTTAACAGCTAATGGGTTCTGCAGGAGTTCTGGACAGAATCCAAGACAGACTGAATTTTGTGACTCTAGGTTGAGGGCCACTTACTTTAATTTCTCCCAAGTTTGACTGATTCCTTCCCCTCATAGAAGATACACTAGTTCCACCCTCCCAACTCCTGGTGACATAATCTGAAATGGACTTTTTTTCTTAATTCTACATTACTTATTTTAATTTTTGTTATTTTATTTTACCTTATTTAAATATTTTAATTTTATTCCCATCACTATTTATACCCTCTACAGCCTCTTTTACTTCCACCCACCCAATTTCCCTGTAATCACCACACTGTTGGATTAGTCTGAGTTTTGTGACTTCAGGACTGGAGCCATTTTTTTCCTTGCACACCCAACCGGTGCACAGCCTTCCCTTTCCACAAATAAATATTCATCTATTTGGCCTAAAAACTCTACTGGCTTCACCCTGATGACTCCTTTGGGAAGCCACTCCACCATTTAGGTTTGAAGGCACTGGGCAGGGGCAGCTAGAATTGGTATAATGTAGGGCTTATTCTGAGTGTCCTTAGACACAGCAATGACACCAAATTTGAACCTGTATTCATCTGGTTAACACCATTACCCTATCTTGTGACTCACTGAGAACCTACCTCATGCAAATCTAGTACCACCAGAAGGTGTTTCAGTGACTCAGCCTAATAGGCAGCTGGCAGGCAAAGGCAGGTGGAGGCAAGCAGAGGAAGATGGCAGATCTCAGGGTGACTTGGATCTTTTGATGAATAGCTTTCTGTCTTGGTGTTGGTTAAACCTGTTTTTGGTATATAGCTTGGTACTCTCCTCATTCACACCAAGAACCAGCAGAGGCAGCCACAAAACATGGATGGCTTTATAGTTCAAGACATTGTCAAGGGCCAGTCACAGGCAATGTCTGATATTCACATACACCAGAGTTCTCCACAAGAAACTTCAGAATAGACTCATCCAGTGGGCAGCTTCAGATAAAATCCGAGTAGAATCAAATTAGTCTCACAGGTGGTATGTTCAAGGTATGATCTTGGTGGGTACCACAATCTCCTGAGAGAATCTGCTTTGTTCAGTCAGCTCCTGAACAGCAGTTCAAACACTGTGGTCAAGGTCAATTCTCATTCAGTCAGCCTGAGGGTCAACTCCACACATGAATGGACCAATAGCAACCAAGGATCAATTTCAATAGGAAGTCTCATGTAACCCATACAAAGTACATTCCTGGAGCACCTAGCTCAGGTCATCGATGAGACTGTGCCACTACCTGTTGATCCACAGGAAACCAACAATATAAAGCCACCATACAAAGACTGGGAGACATGGTAGATCTACCTAATCTACATAGAAACAAACATAAAGAGGCAGCCAAAATGGGAAGACAAAGAAGAAAACTCAAATAAAGGAGCAAGGGAAATCTCAAAAAAAGAAAAGAGAGAGAGTGCTAAATGAAATAGAAGGGAGCTATTTACCAGATATAAGGTTCATGAAAAATGATATAAGTATGCTGAAGGGACTTAGTGAGAACTTCAGAGAACTTAGTGAGACCTTAAACAACTTGAAAAAGGACATAGAAACCATCAAATAGAACCAGTCAAAAATGAAGAACACACTAGATGGAATAAACAGCAAGTTGTATGAAGCAGAGGATAGAATCAGTGATTTGAAAGACAAGGTAGCAAAAACACTCAATCAGAGCAGCAAAAAGAAAAAAAGAATTTAAAAAAATGTGGTTAGTTTAAGGGACTTTGGGGACAATGTGAAGTGTAAAAGCACCCACATCCTAGCAGTAACATAAGAAAGAGAGAGAGAACAAAGTTTTGAACCTCTCAGAAGAAAAAGTGACTGGTAATTTCCCAAACCTGTTGAAGAAAATAAACACAGAAATCCGGGAAGTGCAGAGAGTCCTAAACAAGAGGAACCAAAAGAGGCCTACAACAAGACATATCATAAATAAAATGCCAGTTGTTAAGATAAAGAGGGAATTGTAAAAGCAGCAAAAAAAAAAAAAAAAGCAGTTAGCAAGGGAGCTCCCATAAGAATGTCAAATGACTTCTCAACAGAAACATTACAAACCAGAAGGAATTGGCAAGAATATTCAAAGTGATGAAAAGCAAATGCCTACAACCAAAACTATTTAACCCAGCAAGGATATCTTTTAAAATTGAAGGAGATATAAAGACCTTCCCAGAAAAGAAAAAGCTCAGGAAGTTCAATACAACCAGACCAATGTTATGAGAAATGTTAAAGGTTCTTCTAATGAAGAATAATGAGGAGATGGGGAAGGAGAAGGGGGAGAGGAAGGAGAAGGAGAAGAAGGAAGAAGAAGAAGAAGAAGAAGAAGAAGAAGAAGAAGAAGAAGAAGAAGAAGAAGAAGAGGAGGAGGAGGAGGAGGAGGAGGAAGAAGGAGGAGGAGGACAGGGAGAAGAAAAAGACGAATAAAGAAAGAATAAGAGGAAGATGGAAAAGAACAACAGAGGAACACAGTTATAAATAACTAAATGGCAATAAATACATATCTATCGGTAATCAATTTAAATGTAAATGACTTAAACCCTCCAATTAAAAGGCATAGAGCAACTAAATGGATAAGAAAACAAGACCCATATATATGCTGTCTTCAAGAGACACATCTCAGAACAAAAGATACAGACTAAAAGTAAAGAGATAGAAAAAATAAATATTTCATACAAATGGAAAAGCAATATTTATATCAGGAAAATAGACTTTAAGACAAAGAATTAATAAGAGACAAAGAAAGGCACTATATTATGATAAAGGGATCAATCCAACAAGAAGATATAACCTGTATAAACATTTATGCATCCAACATAGGAGCTCTGTGGGAAACCATTTCACATACTGTGGAAATGTAGCTCAACCCTCATGTGGAAAACCAGTGGGGTGCATGTTGGCACACAGGACCACACCCATGGATAGGTTTTACCATGGGCAATCAGGCCTGCATTGTACCTAGGCCGCCATGAGGCTTGCTTTTGCTAAAACTCCCTCACCCTGAATTGAGCCAGCAAGGGCTTACTGCAGCTTCCTAAAATCTGAGCTAAATTTCCCAAGTATGGAGTGTTAATAATCCAACTGCTTTTCCCTTTACATTTGCAAATATTCTTATTCTTTGATGTGATTAGAAACATCTCCCTTATTGTCTGTAAAAGGTAACCATGTAATGTGAACCTGTACATAGTAAATGAGGACTGCCCTCCTTGTAATGTACCCAGGAAAACAATAAAAGCTTGTCCAGGTGGAGGTCAGGGCCCTCTCTCTCTCTGACTTAGATAGCAGCCATGCCATCCCTTTTTTTTCCCATAGGACTCCTGTAGTCCCTGTGTATTTGTCTGTGAGCAGCGACAACATACATGAATCCTGCTGGCCATGATCAACCACAGAGCTCCTAAATATGTAAAGAAAATATTGATGGAAATAGGGGAGATATTGGTAGTAATATAGTCATAGTAAGGGATTTTAACCCTTCATTTATATTAATGGATAGGTCATGCAGACAACAAGGAAAACCAGCTTTAAGCCACACACTAGAGCAGATAGATTTAACCAACTTCAGAGCATTTCACCCCAAAGCAGCAGACTGTACATTCTTTTTAAGTGTATATGGAACATTCTCTAGGATAGACCACATGTTAGAACACATAAGTCTAAATAAGAACAAATAAGTCTAAATAAATATAAGAAGATTGGCATCATATGAAGCATCTTCCCTGAACATAATATTATAAAGCCATAAATCAATCATAAGAAAAAAATTAAAAACACACTGAGACATGGAGGCTAAATAACATCATACTAAAAAATAAATAGGTTAACAATGAGATCAAGGAATAAATCAAAAGTTACCTTGAAAAAAATGAAGATGAAAACACAGTAATCCAAAATGTATGAGTACAGCACACTCACTTTTAAGAGGAAAATTCGTAGTGTTGCAAACCTACTTCTAGAAACAGGAAAAATTTCAAACAATCTAACTTTACACATAAACTAGAAAAAAAATAAAGCACAAAGTGAGTAAAAGAAAGGAAATAGTAAAGATCAGAGCAGAAATATACAAAATAGAATACAAAAACAGTACAAAATATAAGTGGAATAAAGAGCTGGTTTTTGAACAGATAAACAAGATTGAGGAGAAGTAACAACTTCCCAGAAAGACAAAAAATTTTAAGAAAATATTATGATAAACTAAATGAGAACAAATTGGACAATCTAGATGAACTAGATATGTTGCTAGAAACATATAATCTTCCAAAACTGAATCAGGAAGAATATCAAACTGCAAGTGGTGTATGGTAGGTGGAGAATTGATAAAAAAAAGAAAAAAAGAAAAAGAGAAGAGAAAGAAAGAAAGAAAGAAAGAAAGAAAGAAAGAAAGAAAGAAAGAAAGAAAGAAAGAAAGAGAAAGAAAGAAGAAAGAACTCATAAACACGGACAACTGAAGGTGATTGTGAGTGGATGATGAGGATGGTTGGTGAAGGTTGAAGGTATAAGGAGGATAAATGGTAATGAATAAAAATACAATAAAATAAAAACTATAAAAAAAAACTCTGAATAGATTACAACTAATGAATTTGAAGCAGTGATTTAAAAATACCCAACGAATAAAAGCCCTGAACCACATGGCTTCACAGGTCAAATTTTACCAAACGTTTAAGGAAGAACTAACAACTTTCCTTCTCAAACTATTTCAAAACTTTTAAGAGAAGGGAAGACTCCCAATCTAATTTTACAAGTACAGAATTATCTTAATTCCAAAACCACATAAAGACATTACGAAAAATAATAGACCAATATCCCTGATGAACATAGATGCTAATATCTTTAACAAAGTATTAGCAAACCAGATTCAGAAATACATTTAAAGGATTATAAACCAAAATCAAGTGGAATTTATTGAGATGCAAGGTTAGTACAATATTTGCAAATCAATAGACATGATACATCACATAACAAAATTAAGGAAAACAATCATGATTATATGAAAAGATGCAGAAAAAAACACATTTAATTATATATAGCAGGCACTTGTGATATAAACTTTCAGCAAAGTTGAAATATTAAAAAAATTACCTCAAAATAATAAAGGCAACATATGGCAGACCCTACACAAACTTAATATACAGTAGAAAAATTAAGTTATTCCCTTAAGATCAAGAACAAGACAAGGATGTTTACTTTCACCACTCTTATTCAAAGTAGCACTGGTGATTTATCCACGGAAATCAGACAGGTAAGAGTAATAAAAGTCATCCAAATTGGAAAGAAAAAAATAAAGCTGTCATAATTTGCAAAGACATGATACTGTATATACAGAATCCTAAAGATTTCACCAAATATCTACTAGAACTGATAGATAAATTCAGTAAAGTAGCAGGATACAAAATAAATATCCAGAAACCAGTTGCATTTTTAATATATTTTATTGATTACATTATTACAGTTGTCTCATTCCCCCCTTCACTCCCCTCCATCATGCACACCCCCTCCCACCTACATTACCCCCCTTTAGTTCATGTCCATGTGTCATAAGTTCTTTAGCTTCTACATTTCCAGTGCTATTCTTGCTCTCCCCACCTGTTTTCCCTCTACCATCTATGTCACTTATTCCCTGTACCTTCCCCCCCTTCCCTCCTCCCACTCCCCTGTTGCTTACCCTCCATGTGCTCTCCATTTCTGTGGTTCTGATCCTGTTCTAGGTGTTGGCTTAGTTTGCTTTTGTTTTACATGTGGTTGTTAATAACTGTGAGTTTGCTGTCTTTTTACTGTTCATATTTTTTATCTTCTTTTTCTTAGATAAGTCCCTTTAACATTTCATATAATAAGGGCTTGGTGATGATGAGCTCCTTTAACTTGACCTTATCTGAGAAGCACTTTATCTTCCCTTCCATTCTAAATGACAGCTTTGCTGGATAGAGCAATCTTGGATGTAGGTCCTTGACTTTCATGACTTGGAATACTTCTTTCCAGCCCCTTCTTGCCTAGAAAGTCTCTTTTGAGAAATCAGCTGACATGACAGTCTGATGGGATCTCCTTTGTAGGTGACTGTCCCCTTATCACTTGCTGCTTCTAGAATTCTCTCCTTCAATTTAATCTTGACTAATGTAATTATGATGTGCCTTGGTGTGTTCCTCCTTGGGTCCAACTTCTTTGGGCCTCTCTGAGATTCCTGGACTTCCTGGAAGTCTATTTCCTTTGCCAGATTGGAGAAGTTCTGCTTTATTAGTTGTTCAAATAAGCTTTCCTCTTTTTGCTCATCCTCTTCCCCTTCTGGTACCCCTATAATTCAGATGTTGGGACATCTAAAGATGTCCTGGAAGTTCCTAAGCCTCTCCTCATTTTTTTTGAATTCTTGTTTCTTCATTCTTTTCTGTTTGTTTGTTTGTTTCTTTCTTCCTTCTGGTCCACTGCATTGATTTGAGTCCCAGTTTTCTTCCCATCACTATTGGTTCCCTGTGCATTTTCCTTCAGTTCACTTAATGTAGCTGTCATTTGTTCATCTAATTTGTGACCAAAATCAACCAATTCGGTGAGCATTCTGATCACCAGTGCTTTGAACTGTGCATATGATAGTTTGGCTATCTCTTGGTCATTTAGATGAATTGGCTCTTGGGCTTTAATCTGTTTTCCAGTTTGAGCCATTTTTTGGGGGGGCAGGGGTCTGGTCGAGGCTGTTACATAGTGAGGAGTGGAGCCTTAGGTGTTCACCAGGGCAGGGCATCCCAGTCGCTGGGTAATGACACTGTATGTGGGAGCAGGGTCTGAGAGGGAACAATGGCACTTGTTCTGTTCTCCTTCATATTTCAGTCCCTTCTGCCTCTTTCCACAAGCAAATTGGGCCCTTCTAGTCCTTTTCTCTATGTGGTTGGGTTTGTGTACATTCTAGGACACTGTGGGTCTCTCCAACAAACTCTCCTGTGAGGCTTGGAGTATCTCCCGGCACCTCAACCCTCTCAAGTGTTTTCAATTGGTGTTTTTAGGTTTTATTTCCTGGAGCTGGGGACTCGGGTTGTGAGGTCTGTCTCACTCACTCTTTTTTCCTGGATTATCTACCCACAAATGTGGGACCACCTGGTCAGCCAGTCATCTTTCGTGTCCTCACTGCGTCTGCCCATTGCCACCCAGGGCCCGGGGGTCCACTAGCCTCTGCCTGTATGCCTGGGGCTCCTGCATGCCTGGGTCCGCCGACCTCCATATTTTCCTGCTGTGACTCTGCCCCTCTTACTGGTCTGGATGAATAGTTGTTGGGCCTCCATACAGTTCAATTTTCTGTTAGTTCTGTTTTTCCTTGTTTCAAAATCTTCATTTTTTAAAAATATTTTAATTGTTGTTCCTGTACAGTTTTCTGTCTTTTACACCCATCTCAGCCCACTGCCCCAGCCCTCCCCACCTCCTTCCCATTTCTACCCCTCTAGTTTTTGTCCATGTGTCTTTTATACTTGTTGCTCTAAACCCTTCCTCTTTTCCCCTGAAATTCCCTCCCCTCTCCCCTCTGGTGACTGTCAGTCTGTTCTCTATTTTAGTGTCTTTGGTTATATTATGCTTGTTTGTTTTGTTGATTAGGTTCCTGTTAAAGGTGAGATCATATGGTATCTGACTGGCTTATTGGTTTTACAAGGAGGCACAGTGTGTCCACCTATGCCTCCATCTTGGTCAGAACCAGTTGCATTTTTTATATACAGAAAATGAACTGTCAGAAAGTGAAACTAAGGAAATAATCTCAAATAATATTTTGGAATTATTTAACCAAGGATGTAAAAACCTATACTAGGGATACTATAATACATCAAAAAAACAAGTTGAAGAACACACAGATAAGTGGAAGTATATAGTGTGTTCATGGATAGAAAAATAATATAATTAAAATGTTCACACTACCCAAAGCAATCTGTAGACTCACTGCAATTCCTACCAAAATACCAATGGCATATTTCACAGAACTAGAACAAATATTCCAAAAATTTATATGGAACTACAATAGACCTCAAATAATGTCAATAATCTTGAGAAAGAACAAAGTTGGAGGTAGCATGCTATGTAATATCAAATCATGCTACAAAGCCATAATAATCAAAACAACATGGTACTGGCACAAAAAAGACATATAGATAGAACAAAACAGAGAGCCCAGAAATAAATGCATGCCTTTATGGTCAACTAATATTTGACAAAAGAGGCAAGAATATGCAATGGTATACAAACAGTCCATTAAGTAAATATTATTGGGAAAATTGTACAGATACATTCAGAAAATGGAACTTGACTACCTCCTTAAAACATGCACAAGAATAAACTTAAAATGAATTACAGACTTAAATATAAAACTTGAAACTGTAAAAATCCTAAAAGTAAAACATAGGCACTATAATTGGACATTTTTCAAAGTAATATTCTTTTATGATATATCACATAAGGCAAGCAAAGCAAACAAATGAACAAATGTGACTACATCAAACTCAAAAGTGTTTGCACAACAAAGGAAACCATCAACAAAATGAAAAATCAATCCACTGAATGGGAGAACATATTTGCCAATATTGTATCTGCTAATGGGTTAATATCCAAAATTTATATAGAAATTTTACAACTCAGTACCAAAGAAACAAACATTCCTATTAAAAAATGGGCAAAGGACATGAATAGGTACTTCTTTAAAGAGGACATACAGATTGCCAATGGACATATGAAAAATGCTCAATGTCACTAATCACAGTAAATGCAAATTCAAACCTTAATGAGATACCATTTTCTACCTGTCCGTAGGCTATTATCAATAAGCCCACAAATGACAAGTGCTAGAGAGGATATGAGAAAAGGGAACCCTAGTGCATTGTTGGTGGGAATACTGATTGGTGAAGCCACTGTTGAAAACAGTATGAAATGTCTTCAAAAAATTCAAAATGAAACCACATTCTGACCCAGTGATTCCACTTCTGGGAACATACCCAAAGAAACCCTACACATTGAAATGAATGAATATATGACCCCTTATGTTCATTTTAGCATTTTTTCAATAGCCAAGACTTGGAAGCAGCTTCAGGGACCATCAGAAGATGAAATGGGTTGGACTACTAGTCAACTGCAAAAAGAAAGAAATTTTATATTTTGTATCAGTATGGATAAACCTGCTGAGCATTATCCTAAGTGAAATAGTCCAGAGAAAGAAAAGTACATATGATTTCACTTATATGTGAAATCTAATGAAAAAAATACACTGACAAAGAAAATGGAAACAGACTTATAGATAGAAAAGACTGACAGCTGCCAAATGGGAGAGAGGTTGCAGGACTGGATGAGAAAGGTGAAGGAATTAAGCAAAGGAAGAAAATGCAATAGACACAGACAACAGTATGGTGATTACCTGAGGTAAACAGATGGTAGGGAAGGTGGAAGATGGTAAAGGGGGGATAAATGGCGTTGCAGTGAGTCTTGACTTGGGGTGGCCAACACACAATACAATTTACAGATGATGTGTTATAAAATTGTTTCCCTGAAACTTTTATTATAATTTTATTAACTAATGTCACTACAATAAATTCAATAAATCTTTCTAAAAATTAAAAATAAAATGACTAGGAGATATGACAAATAAAAATATTTTTTAAGATCTAAAACACTGTAAAAGAAGTGAATACCTTTGATATGCTAATTTACAGAATGCACATGGCTAAGGAAAGAATATCTGGTATTGAAAATATTTCAGTAGAAATCTCCAAAACTAAAAACCCCCCAAAATGAACACTGTTAAAGAATAACACATTATTGAAAGATTACAGTGCAACTACCAAAGATGTAACATATGCAAAATTGGAATATGAAAAAGAGAAGAAAGATAGAACGTGATATTTGAAACAACAATGACTAATTCATGTCATACCTCAAACTAAAGATCCAGTGAGCTCAGAGCTAATCTTTCCCACTAATTTCCTTTTCACCACTATTTCTCTCCAAGGTACTAGACATTCCAGCTAATGCAATACATCATGCAAAAAGAAGAAAGTAAAAAGACATGAATTGGTAAGGAAGACATAAACTTTCTTTGTTACAGAAATGTAATTGTCTATGCAAAAAAAAAATCCAAAATATTCAACAAAAAACTGGAACTAAGTGGTAATAGCCACGTTATACAATGAACAGTTAATGTACAAAAGCCAATTTATTTACTGTATAAAAACAGTGAAGAAGTGGAAATTGAAACTGAACATATATTACCATTTACATTAGCACCACAAAAATAAATAATTAGTTATAAATCTAACAAAATCTATTCACAATTTATACAAGAAAAACTACAAAACTCTGATGAGTGAAATAAAAAAAATTAAGTAAGTGGAGATATACTCCATGTTCATGGATAATAAGATTCAACATTGTCAGTTGTCAGTTCTTCCCAATTCAATCTATACAGGTTCAATGTAAACCTTATCAAAATTCTAGCAAGTCATTTTATAGATAGCAATAAACTAATTCTAAAGTTTATATGGAGAGACAAAATCCCCCAAATGTCAATAACTTTTTAATTTTTTTATTTGTCAATTACAGTTGGCACTCTATTAGTTTCATGTGTACAGAATAATGGTTAGACATTTATATATTTGTAAAGTAATCTTTCAGTAAATCTAGTACCCACTTAGTAATAACACTGTAATATTATTGACTATATTCCTCATGCTGAACTTAAAGCTTGTGACTAAATTGCACTTCTTAATCCCTTCAACTTTTCACCCATCCCTCCAACCTCTCTTTCATCTGACTATCATTAGTAGGTTTTGTATATCTGAATCTTTTTCCGTTTTGTTTGTTTATATATTTTTCTATAGTTCCCACACCTAAGTGAAATAACGTAGCATGTGTGTTTCTCTGTCTGATATATTTCATTCAGCATAATATTCTACGGATCCATGTTGTTATAAATAGTAAGATTTCATTTTATTTTTATGGATGAATAATATTTCATTGCATATATGTACCACGCCTTTATCCATTGTCTGTCAATGGACATTCAGTTTGCTTCCCAGCTTGTATATTGTAAATAATGCTTCAATGAACTTCAAAGCTATATGTAGTTTCTAATTAGTGTTTTGGATTCCTCTGAATTAATATCTAAAGGTGGAATTGCTGGGTCATAAGGTAGTTCTATTTTTAAGTTTTTGAGGAGCCTCCATACTGTTTTCTTTTTTTGTTTGTTTGTTTGTTTGTTTGTTTTCACAGTGGCTGCATCAATTTTCAATCTCATCAAGCATGTAAAAAGATTCTCTTTTCCCCATTTTCTCCAACACTTGTTGTTTGTTGATTTAGTAATGATAGCCTTTCTGGCACATGTAAGGTGATATCTCATCGTGGTTTTAATCTGCATTTCTCTGATGATTAGTGATGCTGAGCATATCTTTGTCTATTGACCATCTTCTACTTTGCTGACTTTAGGAACAAGACACACATATTTGTTTTTTAAAAGCTTTATTTGCAAGGTACTATGTTATGGCAATACTCCTCTTTTTTATTATTCTTGTTTATTCTCTTACAGTTGTCCCAATTTCCCCTCTTTTCCCTCAAAACCTGGAGGTCAAGTTTTGATGAAGCATTCATTTCTGAAGTCACAGTGTTTAGATTTTTTAAAATGTATTTATTGATTGATTTTTAGAGAGAAAAAAAGGGAGAGAGAAAAAAGAAACATTGATTTGTTGTTCCACTTATTTATGCATTCATCAGTTGATTCTTTTATGTGCCCCAACCAGAAATTAAACCAGCAACCTTGATGTATGGGAATGACCCTCTAACCAACTGAGCAACCCAACCAGGGCAAATGCTGAAAATTTAATCCCCAAATTCTCTTCTGACTAAATTGTACCTTAGGATATTTAATTATTTTATCTAGGCTTATATCATGGAAATTACCATTTTTTATTTTTTGTTTATTGATTGATTTGAGAGATAAAGATTGATTTGTTCCACTTATTCGTGAATTCATTGGTTGATTTTGATATGTGCCCTTACCAGGAATCAGACCTGAAACTTTGACATATAGAGACAACACTCTAACTAACTGAGCTACCTGCCCAGGGCCTTATTATTATTTTTGTTACTATTTTATTACTGCTATCATCATCATGCACATCATTCTCTAGAAAGAAAGAAAGAAAGAAAGAAAGAAAGAAAGAAAGAAAGAAAGAAAGAAAGAAAGAAAGAGAAAGACCCTGACATTTGTTGAGGGCTGATATACAAGCCTCTCAAGTTCTCTGCTATTTCTGTTGCCCCACCTACCCTCTCTCCCATAAACTCTAGACATGTAGTTGGTCATCTCTCTTCTTAGAAAAAACAACAGGTTTCTCTGACATTTATTTTTTTGTTCATCCATTATAAATATATATAACATATATTTAATATATAAATACATATTGCATTGTATATTTATATAAATATTTTACATAGATACAACATGTTATATATATATATATATATATATTAAGTATTTTTTTGCCTGCAAAGAGTGATTTGATGTTTGATGCCTGGACCTGGAATTCTGCTCCCATGGAAGGCCATGAAAATATGTGTTATCATAAAGCCAGAGGTCAGAGCAGGCTCTGAGTTCATTTATGTTGACTTAGAGTCACAGTACGCAGAGAAAAAACAATTTGGTACCTAAAAGGACAAATCAGAAAGGTACCTTGGAATTTACCATTGCTAAATTGAACATGCTCCAGGATAACTCATTCAAAAGCATTCTATGGAATTCACCAGTTTGACAGAAAGTTAAATGCTTGATCAGCAAGGCCAAAAGCAATATTTGTTATTGGTACACTTTTATTTTACTATGGAAAGCAGCAGTAAATCAGATATTGTTGTTTCTTTTATATTTTTACTATTTTTACTGTTTTTAAGTACAATTTTATGCCTTCCCCCCCTCCTTATCACACCAACCCTCCCCACCTCCCTCCTCTGTTTCCACCACCCCCTTGTTATTGTCCATATGTCCTTTAT
Organism: Anoura caudifer; assembly: GCA_004027475.1. NCBI lineage: Eukaryota > Metazoa > Chordata > Mammalia > Chiroptera > Phyllostomidae > Anoura > Anoura caudifer. The sequence continues at coordinate 167,929 of PVKU01002873.1, forward strand.
AATTAATTGTTCCTGTAAACCTTTCACCATTTCCCCCATTGTCCCATTCCCACTTTACTCTGGTCACTGTCAGCTTGTTCTCAATTTATACCTTTGGCTATACTTTGCTTGTCTGTTTGTTTTGTTGATTAGGTTCTTGTTAATGGTGAGATCATATGGTATTTGTCTATCACCACCTGGCTTATTTCACTGGAGCATAATGCACTCCAGTTCCCTCTATGTTAAACAATGGGTAGGAGCTCCTTCTTTCTTTCTGCTGCAGGAATTCATTGTGTAAATGTACCATAGTGTTTTGATCCATTCATTTACTGTTGGGCATTTAGGTTGCTTCTAGCACTTCACTATTGTAAATTGTGCTGCTATGAAAATTGGGGTGCATAGATTCTTTTTGATTTGTGTTTCAGGATTCTTACAATATAATCTTAGCAGTAGAATTGCCGGGTCAAAAGGCAGTTCCATTTTTAGTTTTCTGAGAAATTCCATACTGTTTTCCATAGTGGTTGAACCAGTCTGCATTCCCAACAACAGTGAGTAGGGTTCCCTTTTCTCCACAGTCTCTCCAATATTTGTTGTATGTTGCTTTGTTTATGATGGCCATTGTGAAGTGGTATCTAATTGTGTTTTTATTTGCATCTGTCTGATAGCTAGCAATACTGAGCATCTTTTCACATGTCTCTGGATCCTCTGAATGTTCTCCTTGGAGAAGTGTCTGATCATGTCCTTTGCCTATTTTTTTTAGTTGGGTTTTTTGTCTCCATGGAGTGGAGTCATGTGAGTTCTTTATATAGTTGGAGATCAAACCCTTGTCTGAGGTATCATTGGCCAATATATTTTCCCATACAGTTGGTTCCCTTTTCATTTTAATGCTATTATCTTTAGCTGTGCAGAAGCTTTATATTTTGATGAGATCCCATTTGTTTATTCTTTCCTTTATGCCCCTTGTTCTAGGGGACATATCAGTGAAAATAATGCTGTGAGGAATATCTGAGATTTTACTGCCTATGTTCTCCTCTAGGATTTTAATGGTGTCATGACTTATATTTAAATCTTTTATCCACCTTGAATTTATTTTTGTGTATGGTTTAAGTTGGTGGTCGAGTTTTTTGTTTGTTTGTTTGTTTGTTTGTTTGTTTGTTTTGTTTTGTTTTTTTCATGTAGCTGTCCAGGTCTCCCAATGCCGTTTGTGAAAGAGGCTATTTTTACTCCATTTTGAGCTGCTGATCCCTTTGCCAAATATTAATTCATCATAAATAATTGGATTATTCCTGGGCTATTTTGTTCCAATGGTCATATGTCTGTTTGTATGCCCATACTAGGCTGTTTTTATTACAGTAGACCTGTAATACATTTTTATATCAGGTATTGTGATCTCTCCTACTATTCTCTTCTTTCTCAAAATTGCTGCAGGTATTTGAGGTAGTTTATGGTTCCATATAAGTTTTTGAGGTGTTTGTTCTATATCTGTGAAATAGATACTTTGATAGGTATTGCATTGAATCTGTAAATTGCTTTAGATACTGTGGACATTTTGATGATTTAATCATTTGAATCCATGAATATGGTATATGCTCCCTTTTATTTGTGTCTTCAATTTCTTCAGTTTTGTATAGTTTTCTGAGTACAGGTCTCTTTCCTCCTTGGTTAGGTTTATTTCTAAGTATTTTATTTTTCTTGTTGCTATGTCAAATGGGCTTTTTTTCCTGATTTCTGTTTCTGATGTTTGATTGTTGGTATACAAAAATGCTTTTGATTTCTAGATATTGACTTTATATCCCACTGTTTTGCTATTTTTTTTTATTATGTCAATCAGTTTTTTTGGCAGAGTCTATTGGGTTTCCTATGTACACTATCATGTCATCTGAAACAATGACAGTTTTGTTTCCTCTTTTCCAATATGGGTGCCTTTTATTTCTTTTTCTTGTCTGATTGCTAAGGCTAGGACTACCAATACTATGTTGAATAGAAGTGGTGAAAGCAGACAGTCTTGTCTTGTCCCTGATTTTAGTGGGAAAGTTTTCAGGTTTTGCCCATTCAGTATGATGTTGGCTGTAGGTGTCTCATATATGGCCTTTATTATGTTGAGGAGTGCTCCCTCTATTCCCACTTTGCTAAGTGGTTTCGTTTTTTATCATAGAGGGGTGTTGTACCTTATCATGTGCTTTATTTTTATTTTTATTGTTGTTCTTGTACAGTTTTCTGTCTTTTACTCCCTTCCCAGCCCACCACCCCAGCCCTCCCCACATACCTCCCATTTCCATCCCCCCTAGTTTTTGTCCATGCATCTTTTATACTTGTTGCTCTAAACCCTTCAAACACTTTTCCCCTGATATTCCCTCCCCTCTCCCCTCTGGTGACTGTCAGCCTGTTCTCAATTTCCATATCTTTGATTATACTGTGTTTGTTTGTTTTGTTGATTAGGTTCCTGTTAAAGATGAGATGATATGGTATTTTTTTCACTTCCTGGTTTATTTTGCTTAGCAAATCCTTTTTCTGCATAAATGGGAGCTGTACCTTATCAAATGTTTTTGTTTTCTGCATCATAGATATAATCATGTGACTTTTGTCTTTGCTTTTGTTTATGTAATGTATTATCTTTATTAATTTGCAAATATTGTAACATCCATGAACCCCTGGGAAGATTCCCACTTGGTCATGGTATATGATCTTTAAATGTATTGTTGGATGCAGTTTGCCAATATTTTGTTGAGGATTTTAGTGTCTATGTTCTTCAGCAATATTGGCCTAAAGTTTTCTTCTTTGTTGTGTCTTTATCTGGTTTTGTGATTAGGATGATACTGGCTTCATAAAAAAGATTTTGGGAGTCTTCCATCTTCTTACATTTTTTGGAATAGTGTGTGAAGGATAGGGGTTAGCTCTTCTGTAAATGCTTTGTAGCATTCTTCTGTGAAACTGTCTGGTCTAGTGCATTTGTGTGTTGGTAGTTTTTTTTATTACTGCTTCTATTTTGTTAGCTGTTATTGGTCTGTTCAGGCTTTCTGCTTCTTCTTCATTGAGTTTTGGAAGATTATATTTTTCTAGAAAATTGTCCATTTCACCTAGGTTTTCATATTTCCTGGCATGTAGTTCTTCATAGTAATTTCTTACTGTCCTTTGTATTTCTGTGGTATCAGTTGTAATCTCTCCTTTCTCATTTCCTACTGTGTTTATTCAGTCCTCTCTCTTTTTTTCTTGATGAACCTTCTTAAAGGCTTGTTGATTTTGTTTATCTTTTCAAAGAACCAGCTCCTGGATTCTTTGATCCTTACAATTGTGCTTTTAGTCTCTATGTCATTTAATTCTCCTCTGATCTTGATTATTTCCTTCTGTCTACTTCCTCTGGGCTATCTTTGTTTTTGTTGTTCCAGTTCTTGTAGGTTAGGTTCTTTATTTGAAATATTTCTATCGTTTTTAGGTAGGCCTATACTGCTATGAACTTCCCTCTCAAGATTGCCTTTGCTGTGTCCCATAAGCTTTGGGTTGTTGTGAGTTCATTTTCATTTGTTTCCAGAAATTATTTTATTTCCTCATTGATTACCTTCTTGACCCATTCATTGTTTAATAGCATACTATTCAATTTCCATGAGGTTGATTGTTTTTGAGTTCTTTACTGGAGTTTGGCTTCTAGTTTCAATCTCTTCTGGTCCGAGAAAATGCTTGATATGATTTCAATTTTCTTGAATTCATTGAGGCTTGTTTTGTATCTTATCATGTGGTCTATGTTTGAAAATATTCCATAGGCATTTGCAAAGAATGTGTATTTTGCTGCTTTTGGATGAAAGGCTCTGTATATATCAGTTAAGTTCTTTTGATGTAGGACATTGTTCAGTGCCATAATGTCTTTGTTGATATTTTGTTTGGAATATATGTCCATTTTTGACAGTTGGGTGTTGAAATCACCTACTATAATTGTGTTGCTGTCAATATTTTTCTTAAGTCCTCCAAGATTTTCTTTATGTATTTGGGTGCTCCTGTGATGGGTTCATATATATTTACAATGTTTATGTCTTCTTGAGAGATTCTTCCCTTGAGTATTATGAAGTGAACTTCTGGGTCTCTTTTTATGGCTCTTTTTTTTTTTTAGTCTATTTTGTCTTATACGAGTAGTGCTATTCCACCTTTTTTTTTCCCTCCCTGTCCATTTAATTGAAATATTTGTTTCCAGTCCTTCACTTTCAGTCTGTGTAGCTGTGTAGTCTTTTGTCATGAGGTGGGTCTCTTGTAGGCAGCATATTTGTGGGACATGATTTCATAACCATTCTGCTACTCAATGTCTTTTGATTGGAGCATTTAATCCATTTATGTTTACGGTTATAATTGATAAGTACTTATTCATTGCCATTTTTGTACCTGTGTTCCTCTCTCTCTCAGCCTTTTCCTCCCTTTTCTTAAAGCGGTCCCTTTAGCATCTCTTGCATAGCTGGTTTGGTGGAGGTATGTTCTTTTAGACTTCTATTGTCTGGGAAGCTCCTTATTTGGCCCTCCATTTTAATTGAGAGCCTTGCTGGGTAGAGTGATCTTGGTTGCAGGATTCTGGATTTCATTACTGGGAGTATTTGTTGACATTCCCTTCTGGCTTGGAACATTTCCATTGAAAAATCAGCTGCTAGCCTTAGTGGGGCACACTTATGTGTTATTTCCTGTTTCTCCCTTGCTGCTTTTAAGATTCTCTATTTGTCTTAGAATTTTGCCATTTTAATTATGTTGTGTCTTGAAGTGGACCTCTTTGATTGGGACTCTCTGTGTTTCCTAAATTTGTGTGACTTTTCCTCTCATCAAATTAGGGAGGTTTTACATCATTCCTTTTTCAAACAGGTTTTCTATCTCTTGCTCTTTTTCTTCTCCTTTTAATATCCCTATTATATCGATATTGTTATATTTCATGTTGTCCTGCAGCTCCCTTACCACCTGCTTGTTCTTTCTGAGTCTCTTTTTTCTTACTCTATCTGAGTGTGTTTTGTACCTTGACTCCCAACTTGCTGATTCAACCCTCTGCTTCGAACCTGCTTGTAATTCCTTCTAATGTGTTTTTTATTTCTGAGATTTTTTTATTAATTTCTTTCTGGTTTCTGTTTTTAGTTTCTATTTCCATTTTCATGCTGCTATAGTTCTCATTCAGTTCCCTGTAGTTGTCTGTGAGCTCCTTGAGCATGTTTATAACCATTGTTTTGAATTCTATATCTAGTAGTTTTGTTACCTCCATTTCGTCCAGCTTTTTTAGTGGGGAGGCTCCCATTTCTTTTGACTGCATGCTCTTTTTTTGTATCCCATTTTAGGTGACTCTGTTTTTTGTTTGTTTGTTTCTGTGCTTCGTGAGGTTTCACTTTACTAGCTCTCTTTGTAGAGTGAATTTCTGTGGTAGGAATTGTTTGAGGTTCAGTGGTGTGGTATCTTTGATCTTTTTGTCTGGGAACTCTGGGTTTGCCCTTTCTTCTGTTTGTGTGGGCTCTCTTGTTGTATTTGGGTTCTTACCTTCTGATGGTATCTTTGTTGGTGGTTTCTCTCCTCCAGTAGGTATACAGACATTTTCAGCTCCCACCTATTCTCGTATGTGATCAGTTTCAGGAGATAGGCAAAATGGATTAAGACAGCAGGAGAGTATTTTATGGGATTTAAAGTACTAGCAATTAGAGAAGAGATAGCAGATTCTTTGGATAAGTTTAGAGTTAACTGTTATATTTCACCCAATTAGACACTTTTAAAAATGGTAAAAGAGAGATACAACTTTTGTTAGTGGGGAGGATGATTGTGAGCTGAATCCAGAAACCAGAGTGCTTGTGCAAGGTTAGATGAGATATAGTGAGATTAAAAGGTAGAAAGTAGGCATAGTGTGAGAGAAAATAGAGTTTTTCACAACAATAATAATGATCAGGATTAAAGTGAAATGGGGAAGATTTTGGAGGGTTGCTGTGTAGTATGTACAATTGTATGGAACAAAAATTGTTTGCATTAGTACTGGAACAACACTAATATGATGAGAAATATATGATTTGGATAACCAGAACAGAAAGTACCCTGCCTTGATAGGGTTGAGTGTTATTGGAACACGGGTCAAGTGAAAGAAGGAAAATTAAAATACAATAAAGAGGTAATAAGGAAAACCAGTCAAACAATGCAATTAAACAGGGAAATAAAATGAGGAAAACTAAACATAAGGAAGGGAAATAAAAGTTCTGATAAAATAAAAGTGGTAAAAATAATACAAGATGATAATGATACACATACACAATAAAATGTCAGCTGTATGGGATAGCAAAGTGACATTTGTCTCAGTTTCTCAGTTTTGGGAATTGGCCTTGTGCTCCCCCTTTTGATCTATCTCTAGACCCTTTGTAACTCTGTGTCTTATTGTCTCTCTTGGGGAAAGAAAAAAAAGAAAAAAGAGAGGGGATCCAAAAGGAAAAAGAAGATAATAATAAGCCTCCTGGTGACGTTAAACCTGTTCAGTGAGTTCTGCTGGTCTTCCTAGATGTCACAGGAAGAGGGGGGCTAGACTTTGCTTTTCTCTCTTCATTCAGTTCTGAGAGGATGGGGACTGGGTCTGGGTTGTAATATTCACAGTTTCCTGGCCTCTGGCCCAGGTATTCTGTGAGTTGCCAGGCTCAAATAAGCCACTCAGCTGCTCAGAGCATGAGTCAATCACTGGCATAGAGCCCAAGATAAGGGGAGGAACATGGTTCTACCCAACCCCTCACTCTGTCACACAGTGCAAGACTGTTGGGATGCACTGTTCTGCTCAGCTACTGTCTCTGAGCCAGCAGTGCCAGAAAAGCGGGGCTCAAGGTTCTGCTGAGATGCTCACTCTGAGTGAGGTGGTCTCACAGCTGAAATCACCCTTGGGGCAAACCAGCCATTGCTGGGGTTTCCTTACAAAGCAGCTGCCTGAAGTTCCCAATAAGCACATGACTTTTCATACAGCCCCACTTTCCAACCAGTCTAGAGATGATCAGAGTCAGGGCCTGACACAGTCCAACTCCTCCCCTCTCTAGGTGTTGTTGGGCACCCCAGTTTCTCTGGTGCCAGCATCTACAGTCCCAGAGGATGTGTACCACCACCTCTGTGATTCTACCACTTTGTCTCTAGTCCCCCCAGTGACTTCCAGCATCCAGGTCGCTCCTGGAGCCAGTTTGCCCACCCTGCTCTGGTAGGGGAGAGAGCTGGTGATCTAACTCTCCTCCTGGTATCCTGTGACAGGCACCAGGTTAGGAGCCACAGCAGCCTTGGTCCTGTGCAGATCCCAGGGACCTTACCATCCCATTGCAATGTCCTCACCATCTGTTTTTCAATGTCCTCTGCAATTTTTTGGCCTCCAAACTTCATATAACCTGGATTTCATTGGCTGTTTACTCTGTTCCTTGGAAGATTAGCTAGGTGTTCCAGCTGGGCACAGGAAGAACTGGGCTCTGTTCCCACTTACCTAGCCACCATCCTCAAATATCCCTGTTTCTTTTAAATTTCAGGAATTCTTTTTTTATTTTAAAAAAGCTGTACTATGTAAACATGAGTGCAGTGATAACTTAGATAATTAAAAATTCACTTATGAGAAAAAAAATCAGATGTATTGGTATAATAATGTTAAGCCTAACTACCTAGTCTTCTCCAAAGTTGGTGTGCTGATATGAATGTAAGAACAAATGTGATAGTAAACTATTAAAGATTATTACTCATGGCAAGTGTAAAGTTACTTCTGTAATGCACATTTTGCCTCAAAATCAGAGTTATCTTGAATGCCCAATGCTTAAAACACTGATAAAAACACATTAATCTTCAACATCAAACTGTCAAACATAGCTGCTTCACCAAAAATCTTAACAAAGAGGATACTGCTCCACCTGTCCATATTCTGTGTACATATTTTTTGGAGAAAAACTCACATTGACCCAGCTGTCTTCCAGGTTTGAAGAAAGCCTCAGTCTTGCTGAAGACAAGATTGATCCTTCAAATAGGATATGAAATTGCTTGTATCGCCCATTGTGTGACCTGTATGTTGGTTGTTATGAAGGACAATCAAAATAGCACTCTCTAAAAGTAGGATATAGTTGTATAGGCAGACATTTACTGCTATCCTCATTTTCAAAGGATAAATACAAAAAAGGTTTCTACATTACAAGGATGAATTCTCAGAGGGAAAATTGTTTCTAGGAGAATGGAATCAAGGAGAAATTTAAGCTGAATGTCTTTTCTTCACCACATATTTGTGACCTAATTCAATGATCTGACTTTATATTACTACCCCTTTCTATTGTTCCTTAAGCTACTATAATGCTAGTAAGTGAAAGGGACAGGAAAACAGATTTTGACTTTAGATAAGGAATGACTCTCTGGTGAAGATAATTGTTGATCATTGAAATTTATACCTCAGAAATAGAGATGTTATTAATCATTGGAAAAATACAAATTGGGCAAAGTTGGTAAAAAAGGAGTAACAGGATCAGGTACAATGTTATCAGATATTTTTATTTTATCTCAAGAAAATGCCACAGCCACCCTGGGTGGTACATATTATTATCCTTAGTTTATAAATGAGCAACCTGGGGTACAGAGTAGTGAAATGATTTTCTCCAAGTCCCACAGCTCATAACTGGGAAGAGTATTTGAGGCCACCTCTGTCACACTCCAACATATATTGTGCCCCCACTGCACAGAGATGTTACATATAGGGGTTCTGATATCAAACAAGGTTATACATGACTAATTGCAGCTTCTTGCAACTTATTAATGTAGGATTTATATTGTGCTGTCAGTTCCAGTTCCTATATAATCTCAGAGCCCTCCTCCCCATTTTACCTTTATACATTATATCCCATGCCTCCTTAGTTGCTGCTCCTGAAACTATGGCCTTTTTGCTTCTCAGTCACATCAGACAAGATGAAAAGATCTCTACTCTTTGTTTTCTAAAACACAGCAGGCCAAATCCCACTCAGAATTTGCTACTTACCAGCATTATTAAAGACCATGAAGAGGGCAGGGAGCACACTGAGAGGGCAGTTCTCCCCCCATTCTCCCATTTTACCTGCTACTTTGTGCTTTTCCCACACTTCTTTGGAATTTCAGTTCAGCCCACCTCCCACCATTCCCCCTCTCTTACAAGACAGGTTGTTGAACTAGTATATATTCTTTAGAACCCTTGAAATCTGGGGATAAAATAATTTTCTTTATCTCTTTATAAAATTATCTCAATCAGAGGTTGAAATTTTAAAGAGTTTGTGACATGAAGCCGGGCAAAATATACTGTCTACTATTTTACAACAATAATTCTGGCATCAGTTTGGCATAGGGAATAACATAGATATGACAAGCCAGGAAAACAAGTTAAGTTCATTTTAATAGTCCAGAGGGGGGAAATGAAAAAGCTTAAGTCAATTTACTGGTTTGGTTCTTAGTCCTCAAATAATTATGTGGGCCTACTTGATAGTCAGCATTTTCTCTGCTCTTTATCTTTCCCTTCATCTTCCCCAGGGATGTGATGAGGTTCAGGAGAGGTTAATGAACTAATAGTCACCACCAGAATATGCCCTTGTAGCAATAGAAATTGAAAGGATTGAAATCTGCTATAGACATTGTTGCTGGGAGAAAGCCAAGAAAAGGGAAGCAAGATTAGATCCATAAAGAGAGATGGACATTGAAAACAAGACAACAGATGAAATGGAGAAATAGTACAAAATTGTGCAACAAAATGAAGAATAAAATGACAGGCAGTACCAAATGACAGGCAAATGCACCAAATCACAGTCCTCAATACAGAACAAAAAATTCATTAGGGATTTGAATTTAAAATTAGGTCTAAGGATTTTGATGTTCTAGTTGTCTTTTCAAGAATAAATAGAAAGGTACAAGCAATTAATAACAGTCTGTTCTATATTATAATCCATGTTTCTCGATAATAAAGGTGTAGACTAAAGTGTGGGGAAAGCATCTAAAAAACATAGGAGATAAGCTACTTCATGAAATCCAAAGAATGCACACCACCAGCACAGAACAAAGTCCCAGCTCCCAAAAGGTGACACCAAAGTCAAAGATGAAGAAATAGAAATAAAATATGTGGTGGAACCATAAAATTTAAGTCAAAGGAAATACATATATATACACACACATGCATGCACACGCACACACACCCCCCAAATTTCAAGGGTTTGTGTGTGTGTATTTCCATATATATTATATATAATACTTTATTATATTGTATTGTATTGTATTGTATTACATTACATTACATTACATTACATTACATTACATTACATTACATTATATACATTTGGTGGGGAGAGAGAGAGTTAATACATCAAAGGCATGTAGGACAGGCCTAGGAAAAATATCTTAACATCAGAACAATGACTTCACTGTAGAGACAGAAGAAGAGGTAAGGGAAAATGTTGCAAAATCCTGTGGCATCACCTCTCATAAATATTTCTCCGTTTACCTCCTCTCCATCCCTACTGCAGCAGCTACCCTATTTTACTCCTAGATGGTCACATCAAATTCCTCACTGTCATCCCTGTCTCTCCTTTCACCCTTCTTTTGCAATTCACACTATAGCTAGAGCGATCTCCCAAAGACAAATAAAGCCAACATAAACAAGATGATAAACCAAGTTCACATATCTTCCTTGTTTGCCACAGTCCAGCTGCAGCAGGATCCAGGGGGTCCCGAAGGTGGGTAAGGCGCCTGTGCGTGGAGATCAGACAACAACTCACCTCAGAGGATGGTGAAGCACTGATTCGTTTATTACAAGCACAAGTGGATTTTTATATTTTCTTTTTTGGCATAGCTCAACATTTGCAGGTGCATAGCATGATCAGTCAAGCAGAAAAAATCAATACAAAAGTAACCAGGAATAGTACGAAAGGTCTCAAAGATTCAGTTATATTAAACAAAGATTATTTTGACCAGGAGACCCATAAATCAGATGATTAGAATTTCTCAGAATCTGTTCATAGGGCAAAAGTATACAGTAGATTGAGCAAAGGCAATAAGGCCTTTATGATGTCCAACTTAGCTATATATCTTTTCTGTCTAAAATGTTTCTCTGTGTACTATAAACATTAACTTCATAGTAACTGTTTCTACCTGCTTAATAGCTAACCAGCTTTTCTTATTTCTAAGGCTGCCTAATTGATATATATTCCTATTCAAAGTAAAGGAGGGGCTGTTACTCTAACGACTTTTAGACATTCAGGGACTTTCTATTATTTTGTATAACTTCATTGGATTTATATTAATCAATGAACCTAAAATACAAATGTCTAACAATCCCACCACCTTTTGATCACCAAAACAAACATGTAAGGAGAGATAAACAGGAAATCTAGCTACAGTTGTTAATTCAAGAAGTCTAACTTATTATTTTATTTTTTATTTCTTGAACACTAAGGGGCCCAGACCGCTTAAGTCTCTCAAACCAGGGTAATTTAAATAAGCCAACATGTTTTCTCTTATGGTTAATAATTATATTGCCCTGGCTGTCTTGCACCCCTGTATAAGGGAGAGGGGAATCTGTGGGGAGTTTTTTCATCTTTTCAGGCAGTTCCATGGGCAATACTGTCCCTTCCTCTTGGGTGGTACAGGAATAAGTAATTACAATGCAATGCCTATATTCAGTAGCAAAAGCAAAATAATTAAAATAAAACAGCCAATTGTTAACCCAATTTGGATGCCACGTTCTCTTCCGGGGAGACGAATTCCTTGAACTTGAGTCCTCCATGCCCAGACCTTGTCAGACAACATGGTTGGAAGAGGACGTGGCATTTGTTGGTTTTGCTATTATCTAAACACAACAGTAATAAACAGACACAAGTTGGTGTACCTATAAAAACAAAGAAAATGGACCAAACCATCTACAAGAGAATTTTACAACTTTCTGAAAGCTGGAAAGTAAATAGAAGAATACTGATTGATGAAATGCCGGTTCAGTCTCATTCTCAAATATTCCTAGCGGGATGGAAAACTGAAATTAGTCAGACTTTAAATAGAACCCTGAGGAGAGATTTCAGTTTTGGCAAGTATAGACATCATAGAAAACAATAAAGAGAAATTGAGATTTGTTAAAACAGGGGTAATATTGAAGACTTTTATATCAAGGAATAAATTATACTGTTCTTCTGGATAAATGAAGAGAAATATTTACTCTCAGAAAAAAGTAAAGCACTAATAATTTCAAATATTTAAATGAATTATTTAGATGCAAATAAAGCATATAATATAGAAAACAGTCTAGGCTCAAATCAACTTTTTGATATATCATTAATACATATATCAGGTAAATCAAGAAGCATCACATATCTGAGGAAAAATTGTATCAAGACAAATAAGAACAAACTTACATTAATAAGTAGGTTGAATCATAATTATAATTTGTTGCTTTCAGCCCTGGCTGGTGTGGCTCAGTGGACTGAGCACCAGCCTGCAAACCAAAACGTCACAGATTCTTTTCCCAGTTAGGGCAAATGCCTGGGTTGTGAGCCAGGTCTCCAGTTGGGGGCATGCAAGAGGCAACCTATCAAAGTATCTCTCACACAGTGATGTTTCTCTCACTCTCTTTCTCCTTCCCTTCCAACCTTTTAAAAATAAATACATAAAAACTTGAAAGAAAAAGTCAAGCTGAGAAACATGAGGGGCAGGGCTGGAAGAGCAAGAGACTGACTGAAGCCTGTTTCATTGTACCCACTCAGAAATGAAGGGATAGTGTGTTGAAAGGTAGAGAAAATTGGGATTGATATATATTATTCAAAGTTAAATAGTTAATTAAAGTAAACTAGAAACAGTGGCATGCCTTTCAAAAATTTAGAACACAGTAGAGAGGTAAACGTGGCACTATAATTTGCAGAACATGATTTGTAATACACAAAGTTGACAAATCTTAATATAAAGGTATAGCACATTATTTAGAGATAAATAGGTAAACACCAGAGAGATCAAGAAAGAGGCAAGGAGGGAAGGAGAAAAGGAAAGAGAAAGGGAGAGGAGAGGAGAAGAGAGGAAAGGAAAGGAGAGAAAGGAAAGAAGGGAGAGAAGGAAAAAAGAGAAGAAAAGAGAGAAACCTAAATGCAGAACTAATTAAAACTTGTGTTTCGGTGTTATCTTGGGGGGATTGAGGCCTGTCATCCTAATATCCTGGGGAGAATGGATGAAGAAATGTTTGAAACAGTGAACTCTTGATTTGCATTTTAAACACATGTTTTCCAACTTATTTTAAAGGATTAACATATAACATGAATAAAAATGAGATGAGCATTGATCTTTTGGCAGGTGTTGGAAAGAAGAGTGGGAGGAGGCAGGGAGTAAGGAACCAGTTGGGATTTAAGCTAAATTTTCTGTGCTAGCACAATGAATTAGTGTCACAAGTGATAAAAGAGGTCCTGTATTCAGATTCCTATTTCTGTATTCTGTATACTCTATACACTGCCTCCCATTGATTTAGAATTATATGATTTTGGAAAGTGGTCCAAGTACTTTTGATTAACATTTAAAAATAGTGACAATTCATTTTGTAAGTCATAACCAAATGACACTTTCTTCCACACCGTGACCTGATGGCTGAGGGATGTCAGTGTTTATGGAGCCTTTGAATGAAGTTGCAGTGGTCTATGGTCTCTTGTTCTGCATAAAAAATTAGTGTCTGTTCAGCTTATTAATTTCTGAACACTCTTTATATTAACACTTATAGGGCACCACAACATTTAAGTCACTTTTAGTTTCAAGCCGATATTTACCTCACACTGAAATTGATGAACATTCAAAGACAGTTCCACAAATGCAAGAATCCCTTGAAAATGAAAAATGCTTTAGAGTCCAGAGAAGGGTTACATTATCTTTCACAAGGTCTAATTTATGCAATATGCATTCAATCAAATAAATAGCATACTGTAAAGGGATCATTGGGGCAGATTGTTCATTTGTGGTAGAACCCTCTCCCTTCCTGTTTAGTGTTCTTTTAGAAGATTATAGGGTTCAGGATGTATAGAATATCTCCCATCCTAACTAAGGAGCAATCTTTATCTCTCACTTTCAAAAACCACTGAATATGCAGCAAATAAAATTTTTGTAGAAGTTTTATGGTGATTGAAACTGTTTTCTTTGTTAATTACTTAATTGGGTCCAAATTTGGCATGAGCAGAAATACAACTTCTTGTATTTCTTACACTTTCCAGAGATTTTGACATCCAATGTTCAGGCTGGTACCCATACAGCGAGTTCAGAAGGGAAGATATCCACCCCATTAAAAAAGAAGAAGAAACTGAGAAAGGGTTGTAGGACTATGGTGAGCATTTCTATAAAATATTCCAATGTTTTCTGTCATTCTTTGAGATGAAACACAGAGCTGAGGAATCCCTTTGAGCACTGTTTTCCTTATTTAGTGCTTGCTATCTGGAAAGTAAACCATTGAGGTGTTCTTGGTCTTCTTCAGCTTATACTTAACAATATTTACCTACCTGATCTACTTACCTAGGAGTGCATTTGGAATCACTGAGAACATTTACATTCAGTCATTGACTTGGGTCCAGGACTCTAAACAGTCTTCAGGAAGCAGAGAATGTCTCTCCTTATCAGTACAGAAGGAAAGTAATGTTTGCTTTGATCAAAACACAAGAGCACATCCAAATCAATACATAACAAATTTAACATCACAGGCTGTCAAAATCAAAAACAAAGAGAATGTTAATGACAGAAGAAAAAATATCATGTTCATTATGGAAAAGAAATGATGAAAGTTCTGCTTAGCTCTCTAAGAAAAAGAAAAGGATGGCATTACCCATGATCTTAAATTTTGTCATTGATTCTTTTCATAAAATTCTAAAATATAACATTTAGCACATCAGGTTTTGAAATCTGAAAGAAAAAGTATAGTCAACAAATATGACAAAGTATACATGTATGTAAAATATATTTTGAAAGTAGACTTAAATATACACACATTTTTCAATGTATTTAAAAATATATGTAAAAACTGGCAAATAACACATAAGAGAAAAAAACAATACAATGAATCCCAATTAACTTATTGATTAGATATAAAATAAAGATCATGATTTTAGTACTTTCACTTTATATAGTATTTTGTTTTTCTGCTTCCATTATTTTATTTTTGAGAAAGTATTTAAAGCACAGATATAAATCAATCACTACTAAATGTTTCAGTACAAATATTTTAAAGGCATAGACTCTTACAAAGCCACAATGCCATTATTTTCCTGATATAATTAAATATAATTTTCTGGTATCATATAATATTTAGTACATAAAAAGCTTCAAAATATATTATTTTAATTGTTTCAAAAATTATTATACAAAAATTTAAAATGATAAAAGAACAAATAGTTTGAATAAAAACTTAAATAAATCAATATATTAAATTTTTAAAGACGTCATCAAATGATTAATTCCTGCAAATATTAATATCTAATTAAAATAATGTCAATGTAATATTAATATTATTAATTTAGGCTTATTTTGTTGAGGTAACAAATTTCAATACTTGTTTGAAAACAAAGTATTTATAGTATTTAACCTTGGTAAAGCTTGGGATAGTTAAATACAGTTTTGCATTGACAAAAATGTAGTGAATTAGAGCAACTGTCTTTGACACTAGAGTATTATGATAGGTAATGGAAGTCAAAAGGCAAAGTTTTTAAGTCAATTCCATTTTTAATTTTTTTAAGGAAACCCCATACTCTTTTCCACAGAAGCTGCACCAGTCTGTGTTCCCACCAACAGTGCATGAGGGTTCCCTTTTCTCCACCTCTTAACTCACATGTGTTTGTTGATTTATTGATAATAGCCATTCTGACAAGTGTGAGGTAATATTTTATTGTAGTTTTAATTTGCATTTCTCTGATTACTCAGGGATTCCACTTCTGGGAATATATTTGAAGAAACCCAAAATATTAATTTAAAAAATGCATGCACTTTTATGTTCATTTCAGTGTTATTTATACTTGTCAAAATTTGGGATTGTCCCACATGTGCATCAGTAGATGAATGGAAAACTAAGCTGTGATAAATTTACATAATGAAATACTACTCAGCCCTATAAAAGAAGGAAATCTTACCCTTTGTGAGAACATGTATGTACCTGAAATGTATTATGCTAAGCAAAGTAAGCCAGTCAGAGAGTGAAAAGTACCACATAATTTGACTCATATAATCTAATGAGCAAAATTAACTAACATACAAAAGAGAAACAGACTCATAGATACAAAGAACAGATTGGCAGGCATCAGAGGGAGAAGGGTTGGGAGACTGGGTAAAAAATATAAAAGGATTAACCAAAAAAAAAAAAAAAAAAAAAAAAAAAAAAAAAAAAAAAAAACAAAACTCATAGACACAGACAACAATATGATGATTCCCAGAGGGAAAGAGAGATGAAAGGGAGTAGACAAGGGTCAAGGAGGATAAATGGCAATAAAAGGAGGCTCAACTTAGGCTGGTGAGTACATACTACAATACATAGATGATGTATTATAGAATTTTACACCTGGAACATATATAATTTTATTAACCAGTGTCACCAAAAAAATTATATATATTTAAAGACAATGTTCTTTCACTTGAACATCACTGAATCACTCTTGAAGATTTACTCTAAGAACAAAATTCAGACAAATTGAAATAACTTGTATGTACATAGATTTTTCCAGCAGTGTAATTTTTAAAGGCAAACATATAATGGTAAAAATGGGTAAACTTAGAAAATTACACATAGGTCTTTAGATAGGATTTAATAAATATCCTATATTAAATTCAAGGTGGCAACATGCAGTCATTAAAATGAAGAATATATGATTAAAATTTAACATGGGGAATTTAAAATATATATAGTAAGTGAAAAGTTCCCACAAAAAATATATTTTTGTAGCAGCTAACTCCCATTTTTGGCTTCTGTACACTCACTCCCTCTTTGGCTTCTGAACACCCAGCTTCCAATAAGGACTCCTCAAGGACACCTCAAGGCTAGAGTTATTTTTGCATCAGCTTCTGTACCTCCTGCTTTTGCCACGTAGGATAGGGCATCTGGAGAGCAATAAAAGCCCTGCCCAGCCAAGGTTTGGGGCCCAGAATTTGGAGACTGCCTCCTCTGGGTCCACGTGTGTAATAAAGCCTCACTCCATTATCCCAAATCGCACCAGAGTCATTATTTTCTGAATTATTTTCTGTAACATTTTGGTTCCCTGACCGGGAAATGACTCACGTGAGCAGGCTGTTTGCCTCCGGTGAAGGCGGCCGGGACTGACAGGTGGAGCCAGCGGCTGGAGGGAAGCCCGTGCCCCGGTAATTTCGGGTCCTGTAAAGCTGCGGCTCGCCTCCGCCTGGGGTTCCAAGCCGCCCTTCAACACAAGCAGGCAGGGAAAGCGGACTGAGGCTTGTCTGGAAGGTGCCGGATCGGTAAGTGCCCCGGCGACCAGACCGGAGACCAGGTCCACTTTTGTAGTGGAAAGGGGGCTGATCACCCTCTCAGGCCCCAGTGGCCTCAGGCATCCAGATAAGGTTCTCCTCTCTCAGGAAGGAACTCCGGCCCTAGTGGCAACAGGTATCCGGACCAGGTTTCCCTTTCTCAGGGAGGGAAAAGTAATAAACTCTGCGAAATTGCATGAGTGAAAGAAAGTGAATGTGTTTGTGGCTCCGGGCATCAGCCTACAGAGCATGAGTGGACCCTAACCTGTGGTTCCTTGGTCTGTCATATGGCATAACGACTGGGAAGCTAACCCGGACTCTACGCAGGCAGCCTTAGTTAGGACAGACCTAAGTTCCCCCCGAGAGAAGAGGCCAGGCAGGTGAGTGAGAGAACACTGAAACCCTTTGTTTGTCTGTGCCCTAAGGGAAAGAGACAAGCAAGAGCAACCGCGAAGAAGAAAGGCGCCCGAATGTGCTGCAGACACCGGGCCGCCAAAACACAAGCACAGGTTTTCTCATTGCAAAGACCCAAAAATGACCTGGAGCTGGTCGCGGCAGACCACTGTGGTGGAAATGCACCCGGCCGCGGCTGGTCGCCCTCGGCTTCCTCTGTCCCAGGATGTGGCTAGCACTAATGCCAGGGGGCTGTAACACTCAGGAAGGCAGGCCCCTGTCCTGGAGGATGACCCCCTCTAGCCACCTTCCCCGCCGGATTTTCCAGCCATCCTGGAGGGGGAGGGGAAGGGAGGGTGGAGGGACGCGGGAGGCAGGGGGAAGCAGGAAAGGTCCACTGGGCTGCTCGCACGGCCATCAGTCTCTCCCCAGCCACCAAAGGAAAAAGAGAGTCGCTGCATCTCTCGCACCCATGAAGTAACCAATACGCCCCTAAAGAGAGATTCAGGGCTCCCCTGTAGGAAGCGCCAGATGGGACACCAGCCAGGGCCATTCACCGTGGACCTGCTCGGCTGGGGGCGCCAGTCGCCCTCCTGTTCGGAGGGGCCTCGGGCCCTGATAGACTTGATGGAGTCCATGGTGCGGACCTGTCAGTCCACTTGGTGCGGCTGCTGCCAGCTTTTGCTTGCTCTGTTCGGTGCTGGGGGGAGGCACAAGATCTTATAGGAGGACCCTGGGTACCTAGAGACACATGCACCAGCAGGTACCCTCGATCCTTCCCAGTACACTCCAGCAGCCACACCTGAAGTGTAGCCAGACTGGGATCATAACACAGACCAGGGAAGAACGGCCCCAGATAAGGGCCCACAGACAAGCCAAAAGGGACACTTTAAGGTAGAGAAACACCAGTGTGCCTATTGCAAGGAGAGGGAGCACTGGAAACGGGAATGCCTGAACCGAAAGCGAAAGGAGAACTCAGCTGCCCCTCCAGCACCGGGAATCCTCAGCCTGGCCGGGCTAGACACAGAATGAGGAAGACCGCGCTCGATAAAATTGGGCCTCCACAAGCCTATGGTCAGAGCAAAAGTAGGGGGCCAATCACTGATTTTCATGGTAGATACTGGAGCCGAACACTCTGTAGTCACAACCCCTGTGGCACCCCCATCAGGCCGGGAAGTTTCCATCATAGGGGCCACAGGGCAACCCAGTGTGTCAGAAAGATTCTGCCAAACTTGAACACTTGAGCTCGGAGGACACCAGATCCGGCATGAATTTCTCTACCTGCCCGAATGCCCCATTCCCCTCCCAGGAATAGACTTGCTGAGCAAACTTTCAGCTTGGGTGGCATTTTACCCCTCGGGGCAGGCCACACTCGAGATAGGCAATTCCAGCCTACTGACCCCAGTCATGCCCCAAGAAGAATACTGGATATACGAAGAAGGTCGTGGCCCGAGCTGCCAGGACCCTTTAATAGATGAATTTCTAGATGTATGGGCAGAAAGAAATCCACCAGGACTTGCCACTGGCTGCACTCCAGTAATCATAGGTTTGAAACCGGGGGTACAGCCTCGATGTCTCAGGCAGTACCACATACCCAAGGGAGCCAAGATAGGGATATTGGTCCCCTGCCAGTCACTTTAGAACACATGGCTCCCCCTGTTAAGATGCCAGATGGGTCTGGATATCGCCCCATGCAGGATCTCCAAGCAGTCAGTGAGGTCACTCTGACCCTGCACCCAACTGTACCCAACCCCTATACATTGCTGAGCCAGCTACCCCCCCTCCCGCAACTGCTTCGCATTTCACATGTCTAGACTTGAAGGTCACAGATGGCTCTGGTTCTGAAGGTCTTTAACTGAGGTCCAAGGGTGACCATCTGACTTGTAAGGTGTTTGCAAGGTCTAAGCTTTAGGAAAACAGCAAGATGTGCCTGCAAATTTAGGGACTTTTAGTAGAAGGTACCAGTGGTGCTAGGGATTTTTTTGCTGCTGCATACTAAGTTTAAGTATAGTCCTTCCCAGTGTGGGAAAGAAACTAGGATTAAAAGTGAATAATGGTTAAAAATCTGGATGTGTAAGAATATGTATAAAGGATGTAAAAGTTTTAAACCTAGAAGAAAGGAAACCTCAACTGCACTTTTTCTGGCATTATGGGAATGTGGTTTCAGTAGGGTATTGTTTCTGATCAGAATCCTGTATGTGTAAGACCTAATTTAAGGTCGCCTGTAACCAGTTGGGGAGAATGCCCTTGTTACTTGGGACCCAGGAAGGGTCATTTGGGGCTGATGTGTTTCAGTCTGAGGTGAAAGATCATGTCTCTGCGACGCACCAATGGATGCATTGGTGCAAGAGAATGCCTCTACCTGTGTATTGTTTCAGATTATGCTCTGTATCTGCTCTGAAAAGGAAATTGAGGATTTCAGGGAAGGTTGAAACTTCATAATCTGTAGGAAAGTGAACAAGGAAAAGGAAGATTAGAAGGTATGTGAACATTGCAGGTCTGTGGGAAACTAAAGATAAATGGAAAAGTGAAAGTTCTGGGAAGGAATTGTGTGGTGTTAGTTAGTAATGGAATGTATAAGGCGTAGAGATGCAATTTTGGTGATATTAGAAGGAAAAGGATTTTCCTTCACACTTTGTATTTTTCTCCCTACCTGATTCCTCCAGAATTTGGCATTCTGATGGAGTGATTGATGACATAAGGTTTCTTTGCATAAAACCAGTAAGACTAGTCATTAATAGTGGTTTTGTTAACCAAGACTTTGACTGGAATGTCACGCCTCAAGGAGGTATGTATGGGTTCTGATTGTCACCAGAAAGCCCTGAGGAACTGGGATTGACTTCCAAAGCTAGTGAAAGCCCACAAGAAAAAGCCTGGTACTTTGGTTGGTTGTGCTGTTTGTGCCAGTCTTCCAGGGAAGGAACAAAGGTTGCTTTCCTGAAAGATGGCTAAAAGGAACCTGTAGGCACAATGGAAGGCTCAAGGATTTGAATGCAAGGACTGGTACAGGCGAAGCCAGATGGCAGATGTGTGGCTCTGCTTCTGTGCCCTGAGGGGCAGACTGAGAAGTTAATCTAAGGGTTCCCTGTGTGAGTTCCAGCAAAGCAGACTTAAAGATCATAGGTGATCTAGGCTGCTCTTGGTGTGTTTATGCAAATGAACAGTCAAAATTAAAAGCAGGACCCAAAGTAGTCCCTGTAATAACAATGAGGGTGATTTTAAGGAGAAAAATTATGATTTAAGGAAAATCACAAAGCTCAGTATCAGACATCAGAATGGTGCAGCTAACTGTCTTGGAAATTTGCTTTCATTTGAAAGTTGAAACTGGGTCTGTAATGTCACCAAGGATGTACAATTACAGGCAGGAAGGACCTTGCAACTCAGTGTCTTCCTGAAGGACCATCTCACAGCCACAGAGACTGTTTTGGGGATTGTTGTATGAATTAACCTGTGTGTTCTTCTGTTTTCATAGGGCGTATGCCTATGACCTCATTACCTGGGTGATTGGTTACAATATAGGCCTCACTTGAGAAGCCCATTTTCACTGTTGCCCCATGAAGCTCAACGGTTTGGCTGAACTAAGTGGTTGGGTTGGTGAAGGGTTGGGGCAGTCTGTGGGCTTCACTTTAGAACTAATTTGCCCTTTGCTGTCTTGATGGCTTGGACAGAAAGGGCCCAGATATCTGAAAGGAGGAAATCCCAATATAGTCCCTTCAGCCCTAGTGAAGTATACTGGGCCACCAGAGTTTTGGATAGGTGTAACATGCCTTGTATACCTTCCTCCAGATAAGCCATTTCTTTACCTAAGACCCTGCCTTGGTCATTTAGTGGTTATGATTTAATTGTGCTTCCAATTCTCTTTTCAAATCTATCTTCTCAAGAATATGACCTGACCAGAATGCCAACTGTCCAGTAATGCCAGCCTTTGGACACCAAGCCTGTGACTTCCTGGTGACTGCCAATAGACCAGGATTCTGTAAAGTCCTTCCCCTTACAGGAAGGACTCCCTCTGTGCTGCACCCCTCCCTTTCAGGGCACTCCTGACCCAAGGGTAGGTAAGACTATGTCCATGTCCAGCCGGAAGTAGTTACAAGAAGATGAGACCTTCATCTATTGTCCTTTATATGATTATAAACTTTGCCAGAGGGAGGAGATTCCATGTGATTTCACCAGAGTACAAGCTCCCACAGCTTTGGTAGAAGAAAATATGCACAAACTCCAGGATATCCAGAACAAGATTAAGAACCAGGACCAACCTTGGGCATCCACCCCTTGGTGGAAATCTATCATGTATTCAGTTTTAGCCCCAGTCTTAGTGCCCCTACTCATCCTTTTCCTTGTCATATCCCTAGGACCTTGCTTCCTCCGCACCCTTACCCAATAGATCGAGAGCATGGTAACCTGCAAGGCAACCACGAAAATCCTCACCCTCCAGAGACACCATTACCAGAAACTGCAACCCACCAAATTGAAGAAGAAGAATATGCAGACTACTATGTTGATGCTAAAACACACTAGCACTGTTTAGCATCAAAGGGGGGAATGTAGCAGCTAACTCCCATTTTTTGGCTTCTGTACACTCACTCCCTCTTTGGCTTCTGAACACCCAGCTTCTGATAAGGACTCCTCAAGGACACCTCAAGGCTAGAGTTATTTTCGCATCAGCTTCTGTGCCTCCTGCTTTTGTCACGTAGGATAGGGCATCCAGAGAGCAATAAAAGCCCTGCCCAGCCAAGGTTTGGGGCCCAGAATTTGGAGACTGCCTCCTCTGGGTCCGCGTGTGTAATAAAGCCTCACTCTGTTACCCCAAATCGCATCAGAGTCATTATTTTCCGAATTATTTTCCGTAACATTTTAATTGTAACAAAACTATATAGGAACATAGATTATTTAAAAAAAAAAGAAATTTAAAAAGAGAGACAAGATAATGGAGGAATGAGTGAGGTTAGCCTCACTAACCTCATCCCAGGAACAATCTGAAATTACAACTAAATTGTGGAGAAATAACCTGGAATAAACAACTGAACAACAGCAAGAGCCTTATAACCTTGGGCAGAAGAATCATCTTCTGCACTAACTGACTGCTACTTACCTGGGTCTCTAGCAAAGGTGGGGGCAGAGTGAGTTAGAGGCACCTGAGGAAAGAATGACGTTGGAAGCTTTGGGGAAAGAGCTAAGAGAATAGACACTAGGATCCAAGTGCTGAGTCATCCCCCATACCACAGCAGCCATTGTTCTCAGGCAGACTACTCCCCTCTGAGCAGTAGCAGGCTTAGGGGAAACAACAGCCCCAATCCCAGGAGATATTCTGCTCCAGCTATGTGACGCCTAACACTGATTTCGGAGTGCAGAGTGACCACATTAACAGATGAAAAAGACAGCCACAGACAGTAGGTCCCTGGCAAAGGGTAGGGGCAAGTGGATTAGAGATGCCTGAGGAGAGACTGAGGATGGAGGCTTTGGGGAGAGTACTGAGAGAGTAGCTGCCAGGATCCTGGTACTGAGTCATACCCCATACAGCAGCAGCCATCCTGCTCAAGAAGACCATTCCCCTTAGAGTGTCAAACACTCCCTAAGGGGAAACAATAGTCCCAACTCCAGGAGGGACTCTGCCATGTGCTATGGAGCTTAAGCCAGACTGCTGCCAGAATGCAGGGTGACTAGATTAACAACTGAAGGAGACTGCTACAGAAGGCAGATCCCTGGCAATCTCAAAGCAGGCTGCCAAAGGTCAGATGGGGTCAACATCTCACATCACCAGAGAAAGATCTAGAAAAAAGGTACAATACTAAATACTAGAGGCTACCAAGATGAAAACAACTGGTCTTCTACCTTTCTGCATAGCTTTTGAACATTCATTTCCTGTCTAGCATTTTTTTTCCATATTAAGTCACTACATTTTGTACTATAGTTTATTTCTCCCCTTTCTTATAAGAGTCTTAATCTCTTTACACCTTTATTAATAATAGTTCACTTGCTGTTGATAGTGGGATTGTAGGGGGAAGATGTTTTTGCTGATGTGAGTTTGTTCCCTGAGCTCTGTGGTTTTGTTTTGGCAGCACCTGCAAAATATCATATAAGATGTGGTGTGTGGGGTAACCCTAAATCACCCAGCTGGAGGGAAGGATCCACCAAAGAACAACCCAACAAAAATAAAAACCCAATTACATCCAAAGAGCCAAAATAAATGGCATAAAGGGAATCCCAAGAGCATAAGTTAAGGACATCAAGGAGGCTGAACCACAGAATCTCACAGGTCTCCTACCATAGAAGTTCACACCACAAACACAGGGAGTCAAAACAGATTAATTTAAGAAGCAGTGGCTAACAAGAAGAGTCTTAGAAATGATGAGAAGACAAAGAAACAAGCCCCAGATGAAAGGAAAAGAGGAAGCCTCAGAAACAATGCTAAATGAAATACAGGCAAGTCAACTATCAGATACTGAGTTCCAAACAATGGTTATAAGGAAGTTCAATGAACTCATTGGGAATTACCAAAACTTACAATGAAGCCAAAAGGAATTTACTCTGAATTACAATACCATGAAAAAGGACATAGAAACTATTAACAACAACCAAGAGGATACAAGAATACAATTGAATCAAAAGCAGACTAGATGAAGCAAAGGAGCAAAACCGTGAGTTGGAGGACAGGGTAGGAGAAAACTCCCAGAAAGAGCAAGTGAAGGAAAAAAAGACACAAAAAGAATGAAGAGGGGTTAAGAGAAGTATAGGATAAAATGAAATGTAATAATATCCATATAATAGGGGTACAAGAAGGAGAAGAAGAGGAATAAGGGATAGAAAACCTGTTTGAAAAAGTAATGATGGAAAACTTCCCTAATTTGATTAGTGAAAATGTCATACAAATCCAGGAGGTACAGAAGGTCCCAATCAAGAGGAACCCAAAGAGGCCCACTCCAAGACACATTATAATTAAAATGGCAAAATTAAAAGACAAAGAGAGAATCTTAAAGCCAGCAAGGGAGAAACAGGAAGTAACATACAAGGGAGCTGTGATAAGACCAGCAGCTGCCACCTCAATAGAAACAGTACAAACAAGAAGGGAATGGCAAGAAACATTCCAAGTAATGAAAAGCAAAGGCCTGCAACCAAGACTACTCTATCCATCAAGGCTTTCAATTAGAAGGTAAAATAAGGAGTTTACCAGATAAAAAAGAAAGGCTGAAAGAGTACAATTCTACCAATCTAGGATTGTAAGATATACTAAAGGGACTGCTTTAAGAAAAGGAAGAAAAATAATACAAGAAAGAGGAACACAGGTATGAAGGGAATAAAATGCAACGTATAAATATCTATCAATACTAACATTAAATGTAAATGGATTAAATGATCCAATCAAAAGTTGTAGGGTAGCTGAATGGATAAGAAAACATGACCTGCACATATGCTGCCTGCAAGAAACATACCTTAAACAAAACACCTAAACAGACTGAAAAGGTAGAGTTAGAAAAAAAATATTTTAAGCAAATTGATAGGAAAAAAAAAAACAGCTGGGTTAGCATGCATAAATTACACAAAATAGACTTCAAATCAAAGGACACCAGGAGGTGCCCTTTGACACAGAAGGATACCCCATAATACTCAAGGGAAGAATCAATGAAAAAGACATAAATATTATAAACATATACTCACCCAACATAGAACCACCATATATAAGGAAATTGTGGAGGACTTCAAGAAAGATAAATAGAACAACACACTTATACTAGGGGATTTTTGACACTCCACTTTGAAAAATGAGTAGATCTTCCAAATAAAATATCAACAAGGATAATGAAGTATTGAAGAATGCCCTTGATCAAATGGGCTTAAAGAACATATATAGAAAGTTTCATCCCAAAAAGGCAAAATACACATATTTTCAAATGTACATAGAACATTATCAAAGATAGACCACAGGATAGGGAACTAAAAAAATCTCAGCAAATTCAAGAAAATTGAAATCATACTAACCATATTCTCAGACCACAATGGCCTGAAACTAGAAACCAACTTTAAGGAAAAAAACTCAAAAACATTCTAATTTGTGGAGCTTAAATAGCACGCTATTAAAGAATGAATGGCTTAAGAACAATACAAGGAAGAAATAAAAAAGTTTCTGAGAACAAATGAAAATAAGCTCACAAAAGTCCAGAACTTATGAGACACAGCAAAGGTAGTCCTGAGAGGGAAGTTCAGGCCTAGCTAAAAAAGATTGAAACATTTCAGGTAAACAGCTTAAACCTATATTGAAAAAAACTGGAGGAACAACAACATACAAAGTCCAGAGTGAGTAGAGAAAGGAAATAACCAAGATCACAGCAGAATTAAATGACACAGAGACTAAGAATATTCTCATGGAATAGAAATATATAGAAATATATTCCACTGGAATAGTCTCAGTGGAAGTCCTATTGCTAATATCACTACTGTCATTTTTGTTGGCCCTAGTTTTTTTTTTCTTAGCAGATTCTTTAGAAGTGTTTCAACAAAAAAAATTTTCAAAGTCCTTACATGTTCAAGGAGTTTTCTGTGCCCTTCAAACATGATGATTAGTTTACCAGACATATAAACGTTGGCTCACATTTCCAGTTCCTGAATATTGTACACTATATTACTGTACCTTCTTAAAGAACAAAACATTGCTGGGAAAAGGTTGCCAAACAGCCTAGTACTGTTGCCCAAGAACCAGAGGGGCCCTATACTTGTTATCCATAGGTAAAAACTCTGGAGACAGAGACCAGTGGAAAGGAAAAGGAACACTTTATTTAAAGTATATACAGCTTGAAATAATGGCAGGTTTCTGCTTCAAAGCCTGTTTCCTTAAAAAAAAAAAAAAAAAAAAAAAAAAAAAAAAAAAAAAAAAAAAAAAAAAAAAAAAAAAAAAAAAAAAAAAAACAAAAACAAACAAACAAAAAAAAAAACCCTCAAACAAAATCACCCTGCCACCCTCAGCAAGCTCAGTTCAAGATTATACCAGGAACCTCTTCTACAACCGAAGTGCCCCTGTTTTCATCTTTTAGATTCCCTATGTCCAGGCATCCAGACATCCTACTCACAGTGTGCTGTCCTCTTCCTTCAGCTGTTGCCCCTCCAGTGGTCTGAGCCTGGTCCCGCAATGTATCCAAGGTCCTGTCAGGGTTAAAACTGGAGAAGTGGCAGCAATGGCAGGAACTGATGTTTTGGGGACCCCTGCTGAATGAACATGCAGATGGTAGACAGTTGCTGTGGCAGCCTCTAGGCATTGAGGCCACTGTGCTGGAACTGCTGCTGATGGGGGCGGGGCATGCACACTGAGAAGTCCACAGCAACAGGAAGGTTGGTGGCTACTGAGGCAGCTTCCTGCGGCTTCCTGTGCAGTGAAGGGGCACAAAGCTTGTCTTGGAGCCATGCTGGAGATGGGAGGTGGGCAGCAGCCACCACAGCTTCCTGTGTAGAGGAGGGGCATGAGGCTTGTCACCCAGCCACACTTCCCTAACCCACCAGATTGATCCCCCTCCTCTGACCTCTACGTGGAGACTGAAATTCTCCAGGCAGGCTGATCCCAGAATGCTCAGGGAAATGCCCAGGAGTGTTATTGGAATTACCCAGTATCCAAGGCACAAGCCCCAGGAACTCCAGCTCCTGGAGGCCAGAAAAGGGGAGAATCCAAGGGAGTGGAATTTCCATGATCTCTTCTTTTAAAGGCTTCCCCAGAATGCCCTATATGGACAGCATGTGTCATTGTGGTTGTCAGGGTGACCTGTGATGTTTAGCAGCCATAGTGTGCTGTCACCAGGAACGTCCTGAGCCCTCCCTGATTTCCAGGACTAGGGGTGAGCTCTGTTACAAAAAGTTTGGTAATGTTTTTTTTTCCATTTTAGGCTCTAATAATTTTACAAAAATGTATTTGGCTTTGAGTCAACTCATTGAATTTTTAAGATATCAAATGTACCATTTTGTGTTATTTATTTGTATGTATTTATTTTTAATTATTTTTATTCGCTATAGTCAATACAATCTTATATTGGATATATTAATTTCAGCTGCACAATGTAGTGATTTGGCATTTATCCTTTATGTGATTACACCACTAATTCTAGTAATCACCTGCTACTGTGAAAACTTTTCACACTATTATTGACTATATTCCTTATCACCAATCCTCCCCACAGCCTTCCTTCTGGTAATCATCCCTATATTATCTTTCCATGTCCCTGTTTCTTTTGTTTTTAGATTCCACATATAAGTGAAACCATATGGCATTTGTCTCTGCCAGACTTATTTCACTTAGCATAATACCCTCTGGATCCATCTATATCTTCACAAATAGCAACACTTTATTTTTTATTTATTTAAATTATTTTTTATTTATTGATTCCAAAGAAAAGAGAAGGGAGAGAGAAAGAGGATAAATATCTCCCTTATATTGATATTTTGCTTGCTTGTTTGTTTTGTTGATTAGGTCCAACTTATAGGTGAGATCATATGGTATGTCTTTCACCATCTGGCTTGTTTCAGTTAGCATAATGCTTTCCAGATCCATCCATGCTGTTGTGAAGGGTAGCAGCTCTTCCTTTCTTTCTGCTACATAGTATTCCATTGTTTTAATGTACCATACTTTTTTTTTTAATCCACTAATTTACTTGTGGGCACTTAGGATGCTTCCAGCACTAGGCTTTTGTAAATTGTGCTGCT
Source organism: Anoura caudifer (assembly GCA_004027475.1). Lineage (NCBI taxonomy): Eukaryota > Metazoa > Chordata > Mammalia > Chiroptera > Phyllostomidae > Anoura > Anoura caudifer. The sequence goes on from PVKU01002873.1 coordinate 196,387, forward strand.
ATGAACATTGGGGTGCATAGGTTCTTTTGAATTGGTGTTTCGGGATTCTTAGGGTATAATCCTAGCAGTGTTTTTGCTGGGTCAAAAGGCAATTCCAGTTTTAGTTTTTTTTGAGGAAATTCCATCCTATTTTCCATGGTGGCTGCAAAAGTCTGCATTCCCACCAACAGTGCACTAGAGTTCCCTTTTTTCCACAACCTCTTCAGCACTCATTATTTGTCACTTTGTTTATGATAGCCATACTGACCAGCATGAAGTTGTATCTCATTATGGTTTTCATTTGCATGTCTCTCATGGCTAATGCTGCTGAGCATCCTTTCATATGTCTCTAGGCCCTCTGTATAGCTTCCTTGGAGAAGTATCTGTTCAGGTCCTTTGCCCATTTTTTTGACTGGGTTGTTTGTCTTCTTGGAGTGGAGTCATGTCAGTTATTTATTTATTTTCCTTGAATCCCATTGACTGTCTGAAACCTCTTCTCTTTCAAAGGTGATTTTAGTTTTAGGAAAAGCCGGAAGTTACAAGACACCAACTCTAGGATTAGGTGGGCTGACACACCTGGGTGATTTGATGTTTTCCAAAAAAAGTCTGCATGAGACATGATGCATGAGTGGACACATTGTCATGGTGAAGCTCCCAGTCACCAATTGCCTATAACTGCAGCCTTCTGAATCATCCTAATAGTTTCTGCAGAGGAATGTTCAAGCTTCACCCAAACTTTAATTCCAATTCATTGTCCTACTGGTTCAGTCATTTTAAAAGCAATGGCCACACTGCACCCATGTTCACTCAAGGGTAGCTGTGACTGCCACTGACTAACCCAATGAAGACATCATTGTTCATACAAGGGCATTCCAGTCCACCCTCCTTTGCTGCCAAGTTATATAAGTGTCATGCGAACCATTCTTATTATATTAACAGTGATTGAATTTTTTCTGGACAGACATTGTATATCTTTTTGAATTAGTGTTTTCATTTTTTTTAATATCCAGAGTGCAATTTCTGTATTGTAAGCTATATCAATTTTTGTTTTTTGAGGAACCTTCTTAACTCTTTCCCATAGTGTCTGCATCAATGTTTGTTCCCACCAATAGTGCATGAGGGTTCCCTTTTTTCCACAACTTTGCCAACACTTGTAGTTTGTTGATTTTTTGATGATTAACATTCTGTCTAGTATGAGGTGGTATCTCACTGTGGTTTTCATATGTATTTCTCTGATGAAAATAGAGACATTTATTGAAGAAAATACAAGAAACATTGTAAATAGGACAATGATGCCTCAGTCCCCTTTAAAATAGGCGCCTTGGGACCTCAACAGTTCTCCCAAATCACCATCAGCTGCCCTGTCATATTTCCCTAAATCTCATCAATGGTCTGAAATTTCTTCCCTTTCAAAGGTGATTTTAGTTTAGGGAAAAGCCAGAAGTTGCAGGGTGCTAAATCTGGTCTGCCGCAGGCTGAGTAATTCAGGTGATTTGATGTTTTGCCAAAAAACTATGCATGAGACATGATGCATGAGTGGGTGCATTGTTATGATGAAGATGCCAATCACCAGTTGCCCACAGCTGTGGCTATTTTCATTGTATTTCATCTCTTAGCCTGTGAAGAATGTTGTTGTAGTGCTCCTTATTAATTGTTTGGCCTGGAGGGGTGTACTCATAATGGACAACACCCTCCCAACAAAAAATACAGTTAACATGGCCTTAATATTGCTGAGACTTTGCCACATCTCCTTTCCCACCATCTTTGAAGCATTTGAAACTTGTTTGCTCATTTTTTGATAAGATATTCTCACTGGCATGAGGTGGTATCTCAATGTGGTTATGATTTGTATTTCTCTGATGATTAGTGATGTTGAGCATTTTTTATTTCTGTTGGTAATTCATGTGTCTTCTTTGGAGAAATATATCCTATTAATGTGTATTTTATGAATTATTTTAACCATCATAAAATATTATTGCATTATTGAAATATATATGCATATTACTTCATGTCTATTTTAAATTGTTTTTTTTTTCATTTTAAGAAAGCATTTCTTTTTTGCTTTTTCTATTTCTTTTAAGGTATTTTCTAAGTTCATATGATAATTGAATTTTATTTTTTATTTCTGAACTTAATAATTATATTCCAACATATTTATCTTTCCTTTCAAATCTTTATGATTAATACTTTGAAAACATTTTTCTTTTAATTCTGATTTATTTTGTTGTTCTTTAGCTTCTATGATTTTCTTTATTTTATTTGGCTTGTTCTGAATTATTTGATTAAAGTTTTCAATTTTCTTTTTGAGTTACTTTTATAATCCATAGAAGAGTTATTCTGCTTTTTGTTTATTTATAACTTAAATAGAACTTGGAAGAATATTGTGTGATATTTATTTTAAGTAAAACAAGTCTTGCTCTACCTTTAGGATGAAATGAACCAAGAAAACTTTTATAGCTTAACATTTTTCAGTCTAACTCTTCTGTCATTTTCAAAAATAATAACATTTTAATTTTTCTTCAGTTCTTCCTCTCTTCCACTTTGTCTTCTTCTCCTTTGTATCTGTTGTTCTTCACAAACCCATTTTATATTGGACAGCTAGTTAGGAGATTTTCAAGCCCTCTGGGCTGACATAAGCTCTTGTAGTTTCTCTCCTCCTTTTCACACAATTTATAATACTGATTGTATTGCACGGATATGCCTGTTCTGTCTTTACCCACTCATATTTTAGGCTTTATAAGAATATATTATATGTACTTTTTTAAGTATTTTTTTTGCAAATTTTGTTCTAATTTTCTGGTCTCTGAATTAATTTGAAAAATATCAAAATCAGGAATAATCCACAACTACCATGCTTAGAATTCTTAGAAATCTTCTTAGAATTCTTTCATTTCATCCTGTTCAGTGAAATAAGCCAAGCGGTGAAAGACAAATACCATAAGATCTCACTTATAAGTGGAACTTAATCAACAAAACAAACAAATAAAATAGAACCAGAGACATGAAAATAAAAAACAAACCGACAGTAACCAGAGGGGAGGTTGGAGGGTGATAACAGGGGAACAAATGGGAAAGGTAGTCAAGGAACATGTATAAAGGATCCATGAACAAAGACAATGGGAAGGGGATGACTGAATATGGGAGGAGAGGGTCGGGGTGATGGGGGGAAGGTAATTCCGGAGAAAATGGGGACAACTGTAATTGAACAACAATAAACATTTTAAAACACCTCTAACATGCTCTTTTTGAAGTTAATATTTAAAGTAAATTTACAGGGCTAGGTCTAAATAAAAACTAGCAAGTCAGCGATGTTGTAATTCTTTTTTTCCTTTTTCTACTTAAGGTCTACCCTTAAATTAAAGATAGAGTCAAACCTTTTAATCTTCCTTTGAACCACATGGATTGTGAGAATAGCTAGTGGAAACAAAGAAATACAAATTCTGTTAAGAAGACTAACAGAGACATGAATATTGTGTGAAGTCCTTGGATGATCCTACAGCAGTATGTAAACAGTATGATCCTTTGCTATGTGACCTTATTTCTTTGTTTTCAGTAGGAGAGTAAGGATTAGGTTGTTCCTTTCCCTTAAAGCAATTTAAACATCTTAAAGATGTTTAAATAAGAGATACAGGTTTTTCTTCTATTTGTACTTCTTGTTCTTTGTAATGATAATTTTTCCATGACTGGTACTTTTTAGCATCTCAGTGTCTGTCAGTTCAAGAAATAAAAAAGAAAAAATATAATTACCAGTGACCACTGTCAATCATCTCTGGAAAAGCATCAGCCAGACCATACCCATAAATTTGCACATATCCCTTTTAGTAACTCTTCCTGTGAGCCTTGACCAGAAATCTGAGAATCATTTGTGAGTAATAGATATTTTAATGTTATCTTTAGAAGATAATAGGAGATACTATCAGAAATAATCACTATATTGTATAAAACCTACCTTATTTAATTTTTTTCATTACAGTTTATTCCCCTTAGTCCTTTTGTACTTGATCTGTGTCCTGAAAAGGGGAAGGAAATTTTCTTAACCTTTAACCAAAAATTTTCCTAAAGTAAATATATATTACAAGACACAAATAATTAGGAAATACTTAGAAACTCCAATATGTATACAATAATTATAAGTAAAAAAGGCTCAGTCTATGAAGTGATGCAGAATGATTTAAACAATAATATTAAAGTTTCCAATGTGACTGCAGAGTAAGTGGAAGCTACTTCACCTATTCCTAATGCTAAACCAGATTTACAGCTAAATTATAGAGCAACCAACCTGAATAACCAACTGAAGGATAGCTGAACTAGAGTATTATAACCAAGGATTTACATAATAAGCTCTATAGATAAAAAGGGTGGAGACACAGAGAGGCACACACAGTGGTTGAGGAGCTGTAGGGTTATATCCCAGCTGCAAAAGTGCCCATAGGGAGTGTGAAGTCTCTATTCCACACCAGGGTCTGCAATGAACAGTACCAGGGCTGGGAAAAGGTGCCAGAGTGACATCAGGAAGAGAAAATCAGTGGGGACTTTGTCCACTTGGAAGAGGTGGGATTCTGCTGGAAATCCAATGTCTCTCTTAAAGTGCCAATACACAGAATCTTGCTCGGAAGCACTCACCAGGAGTTATAGTATGGGGAAGGCAACTCAGGGCATACAAAAGTCATAAAAAGGAGATATGGGTGTCAGGGCCCCAAGGAGAGATATGGAGGGTCAGCCACTGAGGTTCCAGTCCTAAGTTAGTATCTCAAACCACCTCCAGGTTCCATCTTCCCAGGGTCAAGTATTCCTATTCTTACAGTACCAGCCTGGGAAGTAAACTAACCTGAACCCCCAACTACAGGCAGCACCACCCTGCCAAGCTCAAGTACTGAAAAAAGGGGCAGTTAGCTACATTTGGGTCATTTGGTGCCCTCTTTTTCTGGAGAAGCTTTAGGTAGTCCCTCAGTCATTGAGATGTATAGTTGTAGAACAGAGGCAAGTCTTTCCCCCCATCTAAAGATCTGACCAACACCACCCTCAACAGGATTGATCTGTCTTCTCAAGTCCTGGTAGCCCCAACTTGCTGAGCTCAATTCCATCAGGGGAAACAAAGTACTTCTCAGAGCTGGGAACTTCAGTGCATGACTCCCTCAGAGTGTCTTTTATAGGACTTAGATGCGCACAGCTGTAAAGCTGGGGAAAGACTTAGTGCTTCCCTCCCCTCCTGTGGGCTCTACCAGCATCACCACTAAAGGGAGTCTCTTTTGATGTGCCCTCCCACGTCCTATAGCTTTTCTCTGAACTTTCTCCTGCAGTAGGGATAGCTGGCTAAGCACAAGTTGAACTGCAGTGCAATCCTCTTGGAGGAGCTAGACTTGAAGACTCTAGCAGAGAGTGAGTAACATGTCTCTAGAATATGAGCCAATTTCTTTCTATTGAGTGTCTGACCACACTGCCCTAAGGAGGAGACCCAGTAGCACTTTCCTCCTGATTCCAGTAGTCGTGCCCTACTGATATTGTGTCTAGTGGAAGGGTCTGTGGGTTGTGGAAAACTGGAGCCCACTTTAAAATGTTTCTTCAGAAGGCAACCTCAGGGGTGGCAAAGTAGCTGATAGCTGGATGCCTACCTCAGGGAGCCTTGCATCATTTATTGATCTGCCCCAGTTCAGAAATGCAGGAAGCCAACACTTGTATACAACTTGGCTGCTCCCACACACACCTAGCACCAACAGACACAGCCACAAACAGTGGTAGCTCAAGAAAGGTAGCCCAAGACTGGTTACACACAATGTCTGACATCAACCTGCAAGGGAACACCACCCAAGTGGGCACAGAAACAACACAGCCAGTGGTGGACTTCAGACCATGCCAGAGCTCAATCTAATTAGCTACTCAAGTGGTACAATAAAAAAGATGACTCCTGCAGGCCTCAGACACTTGGGAACAACTCTGCCAATGGGGAAACCCCAGCAGAGTGACACATATACGATGAAGAAGGTATATCCTTTTAATCAGTCAGCCTGAGGAATAACTCTATTCACAAACCAGCCAACAGCCTTCAAGACTCAACAACAACAGGACGGCACACATAACCACACAGGAAATATTCCTAGAGCACCTAGCTCAAGTGATCTGTAAGATTGTGCCACTGAAACCCACAAGACACCTACATCATTAAGCCATCATAACAAGTTTGGAAGTCATAGAAGATCAGCCTATTAGCAGAGACAAACACACTGAAAAAATTGGGCAAATGGGGGGGGGGCAATGAAATATGCCCCAAATGGAAGACCAAGAGAAATTCCCAGAAAAGGAATTATATGAAATGGAAGCAATCATGAAATCAGATGAAGAGTTTAAAGCAATGTTTATAAGGATGCTCAAGGACCTTAAAAGAAGAATAAATGATCTCAGTGAAAGCTTAAACACAGAGGTAAGTAGTACACAAGAGAAAGGACATTGATGCCATAAAAATGAAAAAGTCAGACATGAAGAATACAATTTCTGAAAGAAAGGATATACTAGAAGGAATCAGCAGCAGGTTAGGTGAAGCAGATAATCAAATCAGATATTTAGAGGACAAGATAACAGAAAACACCCAAGCAGAGAAACAAAAATAATATAGATTTTTTTTAAATGAGGAAAGTCTAAGGGATCTCTGGGGCAACATCAAGAGCAACACATCCACATGATAGGAGTACCATAAGGAGAAGAGTGTAAGCAAAGAATCAACAACCTAATCAAAGAAATAATGGCTAAAATCTTACCTAACTTGACAAAGGAAAAAAAAAAATACAAGTCCAGGAAGTGTATAGATTCCAAACCAAGATGAACCAAAGGAAACCCACATAAAAACCCATCATAATTAAAAGTTTAATGATAAAGAGAGAATCTTTAAGAACAGCAAGAAAAAGACAGTTAGCTGTCTACAAGAGAGCTCACATAAGACTATAGCTGATTTCTCACTAGAAACACATAAGGACAGAAGGGATTGGTATGAAATATTGAAAGTGATGAAAAGCCAGGATCTGAAATGAGGATACTCTATCAAGCAAGAAAATCAATTAAATTTGAGAGTGAAATAAAGCACTTCCCAGATGGATAAAGAGCTAACAAAGTTTATTATCATCAAATCAATATTTCAAAAATTGTTAAAGGGACATCATTAAGAAGAAGAAATTTTAAAAAATAGAGTCAGGATCAAAGATGGCGGCATGGTAAGAGGACGTACATCTCTTTGCCTCCCACACATAGGTCTTAAACCGGGACATTTTCCAATGCAGCACAGCAAACAGACACCAGAAACACAGCATATTTGAAAACAGATTATCGAAAACTACAGTGGACGTTGAAAAACCAGACAGTAAGGAGAGTACTCCGGCGGTGCGGAGACCAGGGCGGGGGCCGAGAAACCAGGCCAGGGCTGCCCGAAAGACGCAGGGGAGGGAGCAGGCACATCCGCTCCCTGGGCAGCCAAGCAGGGGCTCCCCAGGCCAGCATAAACCTGGTCGCTTGAATTCTCACAGACAGGAGTTAAGACCTCATAGCCCCGGGAGGAACGAACGCTGGAGCTGGAGCGAGCACCTTGGTCTGCGCCCGCGTGACATTGTAAAACCAGCCGCTCCCTGATCAGCCAAGCAGGGACCCGGCAGCTCGGAGACCGGGGTCGGGGCTGAGAAACCAGGCCAGCCGTAAGTCTCAGGGGAGGGAGCTGGGACATTCGCTCCCTGGACAGCCAAGCAGGGGCTCCCCAGGCCAGCATAAACCTGGTCGCTTGAATTCTCACAGACAGGAGTTAACACCTCATAGCCCCGGGAGGATTGAACGCGGGAGCTGGAACGAGCACCCTGGTCTGCGCCCGTGCGACATTGTAAACAGCTGCTAGGGGATCGGTGCATCAGCGCGCCCAGGGAGACCCGGTGCGACAGGGCGCACAGTCGCTGGGCACCATAGGGGTTGAACCGTGTTCGTGGGACAGTTGGAACCTGTGCAAGGAAGACTCAGGGAACATCAGGACTTGTGGGCGCATGACCACAGTTCGCGCCTGGGTCCCTGGGCAGAGAATCTAGGGACACCTCTGAGGACAGTAGGCCAGAGAAAACTGAATGCTGAACAAGGGAAAAATAAAAAAAATAAAAAACAATACGGTCACCCCTCGGCCACTACACTCTTCAAGACCAGAAAAATCAGCTTGGCAAGATTGATAAGAGCAAGAATTAGCGGTTTTGGTGTTATTCGGTTTTTTAATTTTTTTGGTGTTTTTTTTTTT
>PVKU01002874.1:0-59886 GCA_004027475.1 Anoura caudifer
GTAGAAAATAGACAGGGGGAGGGCAAGAGTAGTGTGGGAAATGTAGAAGCTAAAGAACTTATGACACATGGGCATGAACTAAAGGGGGGAATGTGGGTGGGAGGGGTGTGCAGGGTGGAGGGTAATGAAGGGGGGAAAATGGGACAACTGTAATAGCATAATCAATAAAATATAATTAAAAAAAAAAGAAGAAATCAAACTGGAAACTAGGAAATATTTATAAGTGAATGAAAAATGATAACACAACATATAAAAATTTGTAGAATACCATTAAAGAAGTAACTAGCAGAACATTTAGAATTAAATGTTCAAATTAGATAAGAATAAAGTCTCAAATCAATGATCTAAACTTATGCCTTAATCAATTGGGTGGAATGGTGGGAGGTGGGAGAAAAGAGAGCAAAATAAATCCAAAACAAGCAGAAAAAAGAAAGTAGTAAAAGAGCACAAGTCAATGAAGTTAAAAACAAAATATAAAACAATACAAAATATTAATGAATTAAATTGCTTTCTTAAAATATCAACACAAATAAACTTCTAGCAGAATGACTAAAAATATAAGAGAAGACAATAAAACCAATATTCTACAGATACTAAAACAACCATAAGAGACCATTACAAACAACTTCAAATACATAAATTTGACACCTTACACAAAATGGACAAATTGCTCAAAAAACACAAACTACCAAAGTGTAATCAATAATAATTAGTTAAGCTGAACAATCTTCTACCTATTTCTTGGACATCTTGATAATATATGGTGAGAGGCTAAGAAATCTGAAAAAGCACATGCTGGCTTTTCAGTTAATTAAGCATGTGAATTAGTGATTATTAATTTGTGGAAAATATATCTGAATGTGTGCAACAGACTGTGTTTGTGAATTTATAAAGTTCTTCACAATGAGGCTCAGAAATGTTAAACCACTTCACTACACCAATTATGAGCAATAAATGGAAAATTGGGTTAGCTTAATAGTGTTTTCTAACTGAAGTCAAGTTATTATTCATCCTATAACCAGAGTCATATTAATTTCAAGATTGCTATCCTAGTGACTTCCACAATTCAGGTTTCATGTAGCTTAAAAAACTTCATATGTCAAAATTATTGCAGCTCAACCAATAAACCATGTATTGCAATGCTTTCAGTAGTCCGCTGTTTGCTTTGGAATGATATCGACATGACAGAGATTCGATTTCTGAATTTTGGATTTATAACAAATGAACCCTTGCAAGAATCAAGGAAATCTTGCCATAATTCAGCTTTCTCAATGAAAGCAGAAACTACATCTCCCAGGATTGCAAGTGGACACATAGAATGGCCACTAAATTAAAGAGTTTTTTAAAAACCTGACTTAAAACAAATAATAAACAGCATACCACACAGTGCTTTAGTAGTTTTTCATGAATCCTGACATTTCAGTCTCAATTCTGTTGTCACACTTTGGAAGTAGACACACAGAATGGCCACTAAATTAAATAGAGTTTTTAAAAAACCTGACTGAAAATAAGTAATGAACAACATATCACACAGTGCTTTAGTAGTTTTTCATGAATCCTGACATTTAGACTGAACTCAGTTGTCACACTTTGGAAACAGTGGGAAAGCCAACGCTGTCCCTGGCCCTGTGGTGTGGATCCTGCCAGCTGTATGAGGCGGCACCCATCTCAGAGGTGACTAAATGAAGGCATTTTAACAAAACTACCTTTTTTGTATTAGACCACTCAGGCTGTCCTAACAAAATACTACAGACTGGTTGTCTTTACCAACAAGTATTTATTTCTCACAGTTCTGGGGACTAGAAATTCAAGGTCAAGATCGGTGTCTGGTGAGGACTCTCTCCTTGGGTTGCAAATAGCAACATGGCCTTTTCTTAATACATGCCAGTGGGGAAAGAGAGGAAGCAAGCTGTTTTTACAGGGAATTAGTCTCACGAAGGCCTCACACACACGGCTCATCTAAAGCTAATTTCCTCCCGAAGGTTGCAGCTCCAAACACCATTATAGTAGTGGTTCGGTCTTCCACATGTAATTTTGGGACAATGCCATTCAGTCCATAGCATTCCCTTAGTGCTAGAGCCAGAAAATGTGAATGAGAACAGAAAGACTGACAAAAAAAAGTAGCCTACGGGTGGTATGCTACTGGAAAGGGTTATGTACAGTACAGAGACTGAGAGGAGTGGATGATAATTGTTCTCTAGCACATAAAGGGAGGTGCCAAAGCCAAGAACTTAAATCCTCATCTACAATTTTACATTTTAAAGACGACACAATAACAGAGACCTCCATATTAGGAATATATCAATGGCAGTTAGGAGGCTGATTGGTAGATTAATCATCCAACCAAATGTGAAAGCAGAAATGCCCCTTCCTTGCCTATCATTTCTGTTACATTTCCTAAGAAAATATTTTCTGTATATGTTTATATCTTTCACTAAATGAATTAGAAATTGGAAAAGATTCCTTTTAAAATATAGTTTAAAACATGATTAATGAATATGCATAATAAAAGGGGTCATGCCTAAGGTGGCAAAATTTACCAAATAAAACACAGGACACCCAGTTACATTTGAAAAATAGTTCTGAATATTAATTTTTTAAACTGTAATAAAATAGACTTGCATAAAGGGAGCCCTGGCAAATTCACTATGGCTGCAAAATGAAGCATTAAACATTTGACATGTTCTGTCTCTGCAGGATGCCTGTAATCCTGCCTGTTTTTCGCTTTGTAGTTGTATTCTCTACAATATTCCAAAACCAAAGTTAGTAATGAGCATTCATTTTATAAATAAGAAAAGTCAGCGGCATTGTATCCTCCAAGCACACAAAAACCTCAGCTTTTAAAACATTTTTTTTTTTTTGGTCTCAGAATACCTGTGTAAATGTGTAGTAACAGAAATAAAGTACTTTGAAAAACTTGTTGACCCTCAAAGAGTCATGAAGTAATCTTGTCACCAATTATGTTTCTAACTTTTTATTGTTCTTTATATCTTGAGTAGGATAAATTGAAGGAATATGACTACAATAGGGGAAAATATATGAATAAACACAGGACAAGGGGAACTGACAGTCTAAGCAATTCTGATTACATGAATTCTAAAACCAAGAATATACTTGGTTCTAAATCTGTGGCTACAAGAAAGTGAGGCGATATGACAAATAGATCTGACAATACTTGTTTTTTGAGCCATCCGGCATGTCAGAATTCCTGTGGCAAAAGCAAAACAGCTGAAGTGGACTTGGAATCACAAAAGTAAATGAAGCGTGCCTTTTGCATTCATAATAAGTGAAAAACAGACATCCCTCTTACCCTTGGTCTCGCACTTGGGAAATAAGGCCGAAGGCATTTGTTCTTGGGGTGGTCAAAGAGCACTTCCAATGAAGGAGTCTCTCTCATAATTACTCAACACATCTGGGTATCTTAAAGGTCAAGCTAATAGGGGAATAAAGTTTAAGAATCCAACATCACTGAAGGTGGGAGAAACAGAGGAGAAATTTTTACCATTAAGGAACATGAGACACTGAAATAAAAACATGTACTAAAGAAATGGTTAAAGTGTATTTGAGAGAATAAATGACCAACAAAATTATGTGAAATAACATTAGAACGTTTTCAGTTGCTTTATATGTGAATCAATTTCATTTAGTAAAAGCAGTTGAAATATTGAATCAAGAGCTAGAAATCATATAATATAGATTAATTTGATCATTTCATTATATTTACAAGTAATGGCGCAATCATTTATAAATTATTTCTAAAATAATACCCCAGTTAAACAATTGATCACAATAGAAAAATTTGAAAATAACAGTAACTATAAGGACAGTATAAATATAACATGCAAAAGAACTTTCACTGGTTGCATAGAATTTGTTCATATTTAATCAATTCCTTGCATTTCATAAATTTTATTAGAAGTTGCATTACAATTAATGCACTTCATTTAAGCATTAATATTTTTGAGTGCTGACTCCATGATACAACTCTATGGAAAAGTATATTATCAGCATCTCTATTTTATAAAGGAAGAAACTGAGATTCAGGCTTTACATTTAAACCTAAGATGTTTTAGGTCAGGGCCTCTACTCTTTAAATTTATAGTATATTTATATTATAAGGCGCTAGTGGAACCCCATCAAGAAGTCAGGATATCACGGGCCCATGACCTGGAGGGCAAGCACGTGAAGCTGGTGGTATCCACATTGCCCATGATTGCATCTTAAAAGAAGCCAATGACAATGTCCCATGGAGCTCTAGCAGACTTGAACAACAACATGAAAGCACACACCCGGGATTTCCTGCAGGCAATGTTGAGATAGAGGTGGCAATTCGGAAGGTACTTCCTGCCTGGTACCCCATGACCAGCATGTGGAAAATAGTAGTCCATGGGGACAATGAGGGAATGAATCTTCATCCAGGAAAAAAACCAGCAGTTCTGGGACAATGGGAAGTCCAGACACAAGTGAGGGATACTCATTTGGCCTAAAGTGTATGGTTATTCACACATTCATCCTCAGTAATACTGAGACAATTAAGGGCATTGGGGAAAATGCCGTTGATTCTGAGAAGCACGGTCAAGTGTCTTGAGCAGGAATGTGATCCCACCTAATCCTTTGGTGGAAGTCTTCTTCCTCCAGCCCCTGCCAGACTGCTCAGGTGGAGCCAGAGCAGGTCCACAACTCTGTCTGCGCCCACTCAGGCTGTAGGGCTGCCTGGTGCTAAGAGAATAAAACCCACCGCCTGGTCTCACCCTGTTCCTTTCCCCTGTGCCACAGGCAACCCTACTAATTCCCAAAAAGGCAGCCAACTGAATGGGAGATATCTGCAAACAGCTCTCACAAAAGGTTGATACCCAAAATGTATAAGGAACTCATATAACTCAACACTAAATATAATAAACAATCCAATTAAAAAATGGCCAGAGGACTTGAACAGATACTTCTCCCAAGAATACATACAAATGGTCAACAGATACATGAAAAGATGTTTTAACTTCACTAACTAGTAGGGAAATGCAAATCAAAACTAGTAAGATACCACCTCACACCTGTTAGAGTGGCTGTTATCAACAAGCCATATAAGGACAAGTGTTATAATTGGAAAGAAAGGAACCTTCATTCACTGTGGGTGGAAATGCAAACTGGTACAGCCACTAAGGAAAACAGTATGGAGGTTCCTCAAAAATTAAGAATAGAGTTACCATATGATCTAACAATCCCTCTCCTGGGTATCTAACTGAGAAACTCGAAAACATTTATTCGCTAAGATATATTCACACCTATGTACACTGCAGCATTATTCATGGTGGCAAAGACTTGGAGACAACCAAAGTGTCCTTCTATAGAAACTGCATAAAGAAGATCTAGTACATACATACAATGGAATAGAATACTTCTCAGCCACACGAAAAGACCAAATACTGCCATTTGCAACAATGTGGATGGATTCTGAGAATATCATGCTATGTGAAATGAGTCAGCCAGAAAAAGCTAAGAACCATATAATTTCACTCATATGTGGAATATAAAACTGAAACTCATGGATACAGACAATGTTATGGTGGTTATAAGAGGGAAGGGGGTGGGGGCAGTAAAGGGTAAAGTGGGCCGACTATATGATGACCTAGACAATTTGCTGTGGGAGGTGGGCACACAATGCAATATATAGATCATGTATCATAGAAAAATACACTTGCAATATGACCTTATTAGTCAATGTCACCTCAAAAAATTTAATTTAAAAAATGAAATTCCCTTCACTATCTGAAATAAGAAATAGGACATAAGTATGCTATAATCGTTGCAGTTTGAAATTATAAATAGAGAGAAATGAATATTAGTTTCAGATCCATGACTTCTCCAGAAAGTGCAAGCTGGCAATCAGTCAATAGAAATAGAATGTTAATAATTGATTTAATAGTGTTCAGTGAAAATGGAGCTCAACAAGATTGGCAGCTTAAAGGGATTTAATTTAGACTCAAGTCAGTTGTCACAGAGCAGAGAAAGGGCATATCTGTGACACAGACAGAGTCTAAGTGTCATTGTCCTGTAACAGCCAAAAGAGTGTTGAGGAAGGAAATTTTTAGTATATATTATAACTATAAACCAAGAGCAGTGAACATTTTTCCTTGTTTCAGATTAGTATGCCAATTAAAATATTAACAAAATGACTCATGATTTAAGAGATTTTTATTCAGTATTATACACCATAGGGCATGCATATGATGTAGTCAGTCATATCTAAACAGTTTGCCAATTATTTATAACTTTTAATTTTTATTATGATTACTAAATATGCTTTATTAGCCCCTTTAGAAAGCATTAGAAATAGATTCACTCATTTCTACCAACAGATTTAAGAACTACCTTAATAGTTCTTAGCTGGTAGAAAGACATCATTGAATAGTTTCATAAACTACCTTTCTTTTCTAGATTCTATGTATATTAAAAGTTACAGGTGACACTGTTGTTTCTGAACAGAAAGATACTAAATATTAATGTAATCTTTCTTTGGAAAAACCTCCAGATAGAAATAATGTTTAGAAGTAATATTCCCTGACATGGACCAAGTTCTTTTCGGGATTGCAGAAGGTCATAATTGCATAAGAATAATTTTCCAGTCTGTTTCTGCATGTCCTCTCAAGTTCAAAATACAGCAAAAGCAATTTTTAAACTCTAAATCTGAGTATAAAAACAAATTTATTTTCACTAAGTATATCAGACAGGTTCAATCTGAATTGAGAATATCTTATTAAGTAAAAAAAAAAGTAAAAAATAAAACTGACTTGTGGATTTAGTAAGGGTCAGCTTTAGAGATGAAAAAATGTTGAATGCTGCATTTTATACAAAAATATATTGATCTTGAAGCCACTCACACTGGAAGACATGCTAATAAAGTTTCCAGTCATAGATGTCATCTCTGGTTGTGAGTTAAATTGATTCCCCAATAATTCCATTATTTTTGAAAAAATATTAATCATGCCATAATGCATTACTGAATCATCTATCAAATATAGATGAGAATGATCTATCCTTTCAACTACATAGGATGCTAATATAAACTAGTAGAAAAATCAGAATAATGTTTTCCAGAATTCTAGGATCTAATTTCAAGACTGAAGCATTTGAAGCTTAGAGAAGTCACACTGATAATCCGATTAAGAAAGATTGCAAACGATTTCCAAATCTCCTTATACAAATTGCTATAGATAGTACCTTTCTGTTTGCCATTCACACCCGGCTATTTGGTCAACCTCACTGTGCAAGCCCAAGATATCAGAACATCCATGTTGGGCCCTGGCTGGTGTGGCTCATTGGATTGAGCACTGGACTGTGAACCAAAGGGTCACCAGTTTGATTCCCAGTCAGGGCACAGGCCTGGGTTGCAGGCCAGGTCCCCAGTTTGGGGCGTGTGAGAAGCAACCGCACATTGATGTTTCCCTTTCTCTTCCCCTTCCCCTCTCTCTAAAAATAAATAAATAAAATCTTAAAAAAAAAAAGAAAGTCCATATGTCCACACCGGCATTCCAGCTAATGGATTGTTTCCTCCCTGTTGACAGATTTATGCACTTGGCAGGGTCATAATGATTCCTCCACGTACCTTCACAGGGATGTTAGTTAACGTCTAACTTAGGAAGTGCCTTTTTAAATTAGGTTATATAGCATCTACCCTCTTCTAATGTTCATAGTTAATTATGTTTACTCTTCCTTCTTCATTTCAGTCAGTCCTTCATGAGCCCAAAACAACTCTGCTGATGAAATATAGTAGTTTTAATATGGAAAGGAAAGGACTTGGAAATACATTTTGGTATTCAAAATTAGTTTTAATAACCTCAAAAGTTCCTGCAAATCAATAAATTTTAGCATCCCTCCTCCTGTAAAAATATAAATTTTCACCACCAGTACCAATAACAAATATAGAGATAGAACAAGTATAAAGGACACATGGAGAATAACAAGGGGGGATGGAAATGGGAGGGAGGTGGGGAGAGATGGGGGTGGGGTGGGATGGGGTAAAAGGCAGAAAACTGTACTTGAACAACAATTAAAATAAAAAATAAAAATAAATAATAATAACTGTATGGGACCCTAAAAAATAAAAAATAAATAAATATAGAGATAGACAGATCTAGTAGATACTTGATATGTTTGAACACATGATAGAAATCCTTATGTTTGTTAAGAAATGACCGTTTTATAAAGGAAAATGGAGTATCAAGTTTATTTAGAAATGTAAATACATTCATTTAGTGACTAGAATATAGGGAAGCAGGCTCAGGTCAAGGAAGCCCTGAGAAGGAACTGAAGAGCAATGAGAAGAGAATCAAAACCTTTGGAAGGTGTTATTTTCTTCCTATAGCTGGAGAGACAAAACCACGAGAATAACCAGAGTCCAGCAAGGTAGAAAACATTAAAGAAGAGACAGCATATTACAGTAGTTCAGGCACATGCTCTGGAGACACATACTACCCGAGTCTATTCAGTTCTACCAGTTACTGCTGTGGTATTCGGTGTTTTATTTAACAAATCATGTCTCAATTTTATCATTGGTAAAATAAAATCATTACAGTACCCTTTAGGGTTATAGTAAAAAATAATATAGTCAATACATGTAGTATGCTAAAAACTGTACTAAGCACATCATGAGTCCTCAAAAGAAGTCACTATTGTTATTTTATTTTTGGCCAGTTTTCTTCATAACATCCTTATGCTAATAATATTATAATAAAAATCACAGGCAAGTATTAAGTAATAGTAATAGAAGCAAAGCAATCTTTAGTAGAGGCATTTCACAAATCTACACAAAATTTTAAACAAAAATTACATTTTCATAACCTTTTGCAACATTCTAGATAGGAAGCAGATTGCATGAACTAGATGTAAAAACATAAGACTTGAGAGGCAACTAATTCTGGCCAAGATGGAGGCTCAGGTACACAGACTGTGCCTCCTCGCACAACCAAAAGAAGGACAACAACAAATTTAAAAACAAAAAACATTCAGAACTCACAGAAAATCAACTGTATGGAAGTCCAGCAACCAAGGAGTTAAAGAAGACACATTCATCCAGACTGGTAGGACGGGCGAGACGCGCATGCAGCCCAGCAGAGAAGACTCACAGCAAGGTGGTGGATTGTGGAGCAGGGTGCGCAAGTCTGCAGCTGACCAGCAAGGCATAAGGGGGCAGAACCAGTGAGGCTTGCAGACTGGGGCGGGGGGGGTCCCATATTCATGGGCAAATAAACTGGGAGAAACAACTGGGGAGTGGGACAGACTGTGCAACCAAGGGTCCCAGCTCCGGGAAATAAAGCCTCAAACCTCTGATTGAAAACACCTGTGGGGGTTGAGGCAGCGGGAGAAACTCCCAGCCTCACAGGAGAGTTTGTTGGAGAGACCCACAGGGTCCTAGAATGTATACAAGCCCACCCACCCAGGAATCAGCACCAGAAGAGCCCAATTTGCTTGTGGGAAGCAGGAGAAGTGACTGAAAGCTGGCAGGGAGTCCAGCAAGCAGCACTGTTCTCTCTTGGGCCCCTTTCCCACATACAGCATCACAATGCAGCCACGTGGGTTGCCCTGCCCTGGTGAACACCTAAGGCTCCTGCCCTCATATGTAACAGGTGCGTCAAGGCAAAAAAAAAAAAAAAAAAAAAAGTGGCCCAAAGGAAACAACAGATCAAAGCTCCGGAACAAATACAACTAAGCGACAAAGACTTAGCCAACCTATCAGATGCACAGTTCAAAACACTGGTAATCAGGATACTCACAGAATTGGTTGAATTTGGTTGCAAATTAGATGCAAAAATTCAGGCTATGCTAAGTGAAATAAAGGAAAATGTACAGGGAACCAATAGTGATGGGAAGGAAACTGAGACTCAAATCAATGGTGTGGACCAGAAGGAAGGAAGAAACATCCAATCAGAAAAAAAATAAAGAAACAAGAATTCAAAAAAAAGAAAATGAGGAGAGGCTTAGGAACCTCCAGGACATCTTTAAATGTTCCAACATGCGAATTATAGGGGTACCAGAAAGAGAAGAGGAAGAGCAACAAGTGGAAAACTTATTTGAACAAATAACAAAGGAGAACGTCCCCAATCTGGCAAAGGAAATAGATTTCCAGGAAGCCCAGGAAGCTTAGAGAGTCCCAAAGAAGTTGGACCCGAGAAGAAACACACCAAGGCACATCATAATTACCCAAGATAAAAGATAAGGAGAGAAGCTTAAAAACAGCAAGACAAAAGGACACAGTTACCTACAAAGGAGTGCCCATCAGACTGTCAGCTGATTTCTCAAAAGAGACCTGGCAGCCAAGAAAGGTCTAGAAAGAAGTATTACAAGTCATGAAAAGCAAGGACCTAACATCCAAGATTGCTCTATCCAACAAATCTCTCATTTAGAATGGAAGGGCAGATAAAGAGCTTTTCAGATAAGGTCAAGTTAAAGGAGTTCTTTATTATAAGAAATGTAAAAGGGATTTATCTAAGAAAAAGAAGATTAAAAAATACGAACAGTAAAGTGACAGCAAACTCATAATCATTAACAACCATACCTAAAACAAAAACAAAAACAAACTAAGCAAACAGCTAGAACAGGAGCAGAAGCACAGAAATGGACATCACACAGAGGGTTATCAACAGGGGAGTGGGAAGGTGAGAGGGGAGAAAAGGTACAGAGAATAAGTAGCATAGATGGTAGGTAGAAAATAGAAAGAGGGAGGGTAAGAATAGTATAGGAAATGTAGAAGCCAAAGAACTTATATGTATGACCCATGGACATGAAATAAAGGGGGGAAATGTGGGTGGGAGGGGGTGTGCAGGGTGGAGAGGAGTGAAAGGGGAAAATGGGACAACTGTAATAGCATAATCAATAAAATATATTTAAAAATAAAAAAAATTAAATAAAATAATTTAAAAAAAGACTTGAGAGGAAGAATAAAGGCAGAGATTACTGTATGTGAGAACATTAAATGGGCAAACTTTGCATTCTGTTATCTGATTGCCAGCTTCATGGGTGTCAGAGGCAGTTTAGCAAACGGGATGCCACAGAAATAGCAGCAATGGCAGCAGTAATTACTGACCTTTCCTTCAGGACATCATGGTGTAAACCTGAGGCCAATAGTCCGGACGTAGTCTCATGTCACTTTCTGAGGACCTCACTGCTTGTATTAAATCTCCTTCTGCTAGAAATAACTAGAGTAGTTTCTGGTTTGGGTGTCAGTCCTGAGTGATACTATGCTTGAGACCATTGGTAACTGTGCACCAGCAGAAGCAGAGTGGCCATGGCCACTGTAACAAACAGTAGGGTCAACACTGTAATCAAACAGTTTGAACTGCAGATTCTTTGGGGCGGAGATGGGGAAGTTAATTGATTACAGTGCCCTCAGCACTAAAATAGATGGGCAATCTAAAATGCCCTTTTGGACTTATAATAAAAATTAATAGATAAACAGATAGTTACACAGATACATAGATAATAAGTAGGGAGGGAGGAAGGAAGGGCAGTGGAGAGAGAAAAACACCCTTCAGTTCTGGAAAAACTGATCTGACAAGCCATTAAAGTGAGAGTCAGGATTCTCCATCTAATTTCTGGACTTGAGTCAGTTCACAGGCATACAGTTCTTTGCACATATAATAATAGAGAAAAAGGCAATAGTCAGTTGAGGGGATTTGGGTTCATGGACTAGGAGTTGAATTTCTGGTATCACACCAAGTCACTGTGATTTCCTACTTAGATGCAAAGCTGAGGGAAGCAGAGGGTGGCTCCCATACATCTTTACAAAGGTCCAATGCATGTGTGAGCCCACCCTTTGCTTACTTCCTGGCTTCTTCCATGCAAATGTGAATTAACCACCATTGGAACTGTCCCAGCAGGTGGTTGGTGCTCCCTGACTACCAGACGACCAGGACAGCTGAGCACGGCTTCCGCTGCCCCTGAGACTGCAGGGAGCATAGAGCGCCTCCGGAGAGGCTGAACAAAGCTCACACTCAGTTGTGCTTCCTGCTTGGCTGCTCCTTGACTCTCAAATGCATCCCATCTCCACTTGATGTCATCACACAGAAGGGGTTAGACTCAGTGACAGATTCACATAGAGGGTCCCTGAACCCCAAATGTCTGTAGTAGTGTGTTTAGCTTTAGATTGGGGCAGCTCTAGAGATTATCAGACAAATCTTTGCCTCCAGAGCTCTTTCTACAACATTCCTTTAATTCATTCAGCAGATGTTTATCAAGCAACTGATAGAAAATGGGTTTTGTGATAAGGGCTAAGGGGTGCAGGTTGGATGTTGGATGTGGAGACATAAAAGTGAATCACCTTCAGGAAACTTAATGGTATTGGAAAAATGATTACCTGATTCTAGTTAAGTTCAATGGAAGCCAGAGAGCAACAGAGTGGTACTGGACTTCTGAGGATGGGGTATATGATCATTCAGCCTTTACTTGAATGCACCTTTCATTGGGGAGCTCACTACTTTGTAAATGACTGAATCTGTTGTTAGAAGGTGACATTTCTTCATAGCCTTTAAACTCTACAGTTGAATTTCACCAATGGTTAGATTTCACTATTTTGAAAGGTCATTCTGTTTTAATTCCTCACTCCACCACAGTTGTTTGAATCTGCCTCTCCTTTCGGCACCCTCTACACTTCAAAGTTTTGTTCACTCCCTGCTCCACTTGAATTTAGAAACAAATTTTGCTTCTCCATATAATCTAATTTAGAAAGCAGAAGTGGTGGGGGTCTTTGCAATTTTTTCTTTTTGAAACAGTAGTATCATCAGCAAGACAGGTTAGCTTATTCTGCAGTAACAAATAACCTCCCAGTAACTACAGCAACTGAGAACAGTTTCTTTCCTATGCTCTGGGTCCAGTGTGGCCAGCAGGTCAGTTCTGCTCACTGTACTCACTCAAGGACCCTCCTTGAAGGAGGTGTGGGCTCCAGGGTGCCTGCAAGATGGCTGTGGCACTTGAAGGCAAGCATGACACGACTTGACCCAGAAGTAACTTACATTGCTTTGTCCAGGACTGGTCCCATGACCCCATTTAGCCACAATTCAATATTTCTTGTACCAAAAAGGGAGAACAAGATGTGAGCTAGCAGCACTAATGATGCCCACAAGTGATGTTGCCTATGCAAGGTTATAAGTGTGTGCACACTGGGCCCAGCAGGGGGCTTCATAGGTGTTGGGCATTACACAAGCATCAGGTGAATGAATGATACAGATCTTAAAGAATCTGGTTCTACTCCCACCTAATATGACTCTACGCTAGTTGTTAAATTAAAAAATTATTATTTTCTCTAAAAAAAAATTACAAGACACTGTTCTGCCTAAAACTCATCAACTTACTACCGTAAAGTTGAAATTAGGGCCGAACTCTTTAAGATGTCTGCAATAAACTACCTCATCTGGCTGACTCTGACCCGTTTTCTATCTCCCTTCCTCTCAAACACTACTGGCCAAACCTATTTGCTGGTAATATTTGTGGGGGGGAGGTTGATTGGATTTACAGTTTACACTAAAGTTTAGCACCAATTTTACTATTGTGTGAATTTTGTGAGCTAGCTCATGACTTAATTGCACCAGGGCATTTTTGAATATATATAATATAGTATGATAATTTAAAGCACACATCTAGCAGTGAGAAGAGCATGAGTTTGCACACATGCACACTTGTGTGTGAAATCGCTCATGTACTCCTTTTGGATAGTTCTGAGCGTAACTAGTTTCTCATACTTGAAAGCCTCAGAGCTTTAACACACATCTTTAGTAAGAGAATTATTGTGATTCTTGAAATACTTTGTATAACTTAGCATAGTGCCTCATGATTTTATAGCACCTAATGCCATACATCTTAATTAAAATAGATAATGTGCCATACATAACTGATAAATATTGAATAGCAAACTCTAAGAACTTAGAAAATGCCTAAATTAGAGCTTCTAGATCAATGTTAACTCAATCATTTACTATGTGGACAATCTGATACATTTAAAACAAATAAACGCCACAATTCCTGTGCAGTATAGCAAGTAAAAAACAGATTTATAGAACCTTAGTTTTAAAAGTGTGTGATTATAAGAAGTTGATTTTATATTTTACTACTGAAATTATTTTAAAGCAACATTTGGAGACCTAAAGATTCATGGAATGCTTTGTCTTAAGGAAAATAAATAAGATTTTTTACAAAAGGAAAAGGAATTTGCTGAACTAGAAAAAGATACTAATTTGCTCCTTTTTGGTATCTTGGAAAGTCTGAGGCAGGTGGAATGATTAAGAAAAATTCTCAAAAAACAAGTCCAAATTTTTTTGAATTAAGATATCTGACACTAATATATTATTTTAGTGATTCATTTCATAATAATAGCATATTATACTAAAATCTAATGAAAATGATCTTGTAAGAAATGTCTCCTTTAGCAGAGAGTCCAGATGCTTTTTGTAAATATCTTGCACATCTCTGGGAAGGGGTGGTTAGTAAAAGACATTTCATCATATAAATTAGTGAAAAAAATTTTTTGGCAATATCACAACAGATGTGGATTTGAGTTTTGATGGGAGCCACCAGCTGGGCCTGTCCTTACCCCACCAAGATTTAAATATGTGTGATATATATGCATAATATGGAGTGAAAAGAATCTTCAAAAAGACCTCTTATAGTTATTATTCTTGGACAATGTAAGTCTTCTGCTAAAGTATGTGATTTTTTAAAATAAACAAACATAGTTACAATGATTTAGTGTCTAGAATATAAACTCAAAGCTTATCTTTTGCAACATCAGAGAGAAAAAATGGATTACTACAAAGAAACCTAATATAGGTTTCTAATATAAAAAGTTGATATCTCATTGTGGATTTAATTTGCATTTCTCTGATGAGTAGTAACATTGAGCATCTTTCCATATGTCTATTGTTCATCTGTATATTCTCTTTGGAGAAGTGTCTATTCAGGTCCTCTGCCCATATTTTAATTGTATTGTTTGTTTTTTTGGTATTGAGTTTTATAAGTTCTTTATAAACTTTGGATATTAACCCCTTATCAGATGTATCAGCAAATATGTTCTCCCATTCTGTGGGTTGTCTTTTATTTTGTGATGGTTTCCTTTGCTGTACAAAAACATTTTAGTTTGATTAGTCCCATTTGCTTACTTTTTATTTCCCTTGCCTGAGAAAATAGATCAGAAAAAATATTATGAACAATGTTTGAGATTTTACTGCCCATGTTTTCTTCTAGGATTTTTATGGTTTGCATTCTAACATTTAAGTCTTTAATCCATTTAATGTATTCTTCTGTGTGTTGTAAGAAGGTGATCTAGTTTCATTTTTCTGTGGGTATCTTTCACTAATCATCAGAAAAGTGCAAGTTAAAACTACAATGAGATATCACTTTATAAAATGGTCAGAATGGCTATAATCAATAAATCAATGAATAAATGCTAGAGAGGATGTGGAGAAAGGGGTAGACTTTTGCACTGTTGGTGGGAATGCAGACTGGTGCAGCCACTGTGGAAAGCAGTATGGAGATACCTCAAAAAATTAAAAATGGATTTGCCTTTTGATCCAGTGATTCCACTTGTGGGAATATATCTAAAGAAACCTAATACACTAATTTGAAAGAAATATGCACCCCCATGTTCACTGCAGCATTATTTACAATCACCAAGATATGGAATCAGCCAAGAATCCATTGGTAGATGAGTGGATAAAACAACTACGAGGCATTTACACAATGGAATACTACTCAGCCATAATAAAGAAAATTTTATCCTTTGTGACAGCGTGGATGAACCTGGAGAACATTATACTCAGTGAACTAAGCCAGTCAGAGAAAGACCAATATCATATGACTTCACTCATATGTAGAATCAAATGAACAAACTGAACTAACAAGGAAAACAGACATACTTGTAGATGGAGAGCAGGCTGACAGCAATGGCAGGTAGAGGAATAAAGCAAAAAGGAGAAAGGACTCATGGACATGGACAACAGTGTGGTGATTATGAAGGGGAAGGAGCTATAAGGAAGATAAATGGTAATGGAAAAAATACAACAAAAAACAACTTCTTAGAAGTTGAGCAGTTTTTAAACTACTTGGAAGGTTTTCTCTGAGATGATTGAGCAAAAACATTTATGATGAAGCATATTGAAAGTCTACTTTGGAATCCCTCAGTGCATGTCTGCACATCTAACACTGAGAAAGAAGGAGAAGCTGGGTAATCAGGATTAGGAGAAACGCATTCAAAGTGGTGGGACTGGGACAGAAAATTAACACTGGCCCCAAATTACAAGTCACAAAAGAAACTATTGCTAGTCAGTTTGCAACTTGCTTCTCATTTGTGCAGCTCTAAGAAATATACTCTATGATGAACGACTTCAGGGATTTTTTTTTTTTTAAATAAAACAAAGGTTTAAGATTCACACTATTTTTTTAAACTAGCCACCTTAAGCATATTTTAAACAGAGGTAGACACTAATGAAAAACAAGACTAAGACTCCAGAATTTACAAAGGAAAGTAAGAGAAAATACACCTTAACTGCATTGTTTCCATTTAAACTTGAAGACTTATCTTCCAAGAAGTTCCTGTCAAAATTTGGGCTAGAGTCAATTAATATCAAAATATTTGGGCCCAGGAACACAGTTATAACAGTGCATTCACAGAACACTAACAGGAGCCACAAAGAGAATGCATATCTGGATTGATACAGACAAAACAATAGTTTCAAGAAAATTTTTTTCGCTAAATTATCAAAATTTGATTTATATATAATACTTCTACTTTACATCCCCAATATATAAAGAATAAACTAAAATGCATTTTGAAATGAGATTAAATACAAGATACAAATAAACATTTACATTTTATCTTCTTATACCTGGTGAAACAAATGCTCACATCTATTATTTAATATGGTTTTGTGTTTCTTTATTATCTGCTTAATATTCAGAAGAATTGTTCAGGAAAATAAATTTTATTTTGATGTTGAATCAAATATATCTCTATCTATTTTGTTATGTTTAAAGCATAATAACAAAATTCCATTTCTCACAGATATAATGTAATAATGGAAAAATATTTTTACTACATCTTTTGTAATACTTGAAAAGCTAAACTTATATAAAAATTACTTTCAAGTCTTTGAAAATTACTTTATCCTCTTTAAAATAAATAAGGCTTTATAACAGTTTTAGATTTATAGAAAAAATAAATCACTTGGTACTGAGATCACCTCTAACCCCTTTTCCACGTTTTCACCTGTGTTTAACATCTTGCATGATACACTTTGTCAAATAATAAACCAATACTGACACATTATTATCAACTAAAATTGATAGTTTACACTAGGGTTTGCTCTTTGTGCTGTACAGTGTCATGGGTTTTGACAAATGCATAATATCATACATCTTTACAGGTCATTGCAGTATCTGCCAGTATAGCTTCATCACCCTAAAACTTCCCTGCACTTCACCTACTCACTCCACTCCCTTCTGTGTCCTCCCCAAACCACTGATTTTATTGTCTCTGTTACAGCTTCGTCTTTTTCAGAATATCATATAACGTAATACACAGTACATAGAAGCCTTTTCAAACTGCCTTCTCACACTTAGCAATGTCCACTTAAGGTTCCTACATGTTATTCTGTGACTGGGTAACTCATTTCTTTGTGCTGCTGAATGACATCCCAGTGTGCTGAAGCACCACAGTTTGCGCATTCACCTACTCATGGGCATCTTGATTGCTTTCAGTATTTGGTAATTATGCATAAACCTGCTATAAACATCTGTGTGCAGAATTCTTTTGGACCTACGTCTTCAACGCATTGGTGTAAATACCGAGGAGTGCAGTCACTGGAACGTGTGTAACACTATGATTAGCTGGTCATAAACTGTCAGTCTCTTCCAAAGTGGCTGCATCATTGCTCATTCCCACCAAAACTGGAGGAGAGTTCTCGTTGGCCCACATCCTTGTCTGTATTTGATATTGTCAGTACTTTGAACTGAAGCTGTTGCAATGAATGTGTAGTGGTATTTCAAGGTTACTTTTAATTTGCAATTCTTTAACCATAAATGATATTGAGCTTTTTTATATGCTTTATTGGCCATCTGTATATCCTTTTAGTGAGATACCTGTTCAGATCTATTGTCCACTTTTTAATCTGAGTAAAATCTTTACATTGGCATTCAGAATTTTTAAATGTTCTTACATATTTTAAACATTTACTGAGTTTAATACTCAAAAGTTTAGAGTCTTTTTTCTATTTTGTATATGATTTTTCCAGTACTTTTTTCTAATGGGTGTATACGCATACACACACACACACTCAGGATGCTCAGATCTCACATTGTTTCTAGTGATTTTTCAGATGATTTTCTTGAGTTTTGCCGATATGCATTTGGTCTGAACATTTCATCTGAAAAGGACCCATTTTTGCATCATTTAAGAATATAAGAGACTAGCTGTGACTAGTGTAGCTCAGTTGGTTGAACATAGTCCCACAAAGCAAAAGGTCACTGGTCCCATTCCCAGTCAAGGCACATGCCTGGGTTGTGGGTTCAGTCCTCAACTGGGGTGCATACGAGAGGCAACCAATCTATGTTTCTCTCTCAAATCGATGTTTCTTTCCCACTCTTTCTCCCTCCCTTTCACTCTCTAAAAATAAATAAATAAATAAATAAATAAATAAATAAATAAATAAATAAATATTTTTTAAAAGAATATAAGAAACTATATGAACTTACACTACATATTTATCCAGTGCATATACACACATGCATCAATTTTGACAAACTGCATCTGTTAATATGTCCAGAGTGTTACATGAATGTACCAGTAGTAGCCAAGTTTGCTTCATTTGAGCTTTAATGAGAGTGTTTCCAGAGTTTTGATACAGAGATCTAATCAGATCACTGAGTAGGAGTAGGGAGGAGCCGTAAGAGGAGGTTGCCTGAGGCAATGGTAAACAGTCAAGGATGAGGCTGGCTGAGAAGCTGAATTCCTCCAAAGTGCCTGGAATTATGAGCCAGAAGATTTAAAATTAAAAGCGGGCAGAGACTGGCTCTCAGGTTCTCCTTCCTCGGGGATACATAAATGATCATGCTACAGCTGCCTGCATTTCCCAACGG
Source organism: Anoura caudifer (assembly GCA_004027475.1). Lineage (NCBI taxonomy): Eukaryota > Metazoa > Chordata > Mammalia > Chiroptera > Phyllostomidae > Anoura > Anoura caudifer. The sequence continues at coordinate 19,114 of PVKU01002874.1, forward strand.
CCAGTATTTTGGATGGATTTTGGTTGGGCACAGAAACTCCGTGCAGCCTAGGCTAGGGTTGGGCTGGCCTGGCAGAGGGTGGCAGGGTTATTCTTTCCATGTTCTAAAAGGGATGAGCTCTGAGGAAGAAGTCTGCCATTCTTCCAAAGTTATGAAGCTTTTATATCCTCTGTTGTTTTAGTTTGTAAATTAAGCCTATAGAAATAAGATAATTAAAAGCTAACAGGTGAAATGATAAGGGAACTCAGGTGAGAAAGAGTTTAGCCTTAATTTATAGGTTTATGTGATTAAAGCTGTAACTAAAGAGTTTCGGATTTTAGCCTTAATTGATAGGCTTAAGTGATTAATGCATGTGGAAAGCTGTTACTCCAAAATTGTGTAACTTTTGAATAAAGACTCCTTTTCTTTATCACCAAACCTTTGCCTCCGGAATTTTGCCTAGAGGGGGGTGGCCAGCAGCAGGGCCCCACCTGAGGTTCAGTAACAGCTTCACAAGTAAAGATTACGTTCACTCCCTCCTCTGCATATTTCTTTGCTTCCTTCCGCCTCCATTTCCCTCCCACTGCTTGTATCTAACTAGCTAGTTTTCCTGTTAAGAAAGGATCCATCCATTTTCATTACAATGGAATTTAAGATTTTGTCAACTGCTTTCAGATTTTATAGAAACCAAACAATATTATCATTTTCTCAATAAAAGTATGAAGTCGGAAAAATAAATATTCCTTTAATCAGATAAAATCAGCCTTAATTTAAAAGTGGTGATATATTTCACCTAGATATAAAAAATGCATTGTTCACACTATGTTTTGTAAGTCATTTCCTTTAGCTGTTTAGGAAAGCTATGTACAAATCAGGGTACTTACAACCATGGAGGAAAACCATGAGAGTCTGCCTGCTGTCTAAAGAGGTTGAGACAAACAATTAACTGCAAAATTGACTGCGGTCAGTTGTAAGTGGCAGAGTGCCTGTAATGTATTCTCCGCTCCTTCAATGTGGGAGATAAAAATAATATTTCCTCCAAATTAGTTTAGCACCAAAGCCTTCTGTAGTTATCCAAAATATAAACTTTTACGTTGAGGTTTATATTAACTGCATGGGCTTCCAATGCTTTGGGAAAGTTTTCAATACTCACGTTTTGGGGAGTAGGAGTTGTAGAAAAGATGTTATTTAAAAAAACACGGTAATGCTATTGTTCACTTAATTTGTAAATGAAAGTACTTGTCTATTTTTGTTTCCTTTCCCATTTTTGTTTTAAAACGAAGCTAAAATAACCCTCCAACATTTCTTTATGTTTTTTTGAAATGGCTGCAATATTGTGCTTTCTTCCTTTAATAAAAAGCTTTTAAAATGCTATAAACATACTTTTGACAGTTTCTTAACCTAAAAATGTGTGAGCTTGGTTTGTGTTTTATGTGTTAGTGTAAGAATGACTCAGAGCTCAAGACTTGGCCCAGTCTGAGCTTCTGTCTAACCATTCTCTGTATGTTATCTCCTACAATTACCATTTCAAAATGATAACCCTAAGTATGAAATCTGGCCCTGCTCTTTCTGCTGAGTTCCAGAATTACACAGTGAGTTGATTATTCATCATCTCAGCATGGATATTTAATGACGACCTTACAACTATCTTGGTCAAACAAAATGTGCAATCCACTGCCCCATTTCCAGTGGCAGTACCATCCCCATTACCAGCATTCAGCTGGTAATTATTCCATCATCCAGCTAGTCACTCCGCTCAAAACATCCAAACTTACCATCATTTCAATCTCTAGATACTTGGTATGCAAAGTGCCATCCTGGACAACCATCACCTGGAACTTGTTTGAAATGCCCTGATTCAAACTTACAGATTCAGAATCTAGATTTTAACAGGATCCCCCAGATGATTCATATAAATGTTAGAGTTTGAGAGACACTGTCACAAATCATTCCCTACCTCCCATCTATCATTCTTATTGCCTCTACATCTAAAACAAATTCAGAAGATGACTTTTATCGTCTCTATTGTTACCACTCAAATTCTCCATCACCTCCAAGTGATCTATTACCCACGTCCACTTCACTCCCTCATGGTCCATTCTTCCCATGGCAGCCAGGGTTCCCTTAGAATTAGCTATCAGCCCCTGTTGCCCCTCTGCCTTACCATAGCATCTGAAGCTCTATAGCCTACCCCAAAATGCCCCATATGATCTGTCCTTGTCTGCCTCTCTGCCTTTATTGCCTAGGACTCTAACCTCATTTACTCATTCATTGTATTCAGCTCTGATAGCCTGTTCTGGAGACATAGCCATGTGCTGCCCTCTGATCAAGTGTTCTGTTTCTACCAAGCCCCAGTAACATGCTGGGAGATGTTTTTGACAGAGGCATACGATTCTTCACTGCCTGTGGCATGGCCCTGTCCCACCTAGTGCCTTAATGATCTACGTTGTGATTCTCCCACTGCAAAGTGCCATAAACTCTAAACTACATCTTTGCCTGTCGCTGAGGCCTGCAGTAACACCATGTCTGGCAGCTCCTACAGTCCACGTTTTCTGCAGCCCTAGCATGGCAGCCTGCACCTGCTGTGAGCACTGCATTGCTCTGGGCCTCACTTGAGTTTAGCAGAAGCATGTCTTCCAGTATATGGGCCTGCACAGTATCCCTGTAGTGGAATGTGTTGCCTCCTGAAGCAAAAGAAGCCTACCAGGTGCTTCCTTCTCTGTGGTCAAAATATGCAAGATACAGCACTGTGTCTTTTATTTAGAGAAAATATTCTTGCACATCCCTGACCAGCAGGCCCTATAATTTTACTGAGTGCTAGATTCCTGAAACTTCACAGTTTGTTTTCCAAGATCTGGAGCACAGGCTTTACGAAACCTTTGGTATACTAGCCCCATATTGCTGTCCTGCCCAAACAGCATGATGTCATCAACATAACGCATCAGTGTGATGTTCCTAGAGATGCCCAGATGGTCCAGATTTTTTTGGACTGTGTTAATACAGAAGGCAGGATAGTTAAGCTAGCTTTGTGGAAAAATCTATAAATGAACATTGTTGTGAATGTGAACTCTTTCTGATCCTCTATATTGATAGGCCTAGGGAAGAAAAAAATCATAAAAACAATGGCCAGTCTGCCATGTGCTGAGGCTTTATTAATCTGTTCTAACAATGATAGCAACTAAACAGAGCTGCTGCTCTGGTGGCTCGTGTTTGATGGCGTCCACTGTCCTCAAAGATTCAGTCAGTTTCAGGTTAGGGACTGCTTCCCCCACATCCTCTACTTCCTCTATAGCATTAATGATGCCACTCATTCCCATCATCCTTCTAATTTGGAGTTATTCCAATTCTCAAACATGTCAATGTCCATTATATACTCAGTGCTGTGGACTCAACTGTATGCTCCTCAAACTCATATGTTGAAGTCTTAGCCCTCTATTAATTTCATTCAAGTCTCAGGTCACAACCCCTTCCTCCTCACCTCTTGTTTTTAGGAGGCCCTTCCAAGTATCTGGACTGTCATACTTCTTTGGCCAATTATTTCATGTGTACTATTTCCATTTTTGGTCATTTAAATTTTAGCCAACTTTATGAGGAACATTATACATACCATCATATTCAGCTACTTCGCATTCAATTTTATGGATTTATACAGATGTTAATAGTTTTGTGAACATAATAATGAAATTCAGAACATTTCATTCACACTGAACATTTCCTAGTTCTCCTTTATATTTCATGCCCTCCCTCTGCTCACTAGCCCATGGCAACCAATGATCTGCTTCTTGTGACTGCAGTTTGTAGATGTTTCTCTTTGGTGAAACTGTACACCATTCACCTGGAAGACCAGCCTTTACCTGGGATTGCATTTTGTCTTGCTTTCTAAAAGGATTATTTTTATTTTGTTTTCAGTATTGATAAAGACAGTTACCTCTAGATATATCTATTCAACTATATATTTAGCTCAAAACCACCAAATGACTGAGATCCTGAAATTACTTCTTGCCTTGGGTTGGATAAAAAATTGATAAAGAAATGTCTGCTCTTTTCCTCAAGGATGTTTGTTCCATGTACTTCCTGGTCTGTTTCAGGGACAAAGGAGAGCAAGAATGTGGGATCATTGTAGGATTCTTTTTTCATGAGTTCTCTTACTGCATTGAATTTTTGCACTATTCACATGTAGGGCAAAGGAGAGATCTGAAATCTGCATGCAGCAGAATTAGAGAGACTTGTAAAAATGTGAAAATATCTCTCTTTCAATGAGAACTGATTTCAACAAGATTAGGACTGGAGGCTTAACATCTTCTCTGTTTCAGTGTTTTCCTGGCCTGTTTGTTTATCTTTTTTATTGTTAACATTAGTTCTTATAAGGAAGAAATTTAGATGTCTGTTTGGTTCCATCATACTACTCCCAAATTTTAATTCAGTAGTTTTGAAATCATATAAATTGAAATAGAGTGACTTTTGTTATCACCAGAAAATGATATGTTTTTAAATGGCAATAGAGAATTTTTAAAATATTATTTGGATCTAAGCTACTTAGTTTTGCAACTGTGTCAACAGAGATTACTAAAATACTCACACATCAGTGATCCAAAATAAAAAGATATGCAGAGAGACACGTTAAACACTTTGTCTCTATACTACTCTGCCATGAGTCTTACAGGAATGTCTCCATATTATGTTGTAACTTCTTTAAACCATGTATGCTTTGCAGCTTCAGGGCCTACAAACATGCAAGGGACATAGTATAAGTTTAATAAAGATTTTTTTATTGAATGATTAGAATATTGTGATTTAAAGGAACGTTACACCTCTACCATTTCACCTGTTTTTAAAATTACAGAAATACATATAAAAAGGAATATAGTTAAAGAGTGGAATTTTAATTGTACATATTAGAAATATCAATTCTTTGCAACGTGCATATTGGCTCTGCCAAGAAAATTGCCAGTTTAATTGACATAAGAAAAAGCTGAAAAGCTGATCCAGTAAATATCACTCAGGATACAACAGTCAAAGAGATCACACCAAACTAGGCACATGACAGAAGACTTAATAGGACCGATATTATATAGCTAAGTAAGCTTTTCCTAGATGCCCCAGTGATGATAAATAGATAGTTAATAATTAGGGCCACACACCTAGGCATTGCTTGTAGATGTTTTAAAATTATTCAGTAGGATTACTCTATGTGGATTGCATTATTCCCATTGAATGTGATTGTAGCATTTATATGAACTGCATATTGATAAGGTCTTAAAAGAAGATGCTTAAGCAGAGAGTACTGGCTGATGATCAAAATGAGTTCTCTCTTCTGTGTAGGTATAGAGCTGGACTCTGTGTAAGTGGCAATGATGAGAGCTACCCCTGTACCTGGCCCTTGGAAACTCCATGCGTCTGTCTGTCACCAGCTCTATCCACTTCCTGAGGAGTGATATACAGTCTACCTCAAGAAGACCTTCAAAGGCACATGTTGAAGGAGTTGGAGTCTCCATCAACCCTGATTCCTGAATCCTAATAGAGAAAAACCTCTCCGTATTCTACCCCCAACACATGAACCAAAAGGAAATGTGCTGGTTTGAGTCTTCATTCATTTGGGTCCTGTTTGTTACTCCAGCCTCCCTTAACTAATACTATCCCTGTTCATAGTCATATCAACCAAATTTCACTGTTGCCATCTTATTATTAAAAAATGCATAAAGTAAATCTATTATTTTGGGGCATATTAATCCATACAGAAATGAAAAACAGCTCCATGGTATCCTTTTCTATATAATAAATGAACAACACATAAATATTCATTTATTCAAATATTTCACAGAGCCATTATTTCAATACAGATAAATATATTAATACCTCAAAAATATGGAGAAAGAGCAGAAATGAATAGTTTTTCTGTCCTTTTTGCCTCATACTCTTAGAATAAACTAGAAGACTCTATACCATTACTTCTTACACAAGTGAATCAATGCATATATGTATAATATGTTGCTCAGCCTCTTTTCTAAAAGCAAACACATAGTCATTGCATTCATGTTCTTTTAAACATCTGCTTTACATGACTGTATACTTCACTAGTGAGTACCTATATAGAATTTTATGTTGTTAAAATTATGTAGGTGTAAGAGTGTAGAAAGTGTTTAAGAGCATATGAAGTGTTTATAAGAGAGTACAAAAGGTTAATAAGAGAGTGGGAAAGGTTTATAGGAGTGTGGGGAGGGTTTATAAAGCATTAAAATATATACAAATGATACAATAAATATAACACCACTACTTTGCGTATTTTCACCCATTGCGGGGTTTCTAGAATGTAACTCCTACAATAGGTGAGGGATCACTGTATTTTCTTCAATCTTAGAATTCATCACAGGATTTAAATGAATTGATGAGCTGGTTAAACACTCAGATAAACTACTTTTGTTTCTTTGTGGTACTTTCCAAATCCTTATATAGTAAAAACAAATGTGTCAAAAACTCAGAAGGTAGAAAATCAAGAATGAAATAATAGGCAGTGTCGCTAAACAGTTTTGATACATCAGCATAACTGTGTTCCCTGTGGAGCAACACAAGACATTCAGCAGGGAATTGTAACATTATTGAGGCCCTTATGGGTACGGGATATGGTCGTTAGAGGCAGCGTAGACTAATGTTCTGCGGAGGCGAGTGGTCCGAGGTGTTCTCAGCTCTCATTTTTAAAAGAGGAACATGCAAAATGATACGTGTACACCTTGACAACTTGCCCACAGGGGCTTCATTACAAGCATTTACCATGAAAAATCTTGATAACAGCCTTTGTTGGAAAAGGTAGCTGAAATCTGTCAAATTCTTGTCTTTTGTGGTATGTAATTAGCCACTGCTACTGCTGTATTGTCCTGACTAAAGCTGAGTTTTAAATAGTTCTTTGGGAATAAACTCTTACGTTTGTCCAATTTTATGTAATTTGGAAATTTTGTTCTGAATGTTTATTATGTTTCTAACCTAACCTCTGTAAGTTGTTCATCTTTAGCTCATCCCCTGATAAGAAGTAAAAGAACAGCACAAAAGGAGCAAAGATGAGCTTCCAAAAATATATCACACTCAGCTGTGGTTCTCATTGAAGGTAGAGATTTGCTCCGTAAGTCCTGTTCCTGCTGCTGTAGCGTTTGAGTTTAAATTGTTCAATTTTCTTTGGAATTACTGCTCTCTTTTTATACTTTTATTGTGCTTATTCTCATGTTTTCACAACTAACACCCTATCCTCCCAGAAACCAACCTTTTTCCTTTAAAATAGAAATAAAAACTTTCTATTTTAATTCTTAGGCTATGAAAACTGGTATATACCTAAAATCGAAGGAGTAGTTTGAAATTATTTATACGTCCTGAGTGATATATATATATATCTTATTTACAGTACAAAACAGTTTAAAAAATATGCATTTCCATGCAAATTGTGGATTTTAAATGCTAATATATAGCCAGAAATTATTTTTATACTGTAAATATTTTATCCCCCAATTTTTGGATTATTTTCCTAAAATAGACCTTGTCTGCTGTCATGGGATTTCCCGGGGGAAATCTGCTCAGACAGAGCTCAAACATGTCTTCTCGTGCTTGGACTCTACTGCTGTGAGTCCCCCAGAAACTGACAGTACATTGATCCTGACACCAACTTACTGTCCTCAACACTATCCTCCCCTCACTCTTCTCCACTCGCAGATTAGAATCCACGGCTTATCATTATTATCACTCCCTTGACTCATCCTCAGCAGCCCACGTAATCTATTTTGCCCATAAAACTGCCCAGTGAATCCCCAGTCTAGGAATCATCCGTCAACACCGCACTTAAAGAAAAAGCACTCTCCCCTGTTGAGTGGACTCATTTAAAACCATGACGATGAACCTCAGGCGGGCCTCTGCCGTGGCCTGGCAATCCTCCCGCAGTCACTCAGCCCAGTAACTCTCCCCCCTTCTCTAAGAAGAACTTTACACTGCCTTCTCTTTCCTCGAATGCTCCATGTCCACCACTGCCATCCCACCCTTATCTTTCTTTATTTCACCAAGGCGATCACAGGAAAGGAATTCTAGAGGTACTCTGCCTGCGGCTTCCACATCAGCCTCCACTGTTCTCGCATGTCCTTACTCTTGTTAATAAGGGTCGATGGCGCCACTTGTTCCCTAAATGCCATCTACTTTTCTTTGCCCAGCGACATAACTCCAAGAATCATTTTCTCTCTCACTGTTATATTCCTCTCTCTTTGCTCATTTTATAATTTATAAAAAATACATCTTTTTACACCATAACCACTTCTGCCTGCTGCACCACGTAAAACACAGACGTGCTCACTATCTGCACGTCTCCTCTCAGTTTTTCCTAAACTCACTAATTTTCACTCTTTTTACCCAATAAGATATCTTCCCTTATATCCACTTCACTGAACTCAAAGGGCAGTTTTGGGTTCACATTTTACTAATCTATCACCTTTACTCAATTCAACAGGCTTTAAGTACCATGTCTTTGAGAATGATTGACAAATACTTGTGGCTGAAATATCTAACCAGATAGCTTCCCAGACTTGTATATGAAGCCAGTCACCTGACATCTCCACTCAAATGCACTAAACTTCATTCTCGATTTCCACCATTAAACTCACTTGTCTCATAATTTTCCCCATCTCAGTAAGTGAAGACAATCACTCTAATTAATCAGGCAAAATAAATCTTGAATTCATTTTAGAATCTTCTCTTTCATTGTGTACTTCATATCCAAATTATTATTAAATCTTTTCTCTGCACTAAAAAATATTAAAAGTCTGTCCTCTCCACCAGTAATGACGTGGCCCCCATGTTTTCTGCCTGCCTGAATCATTGCCGTTGCCTCCCAAGTGCTCACCTTTCTTTGCCTTCCCCCCCACCCCCCGCCCTCCTGCAGCCCTTTTCAACACAAGTCCTGGACATAATGACCTCAGCCAAACCATTGCACTCCTCACCATTTTAATCTCCCTTGGAGTAAAATTTAAAAGCCTTTGCCCTGTGAAACCTTATAAGATCTTGCCACTGCTCCCGCCCTGAGGTCACATATTACTTCTCTCAGCACTGGTCACTGTGCATGAGCACACAGGTCTCCTCCGTGGTCTTTAACCAGGTTAGTCCCTGAAACTTCTGCCTTCGTGGCTGCCTCTCCATGTTTCTGGAAACTTCTTGCCTCAGATACCTACAGAGTTTATACCCTCCGTTCCTTCAGTTTTTTTTTTTTGATAAACATTGTACTATCCAGGCTTGTGTTACTATCCTATATAAGAAATTTTATTATTTTTTCTATTTCTGTCACTTTCCCTTGCTTTATTCTCATCCATATAATCCATTACCATACATCATAGTATGCTTTTTGTTTATTGTCTACTGTCTCCTTGACAGCAGTGTCTATGTGAAGTTTCCAGTGGCTACAACAGCTCATGTGTGTTCCATCTTTCACACAGCAATGTGTTTGTGTGATGAGTGAGTTAACAAATTGTCTTGCAGATAAACTTGAACAACAAGCACACCCTCAACAGTTATACAGCGTATATACAGTGACCGTCCTCAATTGAGTCCGTCCTCAATTATGCTGATTTCAGATAAAATATCATATTGGGAATCCTCGTTTCAATTCATCCTCTTAAATCACCTTACTCTTCTATGTAGCAACTAATATGAAAACTGGTGGTGTTTTCTCTCCCTCCTCCAGCCTGGCTTTTGCGGGTTCCAATTTTCTACATTAATTCCTTTCTGCTTTGAGTGTCTATATAGTTTCCGTTTCACTGACTGAATGCTGACTAGCAAAGTATTCATAAAATAATGCTTGTACTCTTTTGATATAATTCTTTGGTCCAAGAGATCATTGGTTTTAACCATATTTGAAATAATATTATTTCCCCGAGTCATCTGACATTACAGCATTAATTCTTTCCTGTGTCTAAAATTCCATTTCCAAAATTTCAGACTTTTTGGAATGGCAGCAGAGGCAACATAAATTTCTTGCAATAGCAGGTAAAATAATTCTTCTGTCAGTACATAGTAAAAGTTATGTTCTTAAAACTTATTTTTGTCTTAAAGTCTTTTATGTATAATACAACTATTAACATAACTATCTTTGTTATTTTGACTAGTATTTGTATGTTTTGTCTTTTCCCATCTCTTTAATGTCAATATTTTCTGTCTAGATTATGCATAAGTCTTTGATAAACAAAAAAAGAGTTTAACAGTAATAAAAATGATTAAATCTGGTAACCTTTGGATTAGAAATTCTAATTTATTCATGTTTATTGTGATTAACAATATATTTTGGTTTGTTTGTACTCTCTTGTTTAGTGATTCCATATGATGTGATGATTATAATTGTTTTAAAGGTAATGTGCTTTCAATTCATCTATTATGTGGCAAAGGAAAAAGATTGCTACCATTTAAAATGTGATATATTGTGTCCTCTGTTCAGGAGCAGCAAGGACGCCCTCTATTGCACTGGAAGAGCACTTGTCTAGCTGCCCTAGCAGCCACTCGTGTGATTTAGAAAGTTTTCTCTTTACCTTGCTCCTGCCTTTGGGAAGTAGATCCCTTGCCCCTTTGCCCTCATGACCTTGTCTTACTTGGGCATTGCGAGAGATTTTCCTCATTGGACATACATGCTTTTTTGATTCATGTTTGAGAGCCAAGAGATAAGATCACGGGTTGAAAATCAAAGGTGATTCATCACCAGGCCTTTTTTAGCAATACCATTCCCTCAACTATTTGTGTGTGTGGCAGGGAGTTAATTTTATTTATTTAAGCATAATTTTAGCCAATTATTTGATCCACATATAGTCTTTAAAATTTAGGAGTATTGTATTCAACGGTCTCCTGTGCTTGTCTCAACCCCCTAACCTCTACTTAATAGCCAGTACCCTGAGAAAAATTGAAACATCAGTGTCTGGCGGAGAGGCACATTAAGCACTCATTTATTCAAAAGATTTTTATTGAGGACTAACCGCGTTCCAGGTAGTAAACAGAAGAGAGAAAGATTACTCTCCTCCTGGAGCTTAGACTACAGCAGAAAGAAATAGTAATAACAATTAAGCAAATAGCATACAGCATGTCAGACTGAAAAGCCTGTGACAAAAAAATAAGAAAGACGGGGCATAAAATAGAGTGTGTGCGAGAAAGAGCTGTAATCTAAAATGCACGCACAGAGATGGAGCCCAGGACTACACCAATGTGAAGAGTTCAGGGAGAAGGAGAATTAGCAAAGGAGGATGATTAGGAGAAGTTACCCGTGTAGAAGTAGGAACCCTAGTTTAGTATGGTATCTGAAATTCAAGAGGAAAAAGAAAGTGTCCACCATCTTACCTCGTGCTACAAGGAATCAATTGTATCATTCACTGGGCTGGGTTTGTTCAGCTGCAGGGAAACAGAGCTCATGGCACAACGCTTACTAGATAAAGGGAAGGGAACACAGTAGGGATGGCAACTGTGGGCAATAATTTCCACACGTTTTCTGTAAGGCAAATATAGAAGTTTATTTGGTGAGAGAAACGGGGACAATGGGGTTTAATGGGATGGAAGAAATAATAGAATTTATTTTTATTTTCTCATGAGGATGACACATCAGAGAGGGAAAATTTGACAATGCAGAAGACAGAAAAATAATGTAGTTCTATCACTGAGTAGTTGAGAGAAGATAGGATTAAACATACCACTTGAAGTTTAGATCACAGATAGGAGGAGTACAAACAAGGGATCCCAGTGTCAGATGTGAAAGATCAGTGAATGCATGAGGCATAAGGGCGAGGTTGTGATTATGTAGAATTACGTTTCTAATTTCTTTAGTATTCTGAGTAAAATAAACTGTAATTCATGAGCTGAGTGAGGAACGGGGAGGATGTATAGGGAGTTTGAGGAGAGATGAAGAGGTATACAGGGCACTCTTCTAAGAGAGTGTGAGAGTGAAGGCGTTAGGGAAACATAGGATGATTGCAGGGCAGATTTTAGAGTCCACTTGATATTTATTGCATGGATACAAAGTAGAACATTCAGCTAAAGTCCTGGCTAACACCCGCTATAAGACTCATAAAGGGATTGATGTGTGTGTATCCAGAGTAAGAAGTGCATGAAGAGTGATACAAATGCGTTTTTGTTTACAGCAGGTTGCTTCAAGCCAGCCAGCCACAAAGAGCCTTCTTAAATATATACCTTCATGGCTGGAAGCTTTCTGAAAAGGATATATTTAGCCAGATGGTGGCCAGAAAAAACAGGTCCTGGGGCTGGGGGTCTAAACCATCAGCAGCAGGGCTCGACGAAGAAAACATGTCTGCCATCCTGGGGCTGAGGGGATTCTTTTATACAGTGAGTTTGAGGAGAAACACGTAAGCATCCTTGCAAGAATTTACACTGACTACAGATAATGGGGGGCGGAAGGAGAACGGAGGAAGTTCTGGGCTAGGCGCACAGTCCGTACCGAAGAACTACCTACCACTTTTGGATCCGGTGTGGGCAACCGTCTGGAAAGTGGTGCACTAGCGGGATGTGGCCTACATCTACTGGTCATGTATTCCCCCTAGGTAAGAGCTGAAGTGGCCACCTGGAAGTTGATTCAAAGTTTCCACATTCATTCAGGAATGCGAGCAGACTTTTCTTGGTTTCTGGTCACTGTCTGGTAACTGATTAACTCCTTGTCTCTCCTTCCCATCCTCTGGCCTGCCATAATTTAATTTAGGACATTTTGGAATGTTTTTCTGGTCAGTGTGAATTGCTAGGTGTATCACAGAACAGTCAGGGTTAGGGATGAACTTCAAGAAGGGCCCATTTCTGACCCCAATGGTGGCACTCTCACCTTCTGTGTATATTTTATTGGGAAACACAAAGGCCCTGACAGCCACACCCGTGTGGAATGCCGTGGATTCAACAATGTGGATTCAACAATGTGGATCATTGTTATGCACAGAAGTTCCTAATTTCTTAGACCCTAAACTCTCATTAAAATTCCTCATTCATCTTCCATTTATGTTTCCTCCTGTCAATCACTGCCACTCTAAGGACAGTCATGAATGACATCCCTATAAATATCCAAGTTATTTTTTAAAGTTACGTTATGATTTCCACAGTTGTTTATCCCTGATTCTATAATTAAACAGATTCACTGTTCTCCACCAGTTTTTTCTTTCTGTTACTTTGCTGTTCTGGGGTTATTTTGAAATGTTTTGATATATTTGAGTCAAGTACAGTGAACAGACATGCACTCATCACATTACACATCTTAACAAATAGAATATTAATACAGTTTAAGCTCTGTTTATACTACTCTCTACACAAATGCTCTGCCTTTTTGGCAAAATTATTATCATGCCATGCTTAGTTATTACGTTCCATGTATTGCTTTATACTTGAATGACATATGTTAAGCTTTAGATCTTATAGTTTAAAAGCATATGTTAAAATAACTTAAGAAATGCACCTTACGTTACGCTGTCATTTGCGTGAATTGTTTAGCAGGATTTCAAACTTTATATAAACGATGGTATACTACTGGACGTATCTCCTTTAACATTCTCCATCCCAGTGTGCTCTGATAGTTAATTTTTGCCATCCTGGAATTGACCTGAACTATTTTGCTACAGTTTTGCATGTATGTCACTAACCTTGGTATAAAGTCATGGAACGTACTGATTGATAGTGTTTTTTTTGTAATCATTGCTACAAGGAGCTTCAGGTTGGTTTGTGCCAGCTTGTCAGCATTGTTTATTGATAACAGTGAGATTGATAATGGCAAGGCTGAAGGTTTTACCACTAAGCTCATTGCATAGCAAATATATGCTTGTCTAACCAGTAGTGCAGGAAACCCTGACCAAGATTCTATTTTACATTTTTAGTTCTGAGGTATTGTGTGCATAACTTGATGATTTCTGATCCAAGGGAAATATATAGAAATATATCAAAATATATTTACATATTTTCTTCTTATTGAAGGAGTGAAATAGGAGCTAGAGCCTGGCATCTGAAGACATTATGCTATGAGACAGCTTTGGGTTATGAAATAAACCCTTCATTTGATGTTGTTGTGACATTGTATCCTTTCCTACAATAAACTCTAGATTTGTAACCATTGTCATCTAGGGCCCTGTGTGTCCTTCTTAGCAACTGAACACTGTCGACATGCCATTGTGCACCTAACAGCATTATATTTGTGAAAATAATCATCTTGATAGATATAGCACTAATTAATTCATATTTCTTGCCACCTGTAAATGAACTCCCATTGCAACAAAATACTGTGGCTTATTTTTCTATTATCTTATTGACAGATATTCTGATTGTATTTTACATTGAAAACAACACCTCAATTAGCATTCCAGTCCATGTCTTTACCTATATTTGTGTGAGAATTGAACTGCTGGATCAAAAGATATAAATAAGTTCAATTCCATTAAGTTTTGCTGGAATACAATATCCAGAAGAAATATGTATTTTCCATTCTTCTCAACCCAGGAAACTTTTTCTATACTTTTACATATTGGCCAAGCTGTGAAATGGTCATTGGGTTAATACTGTGATTTTCCAGGATTACTAATAAGCATACTTCTGTATTTCCTCTTCTGTAAATTATTTTTCACAGAACAGTAACTTACCTTTTTTTATTTTTTCCTATCTTTTGCTAACTTTTCTTACTTAGGTTATTTGTCTTTTCTTATTTGTACAATTTCCTTACATCATCTACATAACAACTCTATTGTTTATATGCACAGCAAAAAGCTCCTAAAAGTCTGATGTTTATGTTTTTACTTTTTATTGTCTTTTGAGGATTTTTAAAGTGCAGTCCATCTTACACACTTTGCTTTGATTCTTCTTGTTTTGCGTCTTTTTTTAAATACCAAATACTCTGAGATCTTAAGAATATTTTCCTATATTTTCATAGAAATTCCAAAATTTTAAAATTTTACATTTATATTTTAATCTAACTACAATTAACTTTATGTATGATACTAAGTAGCAGTCACTTTTCCCCCATACTTATAGTAACCTTTATTAGATTTTTTCTCTCTTAATTCATTTTATTATTTTTTATTTTTAATTTATTTTAATTGTTGTTCTTGTACAGTTTTCTGTCTTTTACTCCCATCCCAGCCCACCACCCCAGCCCTCCCCACTTCCCTCCCATTTCCAACCCCCTAGTTTTTATCCATGTGTCCTTTATACTTGTTCCTATAAACCCTTCCCCTTTTCCCCTGATCTTCCCTCCCCTCGATCCTCTGCTGATTGTCAGTCTGTTCTCAATTTCAGTGTCTTTGGTTATATTTTGCTTGTTTGTTTGTTTTGCTGGTTAGGTTCCTGTTAAAGGTAAGATTATATGGTATTTGTCCTTCACCTCCTGGATTATTTCACTTAGCATAATGCTCTCCAGTTCCATCCATGCTGTTGCAAAGGGTAGGAGCTCTTTCTTTCTTTCTGCTGCATTTTTTAATGATATTTCTCCTTAAAAATATAAACCACAATACTGTATTTTGGGGCTTTTGGGGTTTTTTTTTGTTAGAGGTCCCTTTTTTGTACATTAATGTGTCTGTTATGTTAAAATATTCTTGCATTCTTGAGATTAAATCCAACTTTGTCATGACTTTTGGGTATATTTGTATATTTAATTTTACTTTTTCATTGTTTGCATCTATGATCATAATTGAGATCACCCTATAATTTTGTGTGTCTTTGTGGAGTTTTAGTACTATAATTTAATAGTTTAGAAAAGAAATTGGTAATTTTTTTTTTTCTTTTGCATCCTCTGGACGAATTTTTATCAGTTTGGGATTTTCTGTTCCTTGAATGTTAAGAAAAGTCTTAACTATGCAATTTATTTTATAGTTTTGGGCTATTTTAGAATTTCTGCTTAGTATGCAGCCTTTCTTAGAAGATTGTCTATTTATTTTGGTTTTAAAATATGCATCACAAAAAAAATGTATAGACTTTTCTTAGCTTCCACTATCTACCCATACCAGTAAACCTGATATTCTGCCATATTCTCAAGACTTTCGCTTCTCCAGGTTCTTAAGTAAATCCTGACTGATAAAGTATAAGAAGTGATTATTAGGAAAGAGCCTTGAGGACAAGAGAATATTTTCCCAGTAATATGGCAAAAAGTAAAAGTAAAAATCCAGCTATATACTTTTAACTAAACTGTGAGGAAATGGAATACAAAAAAATCCAAGCACACAAGAGGATAATATTACTATAAAACCATTGTAGCTATAGAAATAGCAGTCATTATAAATTATTAAAGAATAGTAGAAAACTGAAAGTACTCAAGGCCAACATTAACCAATAGAAAATCCTGATGGCTATATTAATATTGGTTAAAATATTACCTAAAGTAAGATAAATATTTTAATGATATTAATTCTATCAATCCATTCATTTGTGTCTTCTTCAATGTCTTTCATTTAAGTTCTATATAGTTTTTAGAGTGCAGGTCTTTTACTTCCTTGATTAAATTTATACCTAAGAATTTTATTCTTTTTTATGTAATTGTAAATGGGATGGTTTACATGGTTTCTATTTTTGATAGTTTTTTATTAGTGTAAAGAAATGAAACAGAATACTGAATATTAATTTTGTGTCCTGCAATTTTACTAAATTCATGTATTAGTTCTAATAGTATTTTCATGAGATCTTGAGAATACAACTCAACACTCCAATTAAAAAATGGGCAGAAGACCTTAATAGACATTTCTGCAGAGGCGACATTCACATAGCCAACAGACACAGGAACAGATGCTCACCATCACCAATGATCATGGAAATGCAAATAAAAACTACAATAAAATATCAGCTCACACCCATTAAAATGGCTGTTATCAAAAAGACATCAAAAAACAAGTGCTGGTGAGAATGTGAAGAGAAGGGAACCCTTGACAATGGTGTGGACATTGTAAACTGGGGCAGGCACTATGGAAAACAGTGTAGAGATTCCAAAAAATTCAAAATAAAACTACCTATGACCCTGTAATTTCACTTCTGGGCACTTATCTGAAGAAATGGAAAACACTAATTTGAAAAGAGAGATATACCCTTATTTTCATTACAGCATTATTTACAGTAGACAAGATGTGGAAGCAACCTCATTGTCCGTTAGTATATAAATGGATAAAGACAATGTGAGATATATATACACAGAAACACACGCACGCACACACAAAATGAAATATTTCTTGGCCATAAAAAGGAATGAAATATTTCCATTTGCTACAAAATAGATGAACCAAGTGGATTTAGGCTAAGTTAAATAAGTCAGAAAGAAAAAGACAAATACTACTACCTTTTGCCATGTATAATGCACACTTTTTTGCCCAAAATTTTGAGGGAAGAATAAGGATGTGCTTTATAGTAGTAATTCCATATCTATAGAAATGTTTTTAATTCTTTTATTTATGCTTGTGTGTTAAAAGTATAACTCTAGAAAGCAATAATGATAACTGTATGCAAAATAATACCCTGGAATATGATAATCAGTTTTGTTTCTAAACATAAATTAATTAATTAATTAATTAATTAATTAAAACAAAAGGGTTTTTTCCTGAAACTTTGGGCCAAGAATGTGGGTCCACATTATACATGGCGAAATATGGTATAGGATTTAACATGTACAAAATCTAAAAAATGAAACAAAACAAGTGAACAAATAAAACACAAAAACAGACTTATAGATACAGAGAAAAACTGATGGTTCCCAGAGGGGAGGGAGATAGGGGTGCAGGGGAAAAGGTGAAAGATCAAGAAGTACAAACTGCCAGTTATAAAATAAGCCATGGGGGTATAAACAGCAGGATAGAGATTATAATCAATAATTTTATAATAACTCTGTGTGGTATCAGATGAGTACTAGACTGATGCTACTGATCACCTCATAAAGGTAAGAGCCTAATCACTGTGTTGCACACTTGAAATTAACATAAAACTGTATATCAACTATAATCTTAAAATAGCTTTTAAAATCTAAACTTAAACTAGTCTTTTGATGACAGATACTGTTTTGTACTTGGATCTCATGCTAATTAATGTTCTCTCCACTTTACTTGTGTTTTTAATAATTTAATTTGACCTTTCTTTCCACATTTACTATAAAAGATGTAATTATTTGCCTTAATAATGAAAATGATCTGCTGTAATTGATCTGCCAGGCCTCTGAGCCTTTTAGGTATAACAGATTCGTGGTATAATAGTCCATGTTCTAAACCTATGTGAGGAATGTATCTACAAAGCAATGCAATATCAAACTACAAAGTTTTTAAAAAATTTTCTTAACTTACAAAAATAAGTCTACCTAAATTAATTATAATTGATTAAAAATTGAGCATTTTACAAATTATTCACAATATAATATAGTCTAATTTTCCTTATTTTGAGCTTGAATAACTATATATATTCTTTGTAGGTTTTTTATGAATTAAAATTTATTGACAGATACTTTTGACCTCCTTAGAGAGCATTTAGTATAGACTCTATGGGGAATTTATACTTAGGAATTAATAATCACCTATTTCAGCATAAAATTTAAAACAACCTTGTTTTGGATACAAACCAACCAACAAATTACAACACAAAATAACACACCCATTTCTCTCACTGTATTTCCCACAACAAAAATATACCCAGAATCAAGTAGCACAATATTTTATGTAGTTAAATTATCAGGAATAAATTTATTACATAATTTGTAATAGCACACTAAAAAATATTCATCCACCACAGATGGAGCTCACATTATCTGCAGAACAAAACTGGAAGCACCTATAACTTAGAGGTAGTTCAGAAGGTAATAAAGGGAGTTGGCAGATTCTTCACCAGATGTTCCTTCTGGAGTCTTGTTGACTCTCTTTAAAAGATCACATCACCCAATTGCCACATCTAGCATGCTAATCTAAAGAAAACCTCCTAGTGTATTTTCCTCTACTAATAGGAGCTCAACAGTGACCATGGATTGTTTTTTTCAGAACAATATAACTTTGCTTACATTGCTACTAATGTTCCAATAACGATTTTCATTTTTTCTCCAAGGGTTAAATATACATAAGTGTCTAGGGATAATTTTTTATTAATTTTCATGTTTGTTTGCTTTGGGGAAGTTTTCTTTGAGAATATATTAAATCCATTTGCATGTTTAGACTAAAAAGCAATATAAACCTTATAAATAATTTTTTTAAAAATTCATAATTATTACATCATCATTTGAAAAATTAATTAAAACTTATAAGCAACTTAATCAAAGCTCTAGGCAGAATAGACTAGTAAAAATGATGAGGAGGTGGCTATATATTTTGTACCTTCTTATAATTATAATAGTATGAGTTGTGTGCTCATATCAAATCCTTCAGGGGAAATTGTGGGGGAATTTCAAATAGATTAACATTACTACATGAATGAGTATATTGTAAGTGAACCAATTAATGAATATGAATCCTAAATTTGTGAATCTTTAATCTTTATTTTTCACATCTCTGCAGGGAATTCATCTGCCTGTTAAAGCTTGAAAGCACTACCCCAATATCACCATTTGCATATTCTAATATCCCTATATAAGGTAGAATCCATAATCCCTCATTAAAACCCCAACTTTGCAGAAACTTAACTTTTCTTGTTTCTTAACCAATTCAATGTACCTTTCTGACAAATAGTACTTATGATGAAATCTAACTCAATGTACTCTATTCTCCTAGATGATCCATGCTTTCTCATTCCATACAACTCCAGTTCTCCTCTCCCATCCTCGTTCTAATTGGATAATCAAGTTTCCTATTACAGAGAAAGAAATTATCAGCATAGAATTTACCTTGGATGACACCACCGCATTTAACAACTTACTCGCATCTGCCCATTTACTCTGCTGTGCCACCTGTTGCAATGGAGGAACTACCTGTGCTCCTGTTTAGGGCAGTGGACACTCGTATGTATTAGGTGCCATCTGCTCTCACCTGACTGAGGACATAGTTCCAAAAACTATGCCCTCTCCCTTGCGTCATTTCATTTTCCTCTTTACTGAAACATTTTTATGAGCGTATAGCCATCTTACAATTTCTTGCATTAATAAAAAACCTCTCTCTTGACTCCACATGACCTGTCCCTCACGTCCTCAAGTCTTCATTGTCATCTTATGTTTCTCTCTTTTCTGCTCCAGTCACACTGTCTTCTTTGCAGTTTGTCAAGTACTACAAGTACACTTGAACCTAAGGATCTTGCTCGTAGCTGTCTCCTCTGAGTGGACTTTTCTTTTCCCAAACAAATGGTTGGTCAACTACCTCATTTTCTTCAAGGCTAACCTTACATGTTGCTTTATCTCTGTGACCTACCTGGAAAACTCTATTTAATAATGGGCCATCATCCTGAGCCTTAGCACTCAGGCATTCTCCTACTTATTCACATTTTTCTTGTTTTTATAGAATTTAGCATGTCCTAAAATTAAATTTACTTATTTATTATTCCACTAAAATATAAGAGAATATAAGATCTTAGGTGGAAAAAAAATCTGTTATATTTACTTATGCATATTATATCTGGAATAGGGGAGGAGTGTACTCTTACATAATTAATAAGTATTCATTGAATAAACAAAATTAAGGCAAAGAAATGAAATATACTAGTATCAGAATATTTTTAACACAGCATTAACAGAAAATGAAGACAGCAGAGAACTTTCCATTGAAATGCATATTTAATGAATAAGAAATTTATATCCAGGAATGTTCGGGCCCAACGGTAATAGCGATTTACTACTTTTACAATGCTTTGTGGTACTTCATCATCTTTTGATAAGTTCTCTTAAGCCTGCTTTTATTTTTGTAATTATTCCCAGAACCATGAAGGAAAGAATCCTGGGAAATGTTTTTCCAAATTATCTAAGCAAACATAGCAGGAAACACATATAGCCCACCTCTTATCAACTGGATATCCAGACCAGATATCCTCCTTCAACTATTCTTAACTTCCCAAAATGTGAAATTTAAAATCACTTCCATGTAACTAATGCAATTATTCCTTGTACAACCCAAAACACTCTCAACTCCCCAAAAGAGGCTGCAAATGCCATATATCATTTATTTGTTGTTGAAATTTGAGTACACTTCTTTTTAATTTTATTTACTTATTTTTAGAGAGAGGGATAGGGAAGGAGAAAGAGAGGGAGAGAAACACTGATGTGAGAGAGAAACATCAATCTGTTGCTTCTCATATGCACCCCAACCAAGGATCAAAACTGCAACCTAGGCATGTGCCCTGATGGGAACCCCATCTGGCGACCCTTTGTGCTGCAGGACAATGCCCAACCAACTGAGCCACACCAGTCAGGGCTTGAGTCCACTTCTGAGTCACAAACACTTTGATATCCTTAAATTCTGATATATAGTATTAATACTTATTAAACATTTTATTTAAAGTGATAAGGCAATGGAATAAAGGAAGGAAATAGTATGTTTGCTGTTGTATTCATGTAAAAATTAGGAAGGAGCTATTACAAATATTGATACTACATTTCTCATTTGAAATTTCATTACTGATATTATATCTGAATCTTCTACTCTCCATCCCATATTCTCTTTATCCAAAGCAAGCAATATTCCTGTTCACGATTCCTTGCATTGTGGGGTGTCAAACACCGGATGCTGATGGGTACTGGTTCTAGTAGCCCTGCCTGCCCTGGGTTGTAACTATTCCCTGTTGACTTTCATCACAGGACACGAGAGTCCTAAGAGCTATCTCATTTGTTACCTTTCATTCCAGACATACAAATCCTTGCTCCCATTGTGTGGTAGCAATAACCTATTTCTATTTGAAGTGAGGTTAATCACCTTATTAAAGAAAGTAACTCGCTTCTCTGCCTGTTGGTTTATTGGAATGAAGAGGCCAAATGGCAATTTCTCTCAACTTCCAGTTTAATGAAATCACTGCCATGTCCCTTGCTAAAGGCATTTTTTACAATGAACCTAAGACCTGAATATCTGAAGAGGCCTAAGTTGTGAAAATGAAAAAATAAAATGGTTGCCCTTTAATCATTAGGGATAGTGATGAGAGAATCTGTTGCTGTTTCATCCCTTGAAGTTCTAGACCTGTGGCCACTAGTTATGGGATGAGGAGCTCCATATATTGGTTATTGATTTAGAACATTTACATTTGCTGGGTTACATTATCCCGGCCTTGGAAAATAGTGCCATCAACTTGCACTATATCTGAATTTCCAAAAGGCCCTTTGCTATTCAACTGGGACAGCTATTTCAGGGTGAAACCAAGTAGGATAAGATCAGTCAACTCCATGAGCATGCATTTATTGTTAAACTCGGTGTGTATAAAATGAGTCCCTTGATCAAAGGCAATGTGGTGTAGAATCTCATAATGGTAAGTAAGTCATTCTGTAACTACACAAATAACAGGCAGAAGCATTGCAGGCAGGACAAGTAAATCCATATACAACGTAAATGAAAACTGACTGTTCTAAGACAGGAATACTCGATGTAAGCAACCTGCCACAAGTAGCTAGGTGACTCCCTTGGAGAGTGTTGTCATATTTGAGGCTGTGTGACTACTGACCATGTAAGTGCCAACCAGCTGTTGGCAAGTCAGACACTCAGGGGTAGGTACTGTTTAGTGAACCCACACCTAACTTAGTCTCTGCTGTCGTAGCCACTTTGTTCACGGGCTTCTTTTGTGAGGACAGAACCTTGGGAGAAGGTTGAATGATGTTTGCCAAACAGAACAATTTTTAGTTCCTAATTACTGAGACCCTCTTCTGTTGGGATTACTCCTTGGTAAACATTTGTTTTGGATACATATATGTTAACATGCTCATTCTATGTAAATTCAAGAAATCTATTCATACCTTAATGGAACAAAAATCCTTGCCTCAGACTTCCCAATTTTATGCTGCCCAGTTATGCACCATCCAACCAAACAACTTACTACTCATCCTCAGTGAATGCAGATCTATATATTCATCAGTCTCCCCTATCTAGGGAAAATGAGCAATTTAATGCACAACTCAAAATTCTTCCCATTGAGAAGATTTTCCTTTACTTTTGTTCTTCGGAATCACTCCCGTGTGGAGCTGTGGTGTTGTAGTCATCCACTTGAGATACCGTCAGTATATCTCCAAAATCATGTCTGAACTATGTCCACCTTTTATTTCTTTCTAAGTCAACTGGTCATAGGGAATTCCTGATATAGACATAGACGTGGACTGAGAAAAAGGAGGCAATGTAATGGCAATAAGATCCATGAATACTCAAGTCACTTATCTTTCACATATAGTGCTTATATTGCTAGAACCTGTTTGAGCCTATTTTCATATATACAGTGTCCATTTGAAGACAGAATACTGTGGTGCAAGTCCAACTATATGGCTGGTAAACTAAACAGCAACCAGCTTATGACAGAAAGTTCTGGTTGAGTGGTAATGTTTCATAACACATTGGGCCAGTGAGATGAACTTGAGACGAGATTTAGCTTCCGCCCCCCACAAGCCACTCACCGGTGGGCCACATGGCATTTTGTGTGTCTAGGATTCAGTGACAGCTGAGAGGCAGTATCTAGTTATCTCCCCAGAGTCAGATTATGACCCTTTACCAAATGACCAGTCACCCTGGTAAATGATGGCAGGTATCTTTAGAGAAAAGCTAGAGTTTCACAGTATAAATATTTTGCAGTATAGCAAGAACCTTCTTCAAGGGTCAACGAGCCAAAATCAGTGAATCATCTCTACTTGTCAGACTATTTAGATTACTGTTACTATTTTGCCACCTATCAGGATAACCACGTATATCTTGTTTCTGACAATTAATTACCACAACTTGGTCACTGACACCCTAAAACGTCATTTTTCCAATGAGTTACAGGAGCGCAGTGGACAGGAAACCTAACCCAGTCCCATTTTTGGCCCCATGGACCATAACCACCGCAAAGCTTTTCAACAATCCTTCACAATGTATTCTCAGAGCCTTTGTAATGCTGATGGCCTCTGGATGTGCTCACAGGACTAGTTAGGGAGTGAATGAGCAGTTTTCATGTGATAAATCTACTGTAGCAATTCAGCTTCTCTATGCCTTTCAGTACCTTCTTTTACATTGTACCACGGAAGTCTGTCATTTCCATTTTATTCACTTTAGGTCACCTTTGGGTCCAAGTTTCAATCAAACAACCAAAAAATAAAAAAATAAAAAAAACCTCTTAGAGTCTCTCCTAACTGCTAGAGATAGTATAATGAATCCAGAATAGCTACCAACAAATATAACAGGATTCAAAATTACTTTACTCTATCCCCATTCACCTTAAGGAAACATTGATATAAATTGGAAAAAAATCTTCTGTTCTTTTGACTCTCGTCACAGGATAAAATCTCTAGCCGGCCACATGAGGACTTCAGAGTTAAATCTAATTTAGTTCCGGAAGCAATGAGCAGTGGTGGTTATAGTCCTTAGAAATATCAGCAATTCCCTTCATGGTAATTGATTGTTCAAGCAATGGGAGACCACGTCCCCCAGGGGAGGAAAGCCTGCTTTTGCAGGCAGAAGCATCTCAGTGGAATTAGCAATCAAGATTACTGGCTTTCCAAGAATTTATATACATGCTTCCACCCCAGTCTTCAGGGTGCTACTCCTATCAAATCTGTGTCTTAATTTTAACATAAGAGTACCTGTGAGATCCTGAATTCAGATCGCATTGCAATTCAACCACCCGCAAGATTAGGCTGTAGGTTTGGTTTTTACAATCTCATCTTTGTGTCTACAGATGATAAAGACTCATTGTAGACTGTGGAGTCATCACAAAATTTTCTGTCATTTTCCCAGGCTTCTGGTTGTGAATTTAAAGTCCCGAATTAATGGCATTCCCCC
This sequence comes from Anoura caudifer, assembly GCA_004027475.1. NCBI lineage: Eukaryota > Metazoa > Chordata > Mammalia > Chiroptera > Phyllostomidae > Anoura > Anoura caudifer. Next base: position 43,935 of record PVKU01002874.1, read on the forward strand.
CCACTAAGTACTGCAGAACAATTAGAAACAACCAATGAATTACATTGTACTCTTTATTTTCACCAAACTATTACTGTTGACAATTACTTTGCTACCCTAAGTGTTGTCTTCTACAGGCATTTGATTATAAGAGTTTAAGTATGATAATTTAAGTGAATGTTTTGTGACAGGTTGGCATGGACTACCAGACCCTTTACCACTGTCAACAGTGACATTAATGCCATTAGCACTAACCATATTAAAGAAATATTCAGACAACCCTTCCTGAGGTTGTGTTAAGTGATTAATCAAGGATACAAAAACCCTTGGTATATGAGTGATACAGAGTTAGGGATATATTGTTGTGATTAATTTTTCCATAATTAAGGGGGTAGGTGACAAATTGTATAGAAGCCTCTTACTTATGAAACTAATAATCAGCCTGAAGTAAATGGAAGGTGGGAAATTTGTAAAATACTGGAAATGAAGGAAGATCGCAAGGATACACTAGAACTCATGAGAGAGCCCGAATCAATGAGTGTAAACCACCAACCTTGATCATGGATGTGACCTGAGAAAGAAGCTCTCATCTTGCAATAGTGCTGTACACAGCATACCTGGGCCAGAATTAGAATATGTGAAGGAGGACATCTAGAAAGAGCTGAAGACCTAGGGGACTGACTGCAGCAACGTAGCAGCAAAGTGATCCAGCCAATAAGTGACATAATATATGTGAGACACAGTGACAATAGGCACCCTTCACCACTCTTCACAGTGATAGCTGCTGCTTCAAATCCTGCACACATTTTTTCTCTTGCCACCTGCAATTCAGAAAGTGGCTTCTAGCAAATGTAGTTCCAATTTGGCTAAGTTGACAGTACAACTCCACCACAACCTACATCAGATATTGTAATTGCATGCTTCGTGCCTACCTCCCTTACTGTACAACATCATTCAAGACGAGAGTATATTGTATATTAGTTTACCTACAGCACACAGTCTAGTGATTAAAACATAGAAGATCCCACATAGATATGTCATACATGAAAATATGTACATGATCTTAAAATGTTAACAGAACTGGAGCAGCCAGTAAAAAGGGGGTGTGTCTTCAGAGTGGATAAATTGAGATGAGTAAAAGAGTAAACACAACAGATGCAATGTGCTTAGAAGCCAGTGAGCATGTAAGTTCAACTTGGCAGTACAGTTAATACAGTCAATACAAAGGAAAAATCATTTTGAAATACAATTTTAAAAACAAATTGTGAAGGACTCTTAGTGACAAACCACAAAATGTTAAACCTGATGTACACCATAGTTCAATGACTATGTAATGTCTTTCAAAACCAGGGTGATTTAAAAATCCCTACATTCATGAATAAATATGTATTTACAATAAAAATATATTGGACTTTACCTAATATTAAGCCTCTGATTTTTTTATGTATCTCTTAAATAGCAACATAATTTATAAGCCTTCTATGTATGCTCTGGGCTTTTGACTGCTGGTACACTCCTAAGTGTTCAATTCTTCTTCATTTTTTCTAGTAGTCATTGAACAGATTATAGCTAAATTTCAAGTATCAAACATGAATTTAGAAGATACTTTCTACCTTGGGAGTTCCATGTTTGTATTTAGTACTTTTAAAAACCTTGTTCAGGTATTTCAACTAACGTAGTGAGACACCAACAAATAATTTAAATCAAAAACACTATATTTAGTCCCAAATCCAAATTACTAGCATAAATCAGCTCCTCTAAAGGTCTCTGTAGTTTTTTTTCTTAGTTTCATGAGTTCTCAGATACTGTTGCTCAATATTCTTCCACTTTGTACTCCTTTTTAAGCCAATTCTCAGTCCTTACATTTAGTGGAATTATTCTCCAATAGAAATCACCCCTAACATCACCACACAACCTCAGTAAGGGCTTATGAGTCTTCACTAAGCTCCTCCTGGGTAAGGAAGCTTTCCTTGATTATACAGAAAACATCTAAGATCAGGCTGAAACATTTAAAAATGCTTTTGTGAAAGCATAGAAGAAGCGTTCAGTGATTATCATTAGCTTATTTACTTCCGGATCCATTTTTTTGCCTTCCTTTTACAAGCTGCATTTCAAAACCTCCTTGGCTCCCTAGCTTCATGATAGATTTGTTCAATGGGAGTTATCTATGATAGATTTGAGGAGAGGAAGGTGGGAAGAAAGGAAAATTAGAACAATGAAAAGAAACCAAGTGCATTTCTCATTTCTCTCTGCCTCCAGTAGTGGGTCTAGCAGTAGCTTCATGTAATTTCAGTGTCATTGGCTTGACCCTCCTGCAGCACAGGCCCTTGCGAGGTTGACCTGCTTTGGTTCAAGCTCAATCCCTGCCCTAAAATGGTGGCATCTTCTACTACTAATCTCTGAGTTGCAATTACTACCTATTTCTCTAACCCTCAGCCCTTCCATCACCCTGAGTAACCAATTTCTATTTTTTTTAGATTTTACTTATTTATTTTTTAGAGAGAGGGGAAGGGAGGGAGAAAGAGAGGGAGAGAAACAATGTGTGGTTGCCTCTCACATGCCTCGCCCACTACCCAGGCGTGTGCCCTGACTGGGAATTGAACCGGTGACCCTTTGGTTCACAGGCCAGCACTCAATCCACTGAACCACAGCAGCCAGCATTAAAATATTTTATTTCTTTATTTTTAGAGAGAGGGGAAGGGAGGGAGAAAGAGAGAGAGAGAAACATCAATGTGTGGTTGCCTCTCATGCACTCCTTACTGGGGACCTGGCCTGCAACCCAGGCATGTGACCTGACTGAGAATCAAACCAGCAACCTTTCAGTTTGCAGGCCAGCACTCAATCCACTGAGCCACACCAGCCAATTTCTTGAATTAAATTCTCTTGATTTGAAATACCTGACTTAGTCTGTATTTTCTAAGTAGACCTTCACTGATGTACAGTTCACTCTTATCTGACAATAATCACAATAAAATATACATATTTCTAAGAACAGCTCCTCCATCCATTATATTCAAGCTCTGCGTCTTATGTAAACCATTATTTGCTAACAGCTAGCACAATTTACAGGAAGAGACACTGCATTGGTCCAAGTCCAGATGTACAAAACAAATGTTTTTAATGAGCCTCATAATTTGCAAAGGCATAGTTTATATTATAAAGCAGAACAGTCATCTTAGTTTTAGACATCTGTTCTTGGATGACTTTACTCAATGCAGCTTTTCTCAATGGATAGAAACTTTCCTCATATGGGCATCATTAAGGGCCCACTCAAATGTGTTCTGTTCCAGATCCACCTCTAAAAGAAAATTACTCCTAAAATAAAATTTTATATCTATCTAAAAAAGAAAACACAACTTAGCGGCAATTTGTATCACCACAGTTCTTGTCCTGCCTCTTAAACAAAGCAACAAAACAAAAACAGCCTGTTGCAAGCATAATTTTTGTCAAGTCGTATGTTTCTTTAAAATTTTTATTATTTTTATATAGTTTTTAATTTTTATGTTGTTGTTGTTGCTGTTCAGTTACAATTGTTTCCATCTTTCCCTCATTCCTCTCCCCCACTCCGCCCATCCCCCACCTCCCACTTCCAATCCTCCCCATCTTTGGCCTGGTCCATGTGTCCTTTATATTCGTTCCTTGACTTGCCCCTTCCCCTTCTTTCTCCCCTTATCTCCCCGCCTTTGGTCACTGTCAGTGACATGTATATGTAGAGATATATAGATACAGCTAAAGAAACTCTTTATCATAATAATTTCAAAAAGATTAAAAAATATTTACAGTTATAAAAGTAACCTGCCTTTATCTATTTCCTTTGTTATTACAATTTTGCATTCTCATTGTGTAGTTATAGCCACACTTGGGGATAACTTGGAGGATGATTCACCACATCATAAATCAACAAACTGAGGCATATCAAGGCCTTTTCAACATGATGAGCTATTTAAACAATACATGGTATATATATTCTTATTCTGATATTTTCTAAGTGTAAGAATTTGACTTGGTAAGGAAATGTTTACTTTTTATAGTAATTAATGTAACTGTTTTTCTTTTAGAACTAGCCTGCTGGGTGTATTATTGTGAATAACACTCCTAGGGAGTGTTTCCCGTCATTGTCATATTCTTTCACCTTGCTCTCTGCGTGCTGTTTCTGCACACAGCCCTGCTTTCCCACACACACCTTGACCTCGTGGATGGATAGTTGCCTCACCATCTTCTCAGTCCACTCTGTCGACTCAGCCACTCTCATACCTCAGCTGCAATGTAGTAGCTACACTCTCTTAAAAATATATTAGCTCCAAAAAGTGACAAACTGTAAAGTCACAAAATATTTTTTTATTATTTCTGTAGGACACGGAGGAGAAAATAGTGCTTTTTTTCTTCTAAAATTATTACTTCAAGGACATTGCCAAGTTTTGTTAATTCCATCATAAGTAGGCTAAAATATTAATTAATAGGCAAGGTACCGTTTAAAGTAAGTGGTAGTATTACGTAGTCAGGACTTTAAAGAAGCTTATGTCCTAGTTGTGACAGACAAAATTAAACAGGTAATAGAGCAATGTTACTTCCGAGAATAATAATTACTATAAAAAAGGTTGTGAGATTCAATTCAGAATAACAGAAGGTGTGATTTTTAAAAAAAGCAACTTAAGAGACATGCCTCTAAAGAGTTCACGTTCAAGCTGCCGCAAAGAATGAGAAAGGGCTAGCCATTCAAGAGCCTGAGCAACTGGGGTTTTGTGATAGAGAAGAAAAGCTTGGAGTGACAGAGGAGTAGAATGCATGTCAGGGAAATGAAGGTGGTTCAAAAGGAAAATGTTGCACAGTAAAGAATCTGGTCAGTGGGCTGACCGCCGACGCTACAGCTTTCAGGCTTGCGTAAACCGTTTGGACATTTTCCCTAAATTTCATGGAAAGCCATGGACAGGATTTTACCATGATAGTAATGTGACCTAATTTAAGTGAAAGACAGGAAACAAAGTAAGAAGCTAATCATTGCAGAATTCTAGGTAAAATATCTGGGGATTGTACTATAGAGGTGGCAATAACAAAGAGAAAAATGGATAAATTTGCATTTTATTTCTGGAGTGAAATTTCTAGGTCTTATTCCTGGATTGAAAGAGGGTTGTGAGCACCAGTAAGAAATGAATTGTTGTATATTACAGATAATAGCATTATTTGATTTGTTCTTGCTCTATTTCTTGTATGTGTTTAATATTTTCATGTGCTCTTTCTCAATATCTATGCAAAATAGCCTTTCCCCAATAACCACTAAAGTAAATGTCCAAAAATATATTTATCCATTTAATTATTATGCATTTCCTGCACATTAAATTGCTTTCTTTTACATTACATAGCAATTTCTGATGCAAATCCAAATTGAAACAATAAACAAAATAATAAAAATAAATCCATTTCCAATAAAGTAATTATCTTAGTGAGATATCATTATGGCACTTTACAAAACATTTTTAAATTCAAAATTTTACACTCTCCACGAACACATCTTAGAAAACCAGTGGATGACAAATCTAGAAAAGTACAACTAAGAATTTTACAAGATAAAACTAAATAGTTAATGGATCAAGAAATCTCTCTTTAAAGTCTAAAAATTATTTGGTAGAAAATAAAATGAATGGATTTCATACAAATGATTTAATGCAATTTGGTCTTAGGATTTGAGAAACAATTAATTAGAAAAAAAGGAACAGAGAATTAAACAGAGCCGCTCAAAGGAAGGTTTATCCAATGGAGTAATGAACATCTAGCATTAAAAATGTACATGCTTATACTCAAGGATGATAGTCATAATGAATTCTAGCACATGGGCTGAAAATACATGTCAAAAATTCAGAGCTAATACAAAGAAAGGCAGAAATAGAGATCACTATTTATAATGCCAAGTACAATAAAGCCTAAAGGTCAAAAGAGGGGGAAAAACACATAATTAGGAGCCATCATTATATTAGGAACTATAACATTATTCAAAATTAGTTATTTTAACAAAGATGCCTCTTTGTTTTTCTCTCTTACCACATACTTGTATTCTCAAACCTACTGTTATACTACCAGCATCTTCTGCATTCACGTTATCAGCTTCAGGGTTTCACAAAATTTTTAACTCTCAATGTTCGCAATAATATGTACAATGTCAACACTTTGTTACCTTACCTTAGTGTATTTAATCATTTCTGTGAGGTGTATAAGATGGCCTTTTCCCTACCCTGCATTTAGCTTTGGTTAAGAAAAGATAAAAATTACGCCTTTTAAAGTTCGGTATCTATAGGTCAATTCTACTTTGTCTTTATTTTTTTGTTCATGAATAGAAAATAAAATTGCCTTGGTACTCTTGCTCTTAAAGAATGACTGCAATTTCTTTCTGAGAAAAATCTGGAATAATTTCATGAACAGGCAGAGAAATACTCGTGCTGCAGGTAGACAGGATAATGATTATGTCGGCCTCTTTTTTATTAATGCATTGTGATCGTAGCACAATATGAATACCTGAAACATTTCTCATGGCTTTGGAAACATAGTGTTTATACACAGACCAAAGCAAAACATGTCATATGTTCATCCATTTACCTATAATCACATATAATGGAATGAAAAGAATGGATCTGAACAACTAACTGGCAATAATGTTCCTTCCAGAACAGGTTAAAATACACGGTAAGTAAACAAACAAGTGAACAAACAAAAATCTGAAGTCTTTTGAACACATGCACTGGAAATCAAATCCTCTAGTCAGAGGACAAAAGGAGAAAATATAAAGTTCAACCACCCTATAGAAAAATGAACACAATTTTCTCAGTTTCTACTCCTGTGATTTTAGATGAGTTATTTAATCTATCTGGATATGAGTTATCGTTTGTGACATATCTATAATTTTTGTGCCAAACTCATAGTATTGTGTGAGAAATAAATGCAGAAATAAAGCAGAGCATTAAAATTAGGACCTGGCACAGAATAAGTGCTCAATAAGTGTCAACTACCATTAATGAATAAGGAGCACGCAGCCCTCCCCCCTCACTAACCTCCAAGAACTCCCAGAACAAACATGCCTAGTTAATTAGTATCCTTTTTTGGCAGATGGAAGACATCTTCACTGGGAGAAATAAACTGCCTCAGATAAAACACCTAAAGACACTTCCATTTTTGTTCTTTAAATATAATAGATTTGCCCGATCATCCTTCAATCAAATTTGCAGTTGAAAAAACACATTAACACATGTGGCGATCCCCAACAGCTTTTCCATGCATAATTCTTACATATGTTGAGATAGCTAAGGAATATCAAGCAGTTGATGAAAATAAAATCTAATAACAAAACAGAAAATGAAAGAAGCAAACAGGAAATAGTTACACTTAGAGAATATATAAAGTTACAGAAAGGAATCTTCAAAGGTGCTATCATTAATATAACCTTTAAGAGCTGAGATGGCATTGCATCTATGAAAAAGAATAAGGTCCTACTATAAAGAAAGACATTTATAAAAATAGAGCATTGGAAAGAAAAATATAACAGCAAAAATAAAAATTCCATGGAAAGATTGGACAATAAAGGAAAAAAGATGAAAAATGGTAGAATACTTGTAAGATGGAGAACAACGGGAAAGACTAAGGTTTAAATAATAAAGGTTATTTTTTAAAAGAAGAAACAGAATGCTAAAAATCTGGGGACATTGGCAGAAAATTACTTAACAAAATGTTCAGATGTGAGAAAGATTTCTGTGATGCTAAGAACTCACTAAGTACCTAAGATTGTAAATAGAAGTGGATGAAAATAAAGACATATCTTTGTGAATTTTATAACAGTAAGAATGATGAAGTAATTTTCACAATTCAGAGACAAAAAATCAAAAGGAAAGGGTCCGGGTGAGTAAGACATCCAGATTGTGAACTGCAACATTGGAAGGCAGAGAACACGATACTGAGACATCAGAGTTATCCTACTCAAAATGCTATGTCCACTGTAAATTTTAATTAAATAGGAGAATAGATTAAATACAGTTTCACAAACTCAGTGTCTGAATAAATGCCTTCTACCCCAAATCTTTAATTGTTTAAGTTGGTACAGATAATTTAACACCCTCTCTCCTGCATTGCTCTTTACTCCAGGGTCTTAATTTAAGCTGTTGGAAATACCTTAGTTTAGTTTAGGAATTTCAGCTTTGTACACCAAGTAAGGAACACTATATCAGCCCAGATAAAAATTCCATTAGAGAACACTCCACCACTATTGGACAGATGAACTGCCAGTGTGAAGGTTGTTGCCAAACAGAATGATTTATAATAGAAATTAATAGCCTTGGAAAGTGTTTAAAAACTTGTGCATTGTAGCTAATTACCAAATAAAACAGTCCACATCCCATTTCTCTAAACCAAGAAATGTATAATGTGGTTTTCTGTTAAAAGGAGCACGGACACACTTTGTAACTGCTTACACTTGTCATACAGCACCAATTATCATTCCGAAGTTCCTAAAAAAGACTTAGTGCTCCTTCCACTTGGGAAAAAAAACAAAGCCAGAGTGAGAAATGAGTTTTATTCACAAAATTATATGAAGGGGGAGAGAGAGGAGACAGTCTTTTGGGATCCTCCTTCATCCAGAGACCTTTAATATCACGTATCTGTCTTATCCATTTTACTTCAGGATACCAAAATCATTTGGCCATAGACACTACAGAAGTATCAGGAATATGCAGAACATCACATGAATCGCTTTGAGATGTTTTTGTTTTCAAAAATGTTATTTAAGTAATTGTTGGTAATTGGCCTCACTATCAGCCAAGTGGTATAATAAATTAGATGATGTGCTGGAAAATAAAAAGGGAAAATTTCTTGAAATTTTCCTGATTTTTAGGCTCCCAGAGATCATAGTGTCTCATATGATAAGTGAGATAAGAGTTCATGACCAAGTCTCGTATCCAAAGTAGTAGAATTTGATATTTGTTCCCAGAGTGTTTGGGCATCATAGGATTTGTTCAGCTCTTATCAGTGTCACTGTATATCTGCACTGACACTATCTCAAAATAATCTCTTTTGTCATGAATCACACAAAAAGACACACAAACTAAATGTCTGAGGTCATGCAGTTTTAACAACCTGTAATAAATAAGAGTAAATTTGAATGCATTTTTGCATACAAAATATTCTAATGTTTTAGCATATATGTTAAAAATAGTATTAGTGGATTGCTGAAAATGTAATTTTTATCTCAACGTCATAACTCTATTACACTTGGAAAGTCTATCAGTATAACTTTTCACTAAGTGTCTCTTAACTTCCAATGTTTTATTTGAAATTAAACATGGGATAATGATTGATTCTTAGTAAGTGCTGAACGTGTCAATGAAAAGAAACAAAAATACAGTACTTCACAGTGTTAGTAACTTTAATTACTTATCTGAACATCAACTTTCATAAGTGTTTCTCAAATAATATTTTATTTGAGAATATAAATTATGTTCATGTCTACATAATATCAATTATGTTAATAACTACGTTTAATTCACATTTGTACTCCTTTGTTTATAAATTGAAGGCATGGGACTAAACAGCCTACATTAATTTAAAATAAAGCATTTCTAATATTTTACATTTAAGAAAAATATGAAAAGTATTTCCAGTTCTGGTATGGTATACTCTTATGGCATAAGCTCCCAAAACTCATCTTTTCCACTGAAGACATCCAAAATCTCTATAATTTTTTTTTTTTTTTTAAAAAGCAACTGTCTACAAACTTTAGAGGGAACAAAAGCAGTCTGGATCATGGAGGGGTATCAAGGCTCCCACAAAAATACATTTTCCATTGCCATAGCTTCTCAGGTTTTCTCTTCCGTGACTTTACCTCAAGGACAGGACCTAGCTGCAGAGCAGAGCAGCAGTGGTAATTTCATCTTTCTGTACAGAGGAACCAGAGAAAGGATTTTCTGCAGACCTAGGGTACAGGATCAATTCAGAGGGAAGAGAGCTGAAAGAGATATCGAAATTCTGTGTGTGAAACCACATATATATTAGCTGCACAGCATAGAACTGATGCAAACATGATCACACGTCTCAGACTGACCCATGAGCAAGGCGTGAGTGTACAGACCAAAACCAACATAGTGAAGGCTTTGGGACATTACAACTATGGAAGCAAACATAGAATTAAGAAAAAAGAAAAAAAATCAATAGGAATTCTCACTGGTGGGGAAAAAAAAAACTAGAAGAAAAAGTCAAAAGGGAAATATGGATATGAATAATACAGTACATGGGGGAAGGTTACCTCGCTGAATAGACTCAGTCATAGCATGTGCTGACAGAGGAGCCAGTTGACTTTAAGTTGACCAGCAAAATTGTTGCAATTTGTAAAATAGAGAAAACAAAGATTGATAACATATGGAAAACTATCTCCTGGAAAACTATCAAAAAGTCTTATATATGTGTAATTAGACTCCCAGAATACAATGGCAAAGGATTATGGGAAAATTATACCTATCTAACTATCTATCTGTCTATCGAGAGACAGGCATATATCTATCTATATAGATAGATAGATAGATAGATAGATAGATAGATAGATAGATATACAGTTATACACACACACACACACACACACATATATATGTGTTGGAGACCACCCTGTCTGGTTTCAGGAGCTGTAACTGCCCCCCCCCCCTTGGCTAAGGCTGAGTGAGCGACCTTCTGACCATAAGCCACTAAGGAGACAAGGCTTATCTCCCTGGCAGGGGTGCTGCTTCTGCTTCTTTTGCTTCACCCTGCCTGGTGCCCAATGCTTGATCAGTTAGCCAATGATGGGTAAGATTCCTCAAGGGGGGAATGACCTAAGGCAGTCACAATCACATGGAGGCCCCAAGGAAGGACTTGGGGGGACTACAGCAAAAGGGGGTGATGGACCCCCAACCCTCGGCTATCCTGACAGCCTGAGTCCTCATTCTGTCTGCAAGAAGAATCCTAATGTCTTGGCTGCCTTACTTACCCTGCCTCACTTAAGCCTGAGACAACACCTTAAACCTGGAACAATGCTGGTGGTGGGTGCAGTCCTGTGCTGGAAAGGGTGGGTTCCCTAGGGTGGTCAGGCCTAAGAAAGAATATGTAAAATCCTGTGAAACCTGCTTTGTTTATAATGCCCTTAATTAAATAAGGGAACAAGGAAGAAGTGAGTTTGTTCCTCAAAGTTTTATTGCTCTTTAGCTATCTGACCCTGACTCAAAATAGGCCCACAGAGTTCTTTGTACGTTATCTATTGTTTGATCCTTACTGCCTGACAATGATTAATGAGCTTTACCTGTATTCCTGTGCAAAACGAACCCAATAAAAGCCCATTGAGGAAAAGGCTCTTGGCGCTTCTCCTTTGAGAGATTGGCCACCTCTCCTCCCCAAGCAGATCATGTCTTGGTAGACTTATTCTCATCTGTGGTGGCTGGGAGACCCTGTGGGCAGAGCCCCCCCATATATATGTATAGATATATACACACATATATACACATATATATATATGTGTGTATAAAACATGGCAAACACACATACATAAATGAAATAAAGACTGAAAACTTCATAAATATAGTAAAAGACATACACTTACAAGTTCCAGAAGCTCAGGACACCAAACAGTATAAACTCAAAGAAAGCCACATTTGGACACATCACAATCAAACTGCTGAAAACAAAAGGAAAAGGATAACTTTTGAAAACAACTAGAAAATGATAAAAAGTTACCAAAATTGCAAATTCCTTATCAGATACGATTGTGGCAAGGAGACAGTGGAACAACCTCTTCAAAGTGCTTAAATATGAGAACTGTCAATCTAAAATTTTATCCTTTAGACATAAAATGGAAGTGGAGATATTCTCTGCTGAAGGAAATTCATTTCTGGAAAGCCTATTCTATTCATAATGACAGTCGATCAAGAAAAAGGTAAATAACACCAAATGTAAGGCTGGAACTTGAAGAATGAGGAGAGAGCAACAGAGCTAGTGAAGAGCGAGGTAAAGATAAAAGTCATTTTACCACTTACATTCTTTGAAATATGTATGAAGGTTTAAAGTAAAAATTGTAACAACTTCTTGTAAAGTTTTCAGTGCATGTGGATTTATAATTATAACCATAACATGAAAGTCAAGGGGGAGAAAAAAAACCTATATATTTTCAAAGGTTCCATTTTTGAGATAGTTGAAATAACCCTTAGTGGACTGTGAAAGTTTATGTGTGTATACTGAGATTTCTAGAGCAATCAGGAAAAAAAAAAAGCAAGTAGTTACAATGGAATAATAAAAAATATATACCACAGAAAAATAAAATAAATAATAAACTCTAGGTCTAAATCTTAACCTACCATATTTATATTGAATATTACTATTTTAAAAACTCCAATTTAATTGAAAAAATAAAGTGTAATAAAAAGCAAGGCCCTGTAATATGTTGCCTAAAAGAAGACACACTTAAATATAACTGAACATATACAGATGAAATATACAATTAAATTTCTCTTTAATAGTGGTGTTGCAGATTATATGATTCTATTAGGATTGCACCAAATATAATAAACTCTTAAAAACCCTTTCTTTTCTTTTGAAGTTATAAGTTACCCACATGGCATAATGTGGGATGGTACCAAAACAAAAACAAGAAGTGAAAATCTCATATTGCCATGGTAAATACACAGTGAGTAAGAAACTGATCCACCACATACCCATTACTTGTTAATTAAAGCAGCATTTTATATTTTGATAGGGAAACAGAACATTTTATATTCCAAAATGATTTTGTCAAACTCTCTAAATCAAAGTATAAAGATGAATAACATATTGTGAGAAATTCAGGATAAATTTAAGTAAGTATAAATCCTAAAATAATTTTCACAGTGCAGAAGGTGATAACTCTAATTTAACTAAAGTTATTGAATTATTGAAAAAAATGTAGGAGCAGTTCATTTAAAATTATGGAATGTATTCATCTGGTGATTTCAAATATGGTATTTAGTGCTAGAATAGAATTGAATATACAAATTCGAGTCTTCTGCATGAGTCAGAACTACTGACTACATGAAATCAGAAAATGTGAAGAGAAATCACCGAAACTATTTTGAAAAGCATAAGAGATACTGGTTTTCCAGAAGCAATTTAACGAAAATCATGATTGTATAAGTCATAAAGCTACCTTAAAGTTATCTTCAAGATTAAATTTGATATAGCCATGGAATTTGAAGCTTAAGCAATTGATAAAAATTTATTGAAGCCAAAGGCTAAAGCAATGGACACATGTATTTCGGGTTTAAAAAAGGCAGCCAAGCTTGGAGATGTGCCCTTACAGAGTGGCAGAGTCAATTGATATGTTACAAATTTCTCAAAGCCATGCTAGAACAAATGAATTGAGAAAATGATGTTAAGCTGGCAATTTTCTTTAAATGTGTTTGATAAAATTGGAAGTAGGGATGAGAGTAATTTGGCCATCCATATTCTTTCCCCCTTTAATTATAAAGATAATAACTCTTGAATTATTTCTTTAACACAGTAGGAGCCGGTAAAATATTCAGGAGGAAATTTTCGAAAAGAGATGTGGTGCTTATGTTTGGTTGTTACTCTGTGACATGTTATTGACTAGGAAAAAATGTGCGGATGCATGCCAAATTTAGGACAAGATATTTGTGGCAGAGCATCAGTTCCGCTTTAGCAAATGTAGGTTTCAAGTAGACAGTCACATGTATTGGTCTTGTGGCCATGGCCTAAGGTGCCAAATTTGGAGAATGGGGAATTTAAAGATTAGGTCCACTGGAATGAAGGAATTACAAAGTTTAAAACTCATTAAAGAAGAAAAAGTGAAGAAGACTAAAGCCGCACACATGGGAAGCTAGAAGAAAACCAGGAGACTGTGACAGCACAGAAGCAAAAGGAAGGATTTACGATGAAAGATATGGTGGCCTGAAGTCAGGTTTCAGTGTCTCCTTTATTCAAATAGAATAATGATGCAAGTAACTAATTGATAATACATAGAAAAATACATCAGCAATGGCCAAAGGAATTGGGTTGACCAGGAAAGAAAACAAAACAATAGACAAAATAAAACTATCTAATAATATCCAAGGCTAGGTTTGAACAACCCCATATTGCTATTAAATCTGGTTTCCACAGACACACTGTATAGGGGAAGTGGATGAATAAATGCCCTGAATATTTCATTATTTTATGAGTGTATAGTACTTAAGATTAAAGAGAAAATTACTAGAAGAATTAAAACCAATAATAAAGAAAAATTAAGCAATGAAGGAAAAGTTGAGAAGAAAATATACCTGCGATAACACTAATATATAAAATATTAAGATAGCTATTAAAAACATGAATGTGATAAGCCATCTTCCTAACAAGCTACCATTTAACTGGAGAAAATTAGGAAAAGGAAACATTTATAGTTTGGGGGGTTTTAGTCTCTGGGAAAGAACATATAGCAAATAAAGAAATAAAGAAAACATGGGTTTTCCTATTTCCACAAGAAGACTGTCTAGTCCATGACTTTGAGGTCTGACTCTTATGATACACAACCAGTTTCTCCATTTCTACTCTGGTCATTCTCTTGGCCATTGTTTGGGTTCCTGTGGTACCTCCAGATGGTCAATTCTGGGCCTGCTGGCCAGATTAAAATTCAAGAAAACTAGGTTCTAGTGCTCATTCTCTAGGATTGGCTTTTGCCACCAGAGGGTATTTGAATAACCACATGGCTCCTCTCATCTATAACATGAGTAGTTGGAGGTAAATTCCTGAATTTAAAATTCAAAAAAATCTATCACTTGAAAAATTCAATGAAAGTATTGTGCCAAATTAATTGATTAAAGATACTGCTGAATGTAAAACTGAGCTTCTACTGCAGTATTTTTAAGTAAATTTTTTAAATATGTTTTATTGATTACGCTATTACAGTTGTCCCATTTCTCCACCATCACTCCCCTCCACTCTGCACACCCCCTCCCACCCACATTCCCCCCCTTTGGTTCATGTCCATGTGTCATAAATTCTTTAGCTTCTACATTTCCCACACTATTCTTGCCCTTCCCCTGTCTATTGTCTAAGTACCATCTATGCTACTTATTCTCTGTACCTTTTCCCCCCTCTCCCCTTTCCACTCCCCTGTTGCTAACCCT
This sequence comes from Anoura caudifer, assembly GCA_004027475.1. Lineage (NCBI taxonomy): Eukaryota > Metazoa > Chordata > Mammalia > Chiroptera > Phyllostomidae > Anoura > Anoura caudifer. The sequence goes on from PVKU01002874.1 coordinate 59,060, forward strand.
CCATGTGATCTCCATTTCTGTGCTTCTACTCCTGTTATACTTGTTTACTTAGTTTGCTTTGTTTTAGGTGTGGTTGTTAATATCTGTGAGTTTGCTGTCTTTTTACTGTCATATTTTTTTATATTCTTTTTCTTAGGTAAGTCCCTTTAACATTTCATACAATAAGGGCTTGGTGATGATGAACTCCTTGAACTTGACCTTATCTGAGAAGCACTTTATCTGCCCTTCCATTCTAAATGACAGCTTTGTTGGATAGAGCAATCTTGGATGTAGGTCCTTGCCTTTCAAGACTTCAAATACTTCTTTCCAGCCCCTTCTTGCCCGTAAGGTCTCTTTTGAGAAATTAGCTGATAGTCTGATGGGAACTCCTTTGTAAGTGACTATCCCCATATCCCTTGCTGCTTCTAGAATTCTCTCCTTCATTTGAATCTTGACTAATGTAATTATGATGTGCCTTGGTGTGTTTTCCTCCTTGGTCCACCTTCTTTGGGACTCTCTGAGCTTCCTGGACTTCCTGAAAGTCTATTTCCTTTGCCAGATTGGGGAAGTTCTCCTTTATTATTTGTTCAAATAAGTTTTCCACTTGTTGCTCTTCCTCTTCCCCTTCTGGTAACCCCTATAATTTGGATGTTGGGATGTTTAAAGATGTCCTGGAGGTTCCTAAGCCTCTCCTCATTTTTTTGAATTCTTGTTTCTTCATTCTTTTCTGTTTGGTTGTTTCTTTCTTCCTTCTATTCCACTCCATTGTTTTGAGTCCCAGTTTTCCTCCCATCTCTATTGGTTCCCTGTGCATTTTCCTTCATTTCACTTATTGTAGCATTCATTTT
>PVKU01002874.1:59986-204639 GCA_004027475.1 Anoura caudifer
TTTTTTTTGGTCTGGTCACGACTGTTACATAATGAGGGGTGGAGCCTTAGGTGTTCCCCAGGGTGGGGCAGCCCAGTCACTGGGTAGTGATGCTATATGTGGGGGTGGGGTCTGAAAGGGAACAATGGCGCTTCCCCTGCTCTCTCTTGGATTCCAGTCCCTTCACCTGGATTATCTGCACATGAATGTGGAACCACCTGGTCAGCCTGCTGCCTTGCACGGCCTCACTGGGTCTGCACAGTTGCCACCCCGTGCCCAGGGTCCACTAGCCACCGCCTGTGCACCTGGGGTCTGCTAGCCGCTGCTGCCTGCATGCCACTTTTTCCTGCCGCAATTCCGCCCCTCTTACTGCTCAGGATGAATGGTTGTTGGACTTCCATACAGTTCAGTTTTCTATCAGTTCAGGTTGTTTTCTTGTTTCTAAATCTTTGTTGTCCTTAATTTTGGTTGTGAGAGGAGGCACAGTGTGTCCACTTACACCTCTGTCTTTGCCAGAAGTCTCAAGTAGATTTAATTTGCACATTTTAAGGTATGTAGCTAGCTAAACTTTCCTCTGAAATTTTTCACTCTGTTCAATGATTTAATATACTTTACCTCTAACTTTACTTATTAACTGGTAACAAGTTATCCTAATTAGCATGTAAGTCAAGATGGTTGTATTCTTTTTATTATTTTTGCTTGTGAGTATGCTTTGAACACTGACAACTTTTACATATATGCTTTCTTATTTTCACTCATTACATACTTTCAACATGAGTAATGATGCTATAAAGATTTATTTTGCTAATGAATCAGTATAAGAAATCTTGCCAACTTACATCTAATTCAGTGATTCTAAATTTTCTTTTATTGAATAGCGTCAAAAATATCGTTGCTTTTTAAATAGTCCCCTTTGAATCCATTTTGCTTCATTTGTTACTATTTTGATGTCTTTTTTTATATAAATGTATAAATGCCAGGCAGTTATTTTTAATAGATTATTCAATTTACATGAAATGTATAGCTCTTTACTCTCCATAAGTTCAAACTACCATGGTCATCACAGATGATATTTATGCAGATATTAAAATATTTTCTCATACTTGCAAGTGGAATATGAAATAAATATAATTTCTGTTTTTTATTATTTTTTGCTAACATTCCTTACAACATGAAACTCAAATAAAAAAACAGCATATAAAACTGAACCTTCTCTTGCTGCCATTTATTTTTAATGATACACACATCCATGAATCTTATAATTATACACTTAGGAAGAATCAACCAATTTTCACTCAGAGAAAAGCATATCTGAAGAGAACATCAATCCATATCCATTTAGAATTTTTCTCCTTTTAAGTCAAGAGATCAGCTATGAAAATCAAACTCAAAAAATCACTGAAGTCTTGACAAATTGAAAACTGATAACTTGTATTCCATATAATGAAATTTATATATTGGATTTAGTTTCTGAGTTCAATGTACATCTAAACTACATTTTTGCCCTTTAAAAATAAATATGAAACATAAGGTCTTTTCAGTAAGAAAAGTAAACAGAATAGTTACTATCAAATTTTATATTTGTGGAATTGAATAACCTGTATCACACTGATAATCATTCACTTGGGAATGATAAAAATATATTGAAATATTTTGTCATAGCTTGTCAATACTGGTAATGAATTCTAACCTCATACTCTTTCAGTATTTTTTATTTCTTCTATTCTCTCAAGTTTTTGTTTTATTACTAAGTGATGTAATGGTTTGAACAACAACATTGTAGCTGAAATCTAAGGAGGACAGTTGTTTGGATGAAAGCAACCAATTCAAAAAGTCAGAAGATGGGAAAATCAGTAGGTAGTTGTATGTGACATGGGCCTTAATGGGACACACTCTGAGAAATTTTAAACAAACACCTCAATCAGTAGGTTAACATTAATTCCTTGGCTGATGTCAGGAAACCTGACACGTCAGTGGTAATATCGATGCTCCCTTTGACTACATTCAGCTAGCTTACCATGAAGCCATTGTAGACCAGGATCCCAGTTATTCTGTCAAAATGTTAACAAATTCCTTCTTCTTGAGAAAGTACATGTCTTTGAAAGTAATTTAAACATCTTAAAAAAATAGTTGACCATTATTTGAGACAATTATCTAAACTAAACAATTGGTTGGTTTTTTCCATGATTTTTTGTAATAAAGGCAAATTTTAAAATCTTCAATGACTTTATGTCTGAAATGTCTCTTTTAGTCAAAGTCATAACTAATACTCTTTAAAATGATTTTCTAGCTTCTTTCATGGCATAACTTTCTTATTCATAGATGTTGTTTATCTTTTACTCTCCAAAATTATCTTTTAAAAAGTGACACAGGAACAATTCACAGTCATAATTCCTGACAGTTTGGGGAATTTTAATAGATGATAAAAATCATCTATGAAAAAATTATATCCTGAACCAAATGAAAGCTAATCGGGAGTTCATAAGATGGAGAGCAAAATACTGGTAAGGCTTGTTCATGGTAGTGTGGTTTTGGAACATCGCTGAGGTGTGCAGCAAAAACAGGCTTGTTCATGCTGAACATCAGTTACAGGCTTTTCCACAGTCTCGCTCTAGCCAATTGAAGGCTTTCTCCACAGACTAGGGCCCTTTATCTACTAAGTTTAATGCAAGTCTGAGAGGAAACTATATTTGCAAACCAAAAATCCCCAATAACGGAGGATTTGAGTCATATTGTCTGTGAAACTTGGATTATCCTCACTGATGAGGTAAGTCAGCTACCTGAAAGAACAGAGTCTAAAAGTCTGATGAACAGATTCCCCCCTACTTGGAGGTAATCATGAGAAAGGAAAACAATATAGCCCCTCAAAAAACTTCAGTTGTTTTCTTTAATCCACTGTGCTCAATCATTAAATCCCCAAAGAGGATGATTCATTCCATCGGGACAGAGAAAGAAGCACCCAAAAAAGAAGGACTGTTCCTTTATAAATGCTTGTGGAAAATGTAAGGTCCTGAAATGGGTTATAAGAGCACACTACATCAGCTTCAAGGCCGTTCTGTATCCAAGTCTGCAACTTTATTCCTTCTTTTACTTTCCATTCTAATGTTCTTTTAGCCCTATTTTTCAATATAGCTTATCAAAAGCCCTTCAATGAGATAAAATGTCATTATACTAGAATATCACAAAGATATACTAGAAATGCTCCAATAATGTTACCCTAAGTTTGAATTAACTACTTTCTATTATCAAAATTACATGGAGAAATTACAGCCACAAATTAAATTCTCTTCAGAATTAAAAGCCAAACAAATTGAACTACAAAAATGAATTCTTTTTTTCACGTTGATTTAACATTAAAAAAGCCTAAAATGTAACCTATCTAATTTATTAATAAAGTATTTGTCTTCTAGAAAGATTATCAAGGATTAAGTACCAATGCTCTGTTCTTCTCCTGCAACTGCTGCCGAAGCTCTCTCTAACTGACAGGAATGTGGTTCAGCAGAGCTTCAAGAGTAGTATTATTCCAATAGTAAGACATAACATACTCACTATTAAAGAACATATACTGACAAAGGACACAGGGTTACTGGGAATTGACACTACATGCATCAAATTTAGAAAGCAAGCTGATCTCCAGAGCCTAGAGTATGTGTGTTACCAGGGTTGGATGCATGAGCAGGGTCCACTGCTTAGTGAATTCAGCTTTGGCATTATGCTGTTAGTCAGTGCTCCTTAGCCAGAATCCATCTTTATGATGTGTGTGTGTGTGTGTGCGCGTGCATGCCTGTGGGGGGAAGGCGAGCATTTAGAGAGTACATTAGAATCACTGCTGCTTTCTTTTAGAGTTCAGAAGTTTATTACGGAGTCAGCTTCAGTCCCAAGAACTTAGCTGAGGTGTATTTCATTTTCTTTTTAGTACATACAAAATTCTTAAATTCTTTTTCCATTTGAACCTTGTGTTTCTAGAACTCAAGTGTTGTGTAATTTCTATGTTTGTTTTAGCTTAAGAATTATCCTCAGGGATTTCTTGAACTGAATCTTCTACAATGCTTGTGAAGCTTATGCCCAAGAGTCATAAAGAGGACCAACATTCCAACCATGTGCTCTTCAGAATAGTATAATTTGGGACTCCAAAGACATGATCATAGATTGTGTAATCAATGCAAAATGTAATTAATTATAGGTCATGTAGTATAGTATGAATGTTGAGCCCATGAACAAGCCACAGAAATCCAAGGTCATCTCACACAGTGCCCACTCTTGTCCCTGAATGCAGAATGCAATATGTGAAGGAAATCTAAGCAATGAGAATCTAGATGCTCCCCATTGTTCTGCTTCTCAGGCAGAAGTCAGGTGCCCTGATGTCCCATCCTGCAGGTACAGCTATTAATAGAGGAAAACAGATTATGTTGCCAATGCCTAACAAAAACTCTCTACTCTGAACTTATCCTCACTTAAGTAGTTATCCTTATCCTTACAAAACAGTCCATCCTATGCTTGTTCAATTTAAGATCAGCCTACAATAGCCTGTATCTTAAGGCCTGGAGCCTGTGCTTTGAATTTTTTTCCAATTAATTCTATCCTAATGCAGTTTTTCTTTATAAAAATGAGCACATATAAAAAGGACCATAAGTTATAAGGAACTGCCAACATCAAAATTCTATGGGTTCCACTTGCTTAAGGATTCAAGCCTAAGGCTACATCAGTTAAAAGCCAACCCCGTGACCGAGAGAAGTCTTGCGGCACAATATAGGCCACTGTAAACATGCCAAGCAAAACAAAACCATTGCCACTCCAACTACAGCAGATCCTCATTGCCTTTCACAGCTCAGTGTCACCAACGCTTGAAGTCATGCCAAGTCACTCTGATTCAGGCAACTCTCCTCCTAAGTCAAAGCCCCTTGATTGATATACAAGTTTCAAACACTTCACCTCTGATTTGAACTTCTCTAAACTGCAGGCCTCCCTGCTGAAAAACTTGCCCTATACAACCCAAGGCTCTAAAGAACATAACAAAAGTAAGATCAAAATAGCACATGTGATATCGTCTGGGTAGGAGGCAATTATGGACTTCTAGCAGTGAGCTGTAGAATTAGACGGATAATCTACCCAGGCATGGTCATGCTGAGAACCTCCAGGTATCTCCCAATTAGATAGAGCCTTGACCTCTAAGCCTCTTTTGGCTGGGAGCAAATCAGAGGACCAGTCTCTGCAGGCAGGTGGCTTCACAGAAAAGAGTAACTGATCATCTGTACCAGACTCAGAATAACACAACAATCATTTCACTTCCCTAGGGGACAAATGAGTGGAGAGTGAGGCAGCAGAGAGGACAGATGTTCTAAATGGAAGACAATATCCGTAATTGAGAGTAAGTGGTTTCTCTTCTATGACTCACGGAAGTATGTTACCGGTCAGAACTTTAAAAGGCACTGCAATGCCTGAGATAGGAGAGTTCATTTTACACAGTCCGGACTTCACAGACTTGCTGTAACTCAGAGAGAGCCCAATTCAGTTAAACAGTAAAGTGCCATTTAACCCTCACTTTCATATATTCTTACAACCTTGTATTATTGGAAGCTGGTGCTCCTAAGATAAGTAATGAATGATCTCAGATCTCTAGGAGCTCATGACAAAGAAGAAATACGAAGGTATGCCTGGAAAAGTCCAGCCATTGTTCATACAACGAGAGTGGTTCGCATGACATCAACATAACCTGGCAGCCAAGGAGAGCCAGGGAATGTGCATGCATGAATAATGACAAATTCACTGTACTAGTCAGTGGGGGTGGTAGATGCCATCGAGTGAACAAGGTACCATGTGGCCATCACATTCAAAACGACTGTGCAAGTACAACAACGAATCTGCATTAGATTTTGCATTAAGCTGGAACATTGCTAGGCAGAAACTGTCTGTATGATTCAGAGGGCCACAGCTATGGGCAATTGGTGATTGGCAGCTTCATCACGACAATGTGCCTGCTCATGCATCACATCTCATGCAGAGTTTTATCAAATCAGCCAGGTAACTCAGCCCTGCTACAGCCCAGATTTGGTGTCCTGTGACTTCTGGCTTTTCCCAAAACTAAAATCACCTTTGAAAGGGAAAATATTTCAGACCATCAATGAGATTCAGGAAACTAAAAGGGGGCAACTGATGGTAATTGGGAGAATTGTGTGGTCCCAATGTGCCTACTTTGAAGGGAACTGAGGTGCCATTGTCCTGTGTACAATGTTTCTTATGTCTTGTATCTTCTTCAATAAATATCTCTATTTTTCATATCACGTAGATGTAACTGTGCTAAGATATGTAGCAAACATGTATAAAAGCCAATGGAAGCATCAAGATAGGAACTCAAGTGCAGGATTTAGTGGTTAGCTTTTTACAATAAGAAAGCCTTAAAATTTTTTAAAAATAATATAATAATACAAGAGGATATTGAATTATAAAAAGATTCTCATAGCTTTACTGTGAATACTTTATACTAACATGTAAAATGGTTCATGTTATAATATGTATCCTGGCTCTTTCATCCCAGCCAAGACATTTGCAAATGTTCTTGGTTTCGCAGAAGTAATGCATGATATTGAAGTTCCGGTGCAGTAACCGTCACATGGACGGGAGGCCTGCCGAATTCTGAGGTTAAGTATTAAAGGCCCATTGTTACTTCATATATAAGCTAACAGAGTTGTAAAAATAGATAAATGAGAATTAAAAAATGTTAGAATCATAAAAAGTAAAATAATAAAATAAATTTTGGAAATAGTATTATAATCAAGATCAGAAATATGATAATTTGTTAAGAATTTGTTGTGTGTGTATAGGTCCAGAAGACATCTCAATATTAAAATCATACCCAAATTATGATATTTTTAATTTTTTATTTTATTTATTTTTTGTCTACATATGTGCACTTAAGATAGTTGCTAATATGTCCTGCAGTGTTTTCATAATTTTTATACTTTTATAATTTTAACTTTTAAATTCTTAATAACTTTTTAACTTTATAAAACTGAGTAATAAGCAAAGTAAACTTTTAATATACTAAATTGAATTTACATCACACAACCATCTTTTGCAGCATAGGAAATTTCTTACATGGTTAACAGCATGAAAAAAAACTATGACACTTTTAAAAAGAATATTAATACTTAGAAACAGAAATTTTTTCTGCTTGGGAACATAAGATGATATTTCAAAAAAAAAATTCAAAAGAGAGAAATGTTTTCTGTGAAACTATGCTCCACCATTCTAGTAGAAATTTTTCTTCTTTATCTTTAGTGTTGCAGACGTCCTCATTTTGCCCTCTCTGTCCCCACCACACTGTGTCCGTGGCTTACACACACATATTCTTTGGCTAATCCATTCACCTTCTATCATCTAGACCCTCCCTCCCTCTTCCCTCTGACAGCCATCAGTCTGTTCCATGTATCCATGCCTCTGTTTCTACTTTGCTCATCAGTTTATTTTGTTCACTAGATTTAACATATAAGTGAGATCATATGGAATTTGTCTTTCTCTGACTGGCCTATTTCACTTAGCAAAATAATCTCCAGGTCCATCCATCATGTCATAAAAAGTAAGATTTCCTTCTTTTTATGGCCACATAGTGTTCTGCTATGTAAATGTACCACTGCTTTTTTATCCACTCATCTACTTATGTGGCTGTTTCCATAACTTGGCTATTGTACACATCACTATTATGAAAATAGGAGTTCATACATCCTTTAAATTGATGGTTCAGGATTCTTGGGATACATTCCCAGAAGTGGGATCATGGGTGACAGGATATTTTTCTTCACATCAATTGTATCTTTTTTTTTTCTGTAGTTAAGACATCTTAAAGATAAAGACATAGTAGAAATCATATTGACATCAATGATTTAACTAATGTTTACTGAACAGTATTTAAAGCAATAGGGAAGGTAGAAGTTGTGAAGAAAAAGATACAAAAGTAAATGACAACTGTCTTGCTCTCAGGGTGCTTTAACAAACATAGTGTAATTGGGAAAAGAGTTATATTTAATTGACAGAAAGAGACCCAGGGTAAGGGATAGTATCAAATACGCTAAGTTGAGAGTGTGTGCCCATCCTAAATTATTAACTTATTTTTAATGTTACTTTAGCTGAACAAACACATCTGCAAGCTTCCTCTGAGTTGCAACTTTTGGGACCAAAGTCCTGTTCACTAATGATTAGACGTGACAACGCACATTCCCTGGACAAGTAGAGTAGACCCGCCAAGTTTCTGTTTGCCTGAGAGATTTAAAAGACTCTGATAAAGTGCTAATCATTAAGGAAAGTGATGGCTTAATAAAAATGCCCAACTTGTAGCTGAAAAGAATCCAGTCCAGAGACTGATGTGCTGATGTGTCTCATTTAGATCTGACCCTTTTCCAGCCTCACACGCTGCTGAAGTTCCCCATCACATACTTGAATCAGCTAACCATGGAGCTTACTTTGTACGTCACTCTAAATTCTGGTTGCAGGGAACTGCTAAATATACCATGGAAATTGGTCATTTAACCCTTCTAATCAGAGCTATCCAACCTAGGACAAAAAGCCTGTAATATTTACTTAAATAGGTGAGAAAAATACTTTTTAGTAAGTGGTTTCTTTTGTAAACTCCCTTCAGAACAAGGATATGATTGAAGAGAATATTCCTCCAATGCTTTTTGAATTAGAGGGAATTTACAAGTATTTCATCACCTCCATCCCATTCAGAATAAAATACACAAATAAAAGATCCAATTCTGACCTATAATACATGTGTAGCATTTTAGCTTTGGTGAAATGATGAATTTGATCATTAATATGCAATTTCTCTTGTGATAGACCTAATGCCATAGACTCCACACTAATTTTGTTGTATGTGAGCATAATAATATCATCTGTTCTCTGATTGTTTTGGAATGGGCTCTTGGAGCCAATGGTAAATATTGTACCTAAAATTCTATAAAAATAAAAGATTGTTTCTGAGAAATTTAATGAGAAACATATGCTAAAATTAAACATGGGCATGGTTTCAAATAGATCAAAAATAATATAGTTTGTTTCTCAACAAATTGATAACTTCTTCCTAACTCTATTGGTTTCCTATTGCTGGTGGAAGAAATTATCACATCTTGGTGTCATAAAACAACGCACGTACACTGTTTCACCATATTAGAGGACAGAAATCTGAAGTCCAAATGTCAGCAGGCTTGCATCTGGAGGTTTAAAGGGAAAATCGTTTTTTTTTTGCTTTTTTCAGCTTCCAGAAGCTGCTTGGTTTCTTGGTTCATGGCCCCTCCCTCCACCTGCAAAGAGCATCACTCCACCCTCCGGTTTCATTCTAACATCTTACTTCCTTGATTCTAATCCTTTTGCCTCTTTCTTGTAAGTACTTTTGAGACTAGATTGAACCCACTCAGATAATTCAAAAATCTCTCCATCTCAAGGTCCTTAAATAAATCATAATTGCTACTGAGCTCTTATTGAAATTAAATGCTTGACATGCAAAGAGACACACAGACTCTCCAGCCTAAGTATTCACTTTTGGATGACAAGGTGGAAGGTAATTTAAAAAAATGTATAAGTATATGGATATATAGATATAGATGCCTTGGCTGTCAAAGGAACTTGGTATACTGAAGAATGAAGCTCTTCTTTCCTAGTAGTTACCTTGCCTTTACATGATAAACTGGTCCTCATCCCTGTGGGATAAACCTTTATCTGACACTCCAAAGTCTTAAGCAAAATCCAAGAGATTGGCTGTTCGAGGGCCTTCGTTTCAGAGAGTCTGTATCAGAAATGTTTAGTTAAGTTGAAACCAAGTAATATATGATGTAGCTGCTCTAGTCTATGGAACTAGCTGCAATTTGCACCAAAGAGTATTTAACAGAAACATTCAAGTATTTAAGCAATTCCTCAGATGCACAATCTGTGGGCATTTTTACCTGTAGTGGGATTTATTTCATTAACATGGGTAATATGAAATTTGTCCTTAACTTTAGCTAAAGTGATATATTACAGTACTTCTGCCCTTGAAGGCATTCAGTTCAGACTCAACTCATTGCCAGGTTTGTTATGAATGATGTAATTGCCCCAGCCTTTCTCTTTGTAGGCCAAGGTGAAGTCTGTACAAATTATTAAATATCCTGCTGTATTTGGATGAATGCCTCAAGCCAGGTGGACAGGTCAAGCCACCTGGCTTTCTAAGGTAAGGTGGACTCTGAAAGTTAATGGAATTTGTTTAGCTGGCTGAGTCTGAGGCCCCCTGGGGATATGGCTGAGATCAGGTCTCACACAACAGCTCTGATTTCTGCTGCTAATAGCCTTGCTAAGTGCTATAGGAGATGAATTCGATTGGTCTTATTCCCTGTTGGAAAGAGTAATCAGAATGTTTGATAGAGTGGCATATAACTGGAAATGTGGACATAAATTATATACCATGAGAAACAAAAAAACTTTAGGGACAATCTGTTGTGTCCTAATGATCAGGGTTCTCTAAGCACAACTTCCCTACAACCTGGGTGAAAGGATGTTTGAATGGCAAGCATGCCTTGCAAGTTGGAGACCGGCAGAGAAATGTACAGGCCTATTTCCCCAGAGTGATTTATTTATTTGTTCACCTCCAAAAGAACTGTAAACATTTAAGGACCTTCCCCTATTCTCCCAGGGAAGGAGTCCTTTGTGATGGCAAGAGAAGGACACCTCTCCCTCTCTCAGGAGGGGAGGAGCTGCTGTGCGGCAATTCTTGTGTAAACTCTGAGATCCATAATCGCAGACTTCTTGCCTAGCATGGACCCTCACTATGCGTAGAGCCCATCTGCTCTCATCATGTCACCGCAAGGGGGAGAACGAGTTATGAAGGACAGACGCAGTTATTGCTGTAAGCAACGATACACCTGAAAAAAGGCCCACAACTTCACGCTTCTTTCAAGAAAATACAGAAATTAAAACTCTTCATTCAGTTATTTATTTCTGCATACTAAATTATTAATATCTATTGATGAGAGGGTATTCAAACCACCATATTAAAATTACTGAGCATACCCAACATTGTATTTTTTACCCTGAGGTCTTTCTATTTTTAAAATTTTTATTGAATTTATTGTAGCAACATTGGTTAATAAAATTATAAGGATTCAAGTGCACAATTCTATAATACATCATCTGTATATTGTATTGTGTTTAAAGTCACAATAAAGTCAAGTCTCCTTCCATCACCATTTATCCCTCTTTACTCTCTTCTACCTCCTCCCACCTCCCTTTCCCCCTGCTAATCACCATACTGTTGGGTGTGCCTATGAGTTTTTTGTTTTCGTTTTTTGGTTAATTCCCTCACCTATTTTACCCAACCTTCCTCCTGTCTGATAGCTGTCAGTCTGTTCTCTGTATCTATGAGTCTGTTTCTATTTTGTTTGTTAGTTTATTTGGTTCACTAGATTTCATATATAAGTAAAATTATATGGTATTTGTCTTTCTCTGAGTGGCTTATTTTACTTAGTACCATACTTTCCAGGTCTAACCATGCTGTCACAAAAGGTAAATTTCTGTCTTCTTTTTTATGGCTGAGTAGTATTCTGTTTTGTATATTTACCACAGCTTTTTTTTATTATTATTTACTCATCTACTGAAAGGCATTTGGACTGCTTCTAAATCCTGGCTACAGTAAATGATGCTGCAATGAACACAGGGTGGCAAATATTCTTTTGAATCATTGTTTCAGGTTCTTTGGATATAATCCCATAAGTGGAATTACTAGGTCATAGACAGTTCCCTTTTCAATTTTTTGAGGAAATTCTATACTGTTTTCTAGAGTAGCTGCACCAGTCTGCATTCCCACCAACAGTGCAATAGGGTTCCCTTTGCCCACATCCTTGCCAACATTTGTTGTTTGTTGATTTATTGATGACAGCCATTCTCCCAGGTGTGAGGTGATGATATCTCATCGTGGTTTTAATTTGCAATTCTCTGATGATTAGTGATGTTCAGAATCTTTCCATATTTCTATCAGCCATTTGTGTGTCCTCTTTGGAGAAGTGTCTATTCATATCCTTGGTCCATTTTTTAATTGGATTATTTCTTTTCTTTGGTTTTGAGTTGTATGAGACTTTTATGTGGATATTAACTTCTTATCAGACATATCATTGGTGAATATGTTCTCCCATTTGGTGGGTATTCTTTTCATTTTGCTTGTGATTTCCCTTGCTGTGCAAAAGCATTTTAGTTTGATGCAGTTCCACTTATTTAAACTTTGTTTCCTTTGCTTAAGGAGATTTATTAGAAAACATGTTGCTACTAGAAATGTCCAAGATATTACTACCCATATATTCTTCTATGATTTTTATGATTTTGAGTCATATTTAAATATTTAATCCATTTTGAGTTTATTCTTGTGTGCTTTCATTTTTTGCACATATCTGTTCAATTTTCCCAACTGCCTTTATTGAATAGACTGTCTTTACTTCATTGTATGTTCTTGCATCCTTTGTCAAATATTAATTTACCATGAAGGTGTGGGTTTGTTTCTGTTCATTGATCTATATGTCTTTATAGATTTTTATGCCAGTGCCATGTTGTTTTGAATACTATGGCTTTGTAGTATAGTTTGATATCAGGTAGCATGATTTGTCCAACTTTGTTCTTTTTTCTTAAGATTCCTATGGTTATTCAGGGTCTTTTATGGTTTCATACAAATTTTGGGAGTATTTGTTCTAGTTCTGTGAAATACTCCATTGGTATCTTGATAGGAATTATGTTGAATTTATAGATTGCTTTGGGTAATATGGACATTTTAATTATGTTAATTCTTTCTATTCATGAACATGATATACGCTTCCACTTATTTGTACCTTCTTCAATTTCTTTCTTCAATGGCTTATAATTTTCTGAGTATAGGTCTTTTATAACTTTCATTAATTTTTCCAAGATGTTTTATTTTTTTGATGCAATTGTAATTGGGATTATTTTTTAGTTTCCCTTTCTGACAGTTCTTTATTGATGTATTAAAATACATCTGATTTCTGGATATTTTGTATTCTGCTACTTTACTGAATTCATTTATCAGTTCTAGTACCTTTTTAGTACATTCTTCAGGGTTCTCTGTATATGATGTTATCTTACCTGCAAATAATGACAGTTTTATTCCTTCCTTTTCAATTCAAATGCTTTTTATTTCTTCTTCTTGTCTGATTGCTGTGGCTAGGACTTCCAGTACTATGTTGAATAAGAGTGGTAAAAGCACACCCTGTCTCATTCCTGATCTTAAGAAAAACACTTTTAGATTTTGCCTGTTGAGTATGATATTAGCTGTGGGTTTGTCACAAATGACCTTTATTATGCTGAGGTCTGTTCCCTCTATTCCCACTTTGCTGAGAATTATTAAACATAAGTGTGTGCTAAATTTTATCAAATGCTTTTTCTTCAATTTGTTGATATGATCATGTGGTTTTTATTATTCATTTTGTTTATGTGGTGTATCATGTTTATTGATTTTCAGATATTGCACCAACTTTGCATCCCCAGAATAAATCCTACTTGATCATAGTGCATGATCTTTTTAATGTACTATTGTACCTGGTTTGCTAATATTTTATTCAGATTTTTTGCATCTATGTTCATCATGGATATTGGCCCATAATTTTTTTCTTTGTAGTGTCTTTATCTGATTTTATATAAGATTATGTTGGCCTTGTAAAGTCAGCCTGTGAGTTCTTCCTGTTCTTGAATTTGTTGATTAGTTTGAGAAGGATAACTAAAGCCAATAGTAGAAAACTAAACATATAAAAACAACTATCAAATCTACTTGCACATAATGGAAGGATGTATAGTATTTGAAAATAACTGATTATGCAAAAATTATAGTGTTTGGAAATTATTGGGTTTAGTAGAAGATAGTGAGAGATTTATTCAGTGTAATATAGTAAAAAACTAGTAACACAAAAATTCAGGAAAGTAATATTCAGTGTTTGGATCTGGTGAATATCTCTACTTCATCCGAGAAAAAGTGGGACTTTCAGGCAAGAAAGCACTTATCAATGAGTTTAGGGTAGAGAATATAATGAATGCTAACAGTAATAGGAAAAATAGCAAAGTTCAGCTGAAACGAAATCTAGTGAGCAAATAAAAGGCACCTATTAAAAATCAAGCATTAGATCAGTACCATGACTTGAGATATAGTTTATGCTAGATATGGTCATCATGTGGCTCTAATAATGAAGATTAAAAGGATGTGGATTAAAGGTCAGGGTAGTACACAGAGATTCAACGGGGCAATGACATTGACTTGGGATAGCCCTTGATCTGATGCATTTCTCTACTGAGAACACAGTATTCTCTTTTTCCCAAATGGGATATGTCACTTGCAGAGATTGGTTAGTTTACTTTGTAATCTTTCCAAATGACCCCCTTCTTTTTACTCTCCTATATGTTATGTCATAATTGTCTTAATTCTAGTGTATAAATATTTTTAACAGTCTACCTCGGAGTGCTTTTATGAAGTTATTACATTTTGCCATGTAATACTGATAAGTTGATGATGTTCAAAAATTGCTGATATTTATAAAAAGCTGAGCATGTTATAAGAGAAGTTATGTATTAAGTGCTTTCATATCCATAGACATAGCATAAAAAACTAACTTATATGCTGAAATAATAATTTTCTTCTAAAGAAAATGGAGAATTCTGTGTTTGCCAAAATTTCCTAGCTAAGTTTATAAGAATAATTTCAATTAAAATTTTAGATTTTTATTAAGTTACATTGATCACAGGAGCAGAGTAATATTGTTAATTATAGCTGTAAATCTGACTAGTTTCTTCAATGAGCTTGACTTTAACTGTACTAGCAAAATAAGATGCATTCCTTATTCTATAGCTCAAGGCAAAACTCAGTTCACCTCACTGATTTTAAGATTAAATCAGTATATCTACTTACAAGCAACACTGCCAGAACATTGATCTGATAATAAATAATGTAGCTTGTACTTGAAGGCCATGAAAGTTTCCTTTTGCAACATCTTATAAGTACAATCTTCTTTGTCCCCTAAGAGATGTAATGGGCAAATTGCTCAAGTGAAGAAATAGTCAGTTAAAATGGAGTAAAATAGAACAGATATTTCACACAGTTTATCAGTGTCTTCTTTAATTCAAGACCTGAAAATACTTTTATGTGATCTGTGTAAACAGTATTTTTTTCCTAAATTATAAATATCCTAAAAGTACAAGGTACTCCCAAAAGTGTGAACACATTTACATATTTAGAAGTTAAAAATCAAGAAAATAAGAACAAACCTCCCTTATAAATTGCCTTCTGTGTTTAAGGCATGCAGAAAAGCTTTGGAGGCAATAACTCTTTTAATTCTCACATAGTAGACAGAATTCTGCGATGGCCGCCAGTAACTCCTGCCCTCATATCATCCCTCTCCTTCCATGGGAGTGGGACCTCTTCTTATGATGGCTATTACTCCCATAGATATATTACAGTAGAGGGGTGAATAGATTTTGTAGAAGTAATTAAGGTCCCCAGGCACTTCAGGTTGAGTTAAATCCAAAAGGAGATTGTCCTGAGTGAGCATGACCTAATCAAGTGAGTCCTCCAATGAAACAAGGAGCAATACACATTTTGTTAGTGGACCAGATGCCAAAACCATGTTGTAAACTGCCTCAGGTGAGGAGCATGCAGTTACGAACTGAGGGTAACTTCTAGGAGCTCAGACTGAACCCCAGCTGACAGCCAGCAAGAAGAGAAGCACCTCAAATCCTACAACCACAAGGAAAAGGATTCTGCCAACAACCTGAAGAGAAGAAGCAGCAATCCAGATGAGAATCTTGAACCCATCCAAAATCTTGATTTTAGTATGATGAGAAATGAACAGAGAGCTCATTATACCATGCCGAGAATGCTGACCCACAGGAACCATGAAATGACATATTTGTGTTGTTTTAAGACACTAAGTTTGAAGTAATTTATTACATAGCAATAGAAAACTAATATATCTCACCACAGACTTGCAATGCAGATATTATTACCCTCAGTTAAGACAATAGAAAATTTAGGCTTAAAGAGTTTAAGTGAAGAGCTGAAATTAACATAAAGCCCTATTTTAAATACATGCATGCATACATACATACATACATACATACATACCTGTATCCCCTCCACAATCAAATTATTGCCTAAGTAGCTCATAACATTTTATGTCACCAAAGGGCAGTCAAGTTATTATAAATCTATAATTTATAGCAGAAAGAAGACAACAAGAAGATCTCCTATTTTTCAAAGGACAGGATTAACCTTAGAAAGACTTGTGGCAAACAAAATTTCTTTAGGCTCCATAAATTTGCTTTTTTCAGAATGCCATACAGTTGG
Source organism: Anoura caudifer (assembly GCA_004027475.1). Taxonomy (NCBI): domain Eukaryota; kingdom Metazoa; phylum Chordata; class Mammalia; order Chiroptera; family Phyllostomidae; genus Anoura; species Anoura caudifer. The sequence goes on from PVKU01002874.1 coordinate 76,317, forward strand.
AATTACACATTATGTAGACATATGTGGCTTCTTTTACTAATATGTATTTAAGTCTTTTTTATATCTTTGCTGTAAATATGTGCACATTTTTCTGTTGACCTAAGTTTCAATTCATTGGGTAAATAAATACCAAGTAGCATTTTTGCTAGATTGTGCAGTAAGATTATATTTAGTTTTGAAAGAAACTGCTAAACTGTTTTCCAAAGTGATTGTACCATTTTGCATTTCCACCAGCAATATAGGAGAATGACTGTTATTCTGCATCCTCACCATCTTTACCAATTGTCAGTATTGCAGATTTTAGCCTTTCTAATGGATAATGTAGTCCTATCTCATTGTTTTGATTTGCATTTCCCTAATGACTATGATATTGCCCAATCCTCTTTTCATGTGCTTATTTGTCATCTGTGTATCTTCTTTGGAGAACTGTCTTTTAAGATTGGCCCATTAGTTTATTTGATTGTCTGTTTTCTTATTTTAAGTGTTTCTTGTGCATTTTCTATAACAATTCTTTTTCAGATGTGCCTTTTAAAAATATTTTTTCTCAGTTCATGGCCACTCAATCTCTTGACATTTTCTTTAGCTAAGCAAAAATTTTCCATTTTAATGAAGTATGGCTTATCAACAATTTCTTTGATGGATCTGTTTTTAATATTATTATTATTTTGGTGTTGTGTCTAAAAGGGCATCACTACATTCAAGGTCCTCTAGATTTTCTCATGTTATCTTCTAAGAGTTGTATAGTTTTTCATTTTACATTTAGGATAATGATTCATTTTGAGTTAATTTTTCTGAAGGTTATGAGGTCTCAGCTTAAATTCATTTTTTTTTTGCATGTGTATTTCTGGTTGTTCCAGAACAATTTGTTGAAGACCTAAAGGGACGATCATTGCTCCACTATATTCCTTTTGCCCCTTTATCAGAGATCAGTGGACTATGCTTACAGGAGACTATTTCTGGGCTTTCTATCCTGTTCCATTGATCTACCTGTCTATTCTTTCACCAATACCACACTCTCTTTGTTACTACAGCTTTGTAGTATGTCTTGGGTTTGTTAGCACAGGTCCTCTAACTTCGTTCTTCTCCTTCCTTATTTCGTTGGCTATTCTGAGTCTTTTACCTCTCTATTCCTATGAACTCAGAATCAGTTTGTCAATATCCATCAAATAATTTGCTGGGATTTTTATTGGAATTACATTGAATCTATAGATCAATTTGGGACGAGTTGACATCCTGACAAGATTAAGGAAGAGTTAGTTTTTAGATAGCATGCAAGAGGAAAAAAATAATTATAAGGTCATATCTGAACAGAGACATGAAAAACTTAAAGCAGAGGTATAGATAATAGCATTTCTGATGAAGTAGAAAGGCAAGGGAGGTGAGGAAATGCTCATCATGCTTGTGAACCTTCAAGGAATTCAGTGCAGGGGCAATTCAATGAATGATGGTTAGGGAAACAGAAGCTAAGATCATGAAAGTAATAAATTCCCATATATTATGAGACTTGAAGGACATTTTAAGAACATTACACTATATTTTGAATAACATGAGATGTCATTGGAGGGATCTGAACACAGAGGTGACATTATTTGCTTAACATTTTAGAGGTTCATTTATGCTTTTGTGTTAAGAGTGGTGAGTTCAAAAGAGGAGAAAGAATTTGAGGGATGGCAATAAATAGAAAATGGTTGTTGTAATTTAGGCAGTGATGGTGGCTTGGGTCAAGAAGATGAAGGAAAAGTAGGTAAGAAAGCTTTAGACCCTGGGCACGTATCAAAGGTAGCATCAACAGTAGACAGATTCAACACGGTGTGTGAGAGAAAGATAAATCTTAAAATGGCTCCCAGCGGCTTTTCCTGAGTAACTAGAAAAATGAAGCATACCCTTTCTGAGGCAGGTAGGAATGTGAATTGGCATATTGAAGGTAAGAAATTAAAAAAAAAGTACTTGGGGGACGTTTGTTAAGTTAGAGATACCTACAGGACAAGAGAATAAAGTTGTCAAGTAGGCAGGCATGTATACATCTGAAGTTCAAAGCAGAAGTGTATATAATTTGTGTGTCACCAGCACAAAGATGCTCTTTAAAGCCAAGGACAGAATGAAAACTCCAAAGGTGTGAATAAAGAGAGAGAAGAGAACATTTGAGGTGTGACTCCTGAGATATGAAAATGGTGAAGCAAAGTCAGCAAAGAAAATTGAGAAGGAGCAACTATTGTGGTACAGAAACTGATGGCAGCTCCCCCAAAGCCACATGAAGGTTCATCTTGATGTGTCCATTATCCATTGACAACTGTCAGGCTTGTGGAGCTAGACCTCTGAGAGCGAGGGGCGGAGAGCAAGGTAAGGTGAGAATTGAGGACAAGTGAAAATGAGCCGCCGTGTTTCCTTAGAACAAAATCATTTCTGTGTTGCTGGTGGGATATGTCCTGACATTTACCAGCACTCCCCTCCTTGCTCTTTATATTCAAAAGATGTGACCTTACTTTCTATTATTTATAACTATGAATTCTGAAGATCTTATTTACAAATATTTTTGACTAAACTGTCAAAATTTAGTTTTTCACGCTATACCACCTGACCTGCATGTGTTAGGAATTTAAGGCCTAGCATTATATCAATTCTACTCACCACACTCCTCAGAATAAAAAGTTATGGGAATTTACTTTTTTTTTATGAATTATCTTAGGATGAATTGAAAGTTATGTCTTTAACAGTACTGGGCAAAAAATAATTGTGTAGATCTCTAAAAATTATTTTCCTTGTAATAAATAAAATAATAGAGCAAAATTAAAATATACTGAGACAAAATAATCCCAGCAATATCATTTACTAAAGTAAAATCCTTAAAGTAGACCATCACTTGTAAACCAATGGCTAGAGGGCTATCTCTCATATTGAAACTGCTTTCCATCAATAGCTTAGAATATTTCAATAGGTCACAATGTCCAGGTATTTCTAATGAGATGAGTTGATGAACTTGTGTAAACAAAGCTCTCAAATTCTTTGTCTTATTTTTAATTTACCTAATCTATATTGTACATACATCCTAGACACAGAGAAATAATACACATTCTGTCTAATATTGTAAGCTTTAAGAACTCAAGTTGTACCGATATATGCATATTTCATGACATTTACCACACTATTAGAAATAATTAAACATTAAATTAAAATAATATAAGCTTCCATGGGGTTTGTTGTAAGTCAAAATGTTACAGTATTTACATAGGTAAAAAAGCCCTTAAAATATAAGTACATTATTTTCTGTTTTTGGTATTTTTAGGTATTACATTTTTTTTTCCCTCTGGTGTACCTAACTTTACTGCAAAGAGTGCCTTCAAACACAAGCAATCAGATTTACACTTAACAGTCTGACTTAAAAATTAGTGCCTGCATTTTAAGTTTTAAAAATTGTTAATTGTTGGGTTTAATACATATATTACAGTTCTTGAGAGGTTCTTTAAGAAAAGTACTGTATCAAATAATTGTAAGAAGATATTATTTATCACTTATATAGTAAGAAACAATATGAGTTATTTAAAAATAGTCATAGAAAAGTTAATACGACCACATTATTTAATAACTGAATAAATAAATTCAACTATTTATTTAAATTATTTTTATAATGCATGACATTTGTTTAACAAAGAGCAGTGATTATATAGTTTAAATTAAAATTACATTTGTGTATATACCTGTGCTTGTTTTATATAAACATATTCAATACACAGTAAAATTAGATTTTTTCTTACATTTTTGTTCTAATAAGTTGGGAATCACATCCAATGGAGACTACTACAATCTAGTTCCCTTCAAAAAGTATCAAATACTCAGATCAGATGAGAAAGATCAAAGTCTAAGCCTGTTTCAAAACCCATGAAAATATTAGATTCGAGTGCTTTTCTTTGTATTTCTCCTTGAGTTGGTCCTTTGATCTATTTTACTAAAAAAGAAGGAAAGTAATCTAATGGGGAGAATAATCTATGGAAAAACCAATGGGCGACATAAATCTATCTTTACAGGTAGATTAGATTTGATTAGATTTATCGTGACTCTGAAAAATCTGCATTTTGAAGTGAAAGTCATCAGTGATCTGAGGACATGTGTTCCCTTCAAATGTCACAGTGGCTTCATCTATGTCAGTCAGGGAATTCACTTTTACGACTGAATTTTACTGCTGTTTATATGCTTGTTTGATTTGAGAACATCTAAAATTTAAATGAACATATCAGTGCTAAAGCAGTCAGAAAAGACTGAATTTATTCCTCAATGGAATGGTAAAATATGGTATCAAAGTGCACACGACCGCTTTCAGCAGATCTCCATCAGCTCACGGAATTACCCAAACCAAAAAATGATCTCAGAGTGCCTTTGCTAATGTTATATCACACTTCCCTGTCAGCAAACCAAACTGTGTTAATAGACAACATTTAAAGCCAGCCCACATTGGTGTAGAAAATACTTTATCCAATTCCGGTTTTTTTTTTCCTTGCTATCAAAATAACATCCTGTCATCCTCTCTGAAAAAGAAATATACGTCTTTAATGGTACAGTACATATTGCAGAGTAAAGAATAATCCTCTCAACTAAAATAGAGATGGGAACTCTCTGTAACATCTTAAAAAACAGTGTTTCACATATAAATGCTTCTAGTACTAGACTTGATTTATGTTGTCCTAATGATAAAAGCAATGTATGTGGCTTTATTATTTGGGGGAATGAAAGAATTCCAGGTTTTGTCTACACAGTTTCTTAGTATACATCAGGAAAATATATATTAATCACTTATGAGGTGATAGAATTCCATAAAGTAATATCTTACTTTGATCTCCCTAATCCTTTTCTTTCTTCTGTGTACAAGCACTTAGTGTCATGCTCATTATACAGTTTACCTTTAACATTGCTAGCTTCCAATTACTAAGATGCTTCTCTGTGTCAGTGCAGAGCTAGGAAACAAAAACAAGTGCTGAAATTCATAGCTTTTTGTTTCCTACTAGAATTTAGACATCACAGGACTGATTGCATGAATCTCAAGAGGACCTCCATTCCTGTGTTTCTAACCTACTAGGGATAGATCAGTTTCCAACAGGCCCCTCTTCCAGTCTGACCGACTTACTAGAGCCAGGAGTTCATGGAGCTCAGAAAATATATTACTTATTAGATTACTTACTAGTTGCCCTACTGGCAACCTACCCACCTCTTTAGGTGCTGATCCAAAAGCCCAAAAGTTAACATAACAAAAGACCCTTTTATAGCTCTCATTACTTAGAATAATTCCAAGAGATTTAGGAGCTCTGTGCCAGAAATGGAGATGGAGCCCAAATATATATTTCTTCTTATCAATCACAGACTCACACTTGTACTTATCACTCAAACCACCACCCACTTGAGAATATGTGGATCTGTCCCAGGTAATGCCCAGGTAGAACAATTGAATTACTCATTTATGTTTACAGGATGGATGTCATTTTTATGGTTAACCAATGATAATATGTTGAGAGTTCTATGGTTCCAGAATGCTAGTAATGTTTTCTGATTGTTTATATTTTCTTTTAAATAAAAAGTAAGATAATTAGATAAGGATATAGAAAAAAGATATTAGGAGTTACCTAAAAGACAAATTTATTTAAGTGAGCAAGTGAATGGACTAGGACATAGCATAAGAATGTGAGCAGCCCTGGGATTCCACCGAAGGGAAATGGTAGAAATTTAATGTCACCGCAATAAGCTGTTGCTGGCTGCATACACTTTTACAGCTATAGTAGGCTGTTCAGGCACAGATTAGTAAGAACACTGGGTGTTAAACTGCAAGTGAGTACTTGAAGTGAGAAAAGTGCAGGGAGATTTAAGGGTGGCAAGGAAGTGATTATAATAACAGATGAAGGAATCTAATATGAGTAATTAGGGAAATGACATGATTAGGTGGGTAGAAGCAGTCAAGTGAAATAAGATCAGCAAATTATAAATACTAGTGGAGTCAAGGAATTGTCAGACTACTGAGAGTGAGGTGAAGAGGTGGGAGTAACAGAGGTGGAATGATGCAGGGGTTTTGGTTGTTTCCAACGACAAAGAGAGGCAGAGGCTGAGAGAGAGAGAGTGGTGAATAGAGTAGAAGAACAGGAAGTGAAAGAATCGACCATCAGAGAATTAAAATAATTGTCTGCATGGATATTCAAATTCTCACTGATTATGACAGAAATAGTGCTACACAGAATGGCAGTGAGGCAGAAGCTAAAACTGTAATGAACAAGAGAGTCATCAGCAGAAGATGGCATCAAAAAAGACAGTGTAGATAGAGCTTGATAACAAGAGAGTTAATGTGAGTACATTGGAAAGGAGATAATGAGATTTATCTAGAAATAACAATGAGAACTTGTGAAGATACGGATCTGTACCTAGCCACCATGTGACAGGGTTACAGGACAAGCAAAGTCCTCACATGAGAAACAAGTTTCAGTTGAAGGAACAGAGTGGAAGAACAGCTGGAGTAGGTAAAGAGCAGCTCGGTGATCATGGTCTGTGAACTGCAGGGGCGCAGTTAGAGTGTTTTAGTGTTTGGAAAGCAATGAGAGATGGGGCAGATTAAAAGCACAGATGGCTCAGAGACATATGAAAAATGCTCAACATCACTAATCATCAGTGATATACAAATAAAGCCACAGTGAAACATCACCTCACACTGGTCGGAATGGCTATCATCAATAAATCAACAAACAACCAATGCTGGCAAGGATGTGGGGGAAAGGGAACCCTTGTATACTGTTTGTGGGAATTCAGATTGGGGCAGCCTCTATGTAAAACAGTGTGGAAGTTCCTCAGAAACTTAAAAAGGAAACTGCTTTATGAATCACCAACTCCACTTCTGGGTATATATCTGAAGAAACCCAAAACACTAAATTGGAAGTACACACACACACACACACACACACACACACACACACACCTATGTTCATTGCAGCATTATCTACAATTGCTAAGCTATGGAAGCAACCCAAGTGCCCATCAATAGATGAGTGGATAAAAAAAGTACTGGTAAATTTATGCAATGTAATATTAACTCAGCCATAAAAAAAGAACGAAATTTTACCATTGTGACAGCAGGAATGGACCTAGAGGATATTTTGCTAAGTAAAATAAGTCAGACATAGAAAGACAAATACCGTGTGATTTCGCTTCTATGTAGAATCTAATGAACAAACAAAACAGAAAAAGAGTCACAGATACAGAGCAACAGACTGAGGGCTGCAAGGCAGGAGGGGGACTGAGGGACTTGGTGAAGAGGTGAAGGGATCGAGAACAGATTGGTTGTTACAGAATAGTCACGGGGATGTAAACTACAGCATAGGAAATGTAGTCAGTAATATTGTAATAACTGTGCAAGGTGCCAGGTGGGTATAGGAAATATCACAGGGGACACTTTGTAAAGTATATGATTATCTAACCACTATGCTGTACACCTGAAACTAATACAAAATGATATTACATGTAAACTGTAATTTAAAAAAATAAAAATAAATTAATCACACACACAGAAAAAGAAGATATAAAAATGTGTGGGGATAAGACTCTAAGGAGTGAGGGCTGTCATGAGGCTATTTAGCTTGTTTTTATTGATGTAAACAAAAATAATGGGCATTAATAGGATTACTTCTGAGAGCTCAAAGAATTAAATTGTAATGAGGGTAGGAATAAGAAGGGAAGGGATACTCACTATTACACCACATAATTTCTAAAAATCATTAAATAGGAATGGTACAAAATGAAATGTAAAATTAATTACCCTAATCACTCATATATAATCACTAAGGACAGTTCCCTGAGTATTTATTAATATCTATGCATATGCAAAATACATAAAGTTTGGCAATTAGCTGTAATTCCTGTATATATAAATGCATATCTGCAAGTATATTTATACAGAAAAAAGGTCATACAATAGATTTTGTTCTTTGTACCTTTTATCTCAATAATTGTTTGGCACTTTTCTTCAGTAGCATATGGATGTACTTTTTTTAAAAAATCCTGCATACCTTTGCATTAATTTATTTAATGTTTTTTCAAATAATGAACACTTAAGCTATTCATAGTTTTCTTGACTTATAAACAACACATATGGGTGCATACTTATTTTCACAATATTTATGAGTATAGTATATATTACAAAAACCTTGAAGCAATCTTATTATATACAACATTTTTTTATTTTAAATTCTGGTACTTATGCTAAGTTTTTCTCCTCAAAAGCTATGAAAACATGCATTAACAGGACATGATATGCGTTATGCAATATGGATGATATGAATTCCTTAAATTGTGTCAATTTCTATTTGAAATAGAAAAATGTACTACTTCCAAAGTCAAAGGTGGGGGTTTGGGCAACCATGTAACACACACACACACACACACACACACACACACACACACACACTTTAAGGGAAGTTACTTGACCAAGTGTGAAACTTGTATAAATTTATTAACAAGTGTCACCCAAAATATTCAATAGAGAGGAAAAAAATAAAGTGTTTAGTATTCCATAAATCACTTCACCTAAGCAGTTTCATAAATCTTTTCACAGGGCAAGCCTTGGATCTGAGCAGGAAGTATCAGCCTTACCACTTGCTGTGAAGAACAGAAATGACTTATTTGATATTTATTCCAAATATGCACAAACCAACTAGGGAAGCAGTTGGGATTTGACCTGAGTGATTGCAGCCTTTTTTCTCTTCTCTCAGGCATGTAATATTCAAACCTTTGGCGCATATGAAAGAGGGTTTTATCCCTGGCAATCTGGCCAGGTCCTCTAAGGGATGGTTACCCTGGAACACAGCCTCGGTGCCACATTGTTATAAACTCAATTTCCATCTTCTCTGTTATTCTCGGGACATGTGCCCAAAACTTCAGCTTCCTTTTCTTAACAGGAGTGTTTTGAGTGGTATATTTTAGCTTTTTTATGTATTTAGGATTTCTTATTTACCTTTTGTATTGCTTTCGATTTTCTTTTATTTATTTGAGTTGGGGAATTAAAATAAGAAAGGTTGCCTGATTAAAAAAATATATTTGTTTAAATAAAAATGCCAGTTAACCCCTACATCACCTCACAGTTGTCTTTTTTTTCTTTTATTAGTGAGAATGCTTAAGATTTACTCTTTTAGTAAATTTCAAGTATAAAATATAGTATTATTAACTATAATCACTCTGCTGTACATTAAAAAAGAAGTCAGTTAAAGGACAGTATCATCAAATAAAATTTAAAGTGTCCATAAAATAATTTTATACTTTGAAATGTATCCACTTTAATTTAATTCATACAAATCGATGAGTTATTCTTCAAACAGTTGGTGCAAAGTCAGGGATTCCTCTTTGATTATGTATCTTCTGATTAACATTCCAGAACTCTTTCATAAATCACATCCAAGACACACTTAAAGGTATTTTCTCACACTCTGCACATAACCCTTTTCTTCCCAATCTTGATTCCTCCTCTTTTTAAGTCAATTCATAAACATAAACTTCATGATTAGCAGATCTACACAGTCCTGACTTTACTATTTCAGAATGTTTGAAGTTATAGAAAAGCCTCAAACTAAAACAGGAGAGAGAGAAAAAAGGGGATAGACAAAGAGAAAAAGAAAGAAGATATGTATGTGTATATATATATATATAATATATTTTTTCTCAGTTAAACTAATTTATTACCACACATTTTTAATGTTGGAAGTTAAAACATTCGGTATGTCTCAAAAATTAATTTAAATTTATCACTAAATTGTTGTCATTTTTACTTGCTATCAACAATATACATAATGTTGATGACATCTAATGGTCTATGCCATAATTCATCAAAACATATTAAATTAAATACTAAAATCCTAGTGATATCAGTGGTAATTTGGATGCCTACTTTATTCCTTTTATTAAAAGCAAGCTCCTTTAATATAGCTTTTTAATTATCCAAAACAATGTTGTCCATGTATTATGTGAAGTGGGTATTCAACTCTGGAATATCTGTGAACTATGTATGAAGTTACTAATTAATTATAGTATTGTGCCATAATTATTCTCCAAAAAATGAACAAATACATGGTAAGGGAAAACATAGTCACACAGATGAGCCATCATATATTCATCAGTGATTCAAAGAAAATACTGCATCGTGTCAGAGAACCTAAAACTTTCAGGGGATACAATTTCCTCATCAATAGAAAAACTCTGATCTACAAAGTGACTTTGGTAGGGAAACATGGGGAGAGGCTGTGACCCTCCTTGGACAACTTGAGTTTCTGATATTGGACCTGGAGTTAGGGACAATAAGAAATATCTTAGTGGGATAGCAAACAGTTTTATTCTCAGGAACACCATATTCAATGACCCATACCAAGAGTCTCAGTAGATCAAAACATTCTGATCACTGCTGTGTCTCTGCTGCATGTTTGGAAATCATGGTACCTGAGTATAATGGTTAAGTACCACCACTTGACCCTCGCTACTTTAAGATCATATCATCTCTACTAAAATAGAGAAGGCATCTTGTTTTAAAGATTTTATTTATTTATTTACTTTTATAAAGAGGGAAGAAGGGAAAGAGAGGGAGAAAAACATCAATATATGGTTGCCTCTCGAGTGTCCCTACTGGGGACCTGGCCCGCAACCCAGGCTTGTGTCCTGACTGGGAATCGAACCCACAAGTCTTTGGTTCACAGGCCAGAGCTCAACCCACTGAGCCACACCAGCTGAGTTAAGATAGCATCTTAATGACAGCACTTCCTATAATCACACCCAGCCTACCGAAGACGGTCACTACCACCACAGAGATCTTCACCTATTCTGGCACTCTCTTCCCTAATGTATTTACCAGTATCTCAGTGAACGGAGTGTCCTCTAGGCTCTATTAGGCTTATAATGGAGGATGGTATGCAGGTCACAGGTGATAAATGCACTCCAACAGTTCTTCCTTCCAGAGCACTTCTCTCTGCCCTTGAACTTTTTATAGCATTTCAATCATTGTATATCCAAGTTTAAATCAACCAAATAAGTAAAGTACTGGAAGCAATTCCAGGTGCATGAGCAAACTCATTAAATCTAGATTTCATGATAAGGGCAGCTCTATCAATATATTTAGAATCTGGAAACTGAAACCCGCCACTGAGCAAGAACTATTGCTCAGGTGGTATGAAAGAGGAAGAAGTGAGTACTTTTTCTATCTTCATGTCTTTCAGTCTCCTTGCATTTCCTTTTGATGAACTCAGTAAGTCAGCTAACCAGAGAAATGAAGTTTGTGTTCCTTCACTCCCCATATCACAGAAGAGAGTATAAAAGGGAGGACATAGAAATGAGAGATAATAGCTTAATTAATTATGCAGCTCCTTAAAATAAGTTTAAAAGATCAATACCACTTTATACATTATTAAGCTTTGGTGAAATTTTCATCATAGTTTTAAATATATTTAGTTTTATGTTAATATAAGTTAGAAATTGTAAACAATTTATAAGATGAATAAGAATAGTTATAACTGCCATAACTATTCCACAATATAATTCACAAAAGTAAATTTGAACATGTTATTGTATGTCTCACAACTAATTTCAAATGTTATCCTACAGAAAATATTTATCATAAAATTGTCCTATATCCAGAAAATATCCTAGTTAAATTTTAAATGATCAGGCTCAATACTAAAACTACACATTTTGCATTGAATTGATAATATCCCAACTGGATTAATACATATGAATAAGAATATGAATATGAATGGAAGGAAAAATCAGAAGTACTATAGAAAGAAAAGAGACTTGTGCTTCCTAATGCAAACATCAAATGTTGACTCACCCCTTCATTTGGTTTCTGGGGGGATATTTACGTTCTGGGGTACTGTGCCACTGTGAGATCTGGGATGACTGAAGAGATTGTCTTCTGTGTCAGAAGTGTCATTTCTCCTGTCGGAGGATGACATCCCCACCAGTTTCCATGTGTGTCTAGGCCTCCACATAGAAGAATCTCTACTTTCCGTTTTCTCAGGCTTGGGCATGAATCTTCTTTGGGCAGTGAAATATGAGTGAAGGCGACGTTTGACAGGACCATGCAGAACTTTGTGAACCACCATCCATTTCTGTTAGCTTGTTCATTTCTTAACTCCTGCCATGTCCTAAATTGGTGCTACTCTTTCAGCCTGGATCCAAGAAATAAGAAGCTACTTTATGTTTGAAGTTGACCATTAGCCTAAGGCTCGGTCTTAACTAATCAACAACCCATGTGCAGTATAGGTAGCAAATGAATTTTAGTTGTAAGGCACTGAAATTTGATATTTTTTTAATGCTATAGCATACATTAGCAAAAATTGACTAACGTGTCTGTCTTAATATAGTAGGAGACAGGATATTTTGAAGTTGGGAAAATTCTAAGGCAGTTTCAGAGAAAGTGGTTATGGAAATGAGGACGTGGAAATTAAATCTCTCAAAACTTTTTGGCTACACTTAGTCCCTGGAGGGAAGGTCTGTGTTTATCAACAAGGCAGTGGGAAAATTGAAATGTGTTAAGAGACTGAGGTTATAACAGGCACAAGGTCACTTTTACCACAATTGGGGGGGAGGGGCATATCATAAAAGAAGGCCAGAATGAATATCAAAATAAAGCTACATTTTAATAGGAAGAGCTATAGAATCTCATTTCAAGAGGCTGTGGATAAAGGGGTAAAAGAATCTATTCACATTTTTACAATTTGACACACATGGTAGAGGAGTATTAAACTCATGTTTTTGTGGAAATCAATAAGACATGGTCTTTGTATTCCAGACGCTCTTTAATATGAATAGAAAACGATGCATGTTATAGGATCTTGGATGATAAAAATGCAGTAAGAATGTAGATAAAAACAAATATTTTTATAGCATTGGAGAAGACATTCAGGAGTATAGCGTTGCTGTAAAAATCCTTGTAAGACAAGACCTAATGCAAAATTAAGGTACCAGATTTCCATTTCTTTTCAAAGCTGAATAATATTCCACTACAAATATATACAACATTTTATTCATTCATCCTTCAAAGCACACTTGGATTGTTTACATGCATTGACTATTGTAAATAATGTTGATGTTCACACGGATGTACTGCCATTTCTTTAATTCCCTGCTTTCAGGTCTCTGGGGCATATGTCCAGAAGTGGAATTGCTGTGTAATTATTTACATAACTTTTTAACATATTTTTAGACATCCATATGCAATTATAAAAGTATTAAGAATTATACATAAATAATCAAGAAATTTGCCCATTAATGTTCTAAATGTTATAAAAGAAAAATGTGTTTCAGTTTGTTTGTAATTTCACACAAAAATAAAGGAAATTAGTATCAGGCCATTCTTCCTGCCCACACTCCCATCTTTCCTGGACCCAACTGTGTTTTCAGAGGCCCAGCTGCAGTTGATTACACCCTCCTTTGCAGTCTACCAGACTGCTCAGATTGTTCTGAACCTACTCAAGAGGCTAAAACTCACCAGGGCTCAAAAATTCCATCTTTGTGCTGAGTGATCAGAAATAAAGCACATTCTATCAAACATTGTAACTAAAAGAAAATAAACAGAATAAAATCTTAACTGAACTTGGACTCTTGTCTGTCTTAGATTTTATTACAGTATAACCTAGAGTTTAATATTGTCTCACACATGGGAAGGAAATAAAGAGGTTTTGCTATTTAAAAAATGTAGTGAATGTCTTGGGGTTTGTTTTTAATATTTCTAATATAAATAAGGCATTCATGAAAACAGAGGATAATATGATTTTGAAGGGAAAAAGATAAAATCTTATTTCTAAGATATATTCCAATAATGACCAATGATAAATTTAAAATTTTGGAATAATTATAATTGTTTCAAATTTTGTGGGGAAATGTGACTGTTTTGGAGCAATAGAAAGGTGATGAATAGGGAAGCAATTATGGGCATCAACTATATTCCATAATAGCTAGTAAAATCAAAATTTTTATCAGAATACACAAAACACAGAAGAGGGAAAGAACAGAAAGAAGGAAGGGAAGGAAGGAAGGAAGGAAGGAAGGAAGGAAGGAAGGAAGGAAGGAAGGAAGGAAAGGACAAGGGAGGGAATAAGAAAGGAAAGAGGAAAGAAAGAAGGAAAGCAGGAGGAAGGGAAGGATGGAGAGGAGAAAGGAGGGAGAGGAGGAAGGAGAGATGGAAGGGGTACCTGCTGGGGTCTATGGATTGTTTTGGGGACTAAATCAATAGAAGGAGGCTGTAGTGATGAGGTCAGAAAAGATTCTGGAGATCAAAACAAAAATTTTCAATTTTCCTTAAGAATAATTGGAGGGCACTAAAAGACTTTCATAGGGTATTTGGCATGATCATATTTTTGTTTTAAAAAATCTCTCTGATTTGATGAAGGAACTAAAGTAGACAAAAGTAGATGCGGAGAGACTAGATAGGAAGAATTACTGCAGCCCTTGTGAGAGATAATGCTATGTTGGACGAAAAAGGTGATAAAAATAAAGAAAAGCTGTTTTTAAAATGTAAGAAGTAGAGAAGAATAGAGGAGTAGGAGACCTGTATGATGCTTTAATTTCTAGTGTAAGCAAGTGACAATGGTAATAGTAACATGGCAAACAGGTAAGGAAACAAAGAGGTTTGGATTGGATGGATTTTAAGAAACTTTGTGTTTCACTGGATCAATACCCAGGAATGGAATTGCTACAACTTAAGTGCCCATCAATAGATGAGTAGACAAAAAAAGCATTGGTACATATATGCAATGGTATGTTACTCAGCCTTAGAAACAATGAAATTTTACCATCTGTGACAACATGAATGGACCTCCAGGGTATTAAGCTAAGTGAAATAAGCCAGGAAGAGAAAGACAAATATCAAATGATTTCACTTATATGTGGAATCCCAAAAAACAAACAAACAAACAAAATAAGTGAACAAACAAAACAGGAAAAAACACATTGATACAGAGAACCACTGCTGATTGCCAAAAGGGAGGGGCAGAGGGGGATGAATACAAAAAGGGAGAAGGGATTAAGATGTACAAATAGGTACTGATAAAAACAGTAACAGGGATGTAAAGTAAAGCATAGAGAATATAGTCAATAATACGGTAATAACTATGCATTGTGTCAGAGAGATACTAGAGTTAGCAGGGTGATCACTTCGTAAATTATATAGACACTGAATCACTATGCTATAATATTGAAACTAATATGATATTTTATGTCAACTGTAATTAAAAAGTTAAAAAATATATTTAAAAACACATTTTGGGTGTAAGACCAGAAAGTGGTACCGTACTACAATGAAGAGGCCCACCCAAGTGCTCTAATTTTATTGCATGAAATGATGAAACTTCCATTGTCATATATAATCATTACATTTCATTGAAGAATATAATTTTGGGGGGCAAAAGATATACGATTATTATCTATTTTAACTGGGTTAATCAAACAAATAACAAGATGAACTGAGCTTTTGACTAATTTCTTTAATTTCACTGTAAATCTCTTGAGTCCCATGATATTTACCTTTACCTTTTTTATGTTTATCTTTTGTGGTCTCTAGTCATATTCTTAAGGTACAAAGAACTGCCTGTGCTATTTTTAATTATAATTGAAAATGGAAAATCTTTATAATAAATATGGATTTCTTTGGTATTAAATGGGCTTGATATTGGAGAAACTCAGCTACTATAGGGAATAATACTGTTTTGTTCCCAGTACTTAAAGATTAGAAGAACAAATTTTTGTACAAATTTTTTACAATTCAGCTTTTAAATAATCTGTTGATTTAGCTTATTTGCACACAATATTATGCTACATAGTGTGAGGAATATATCAAGCACAAAATATAATGAAGAAAATCACTGGCAAAGAAAATTCACACAGATAAAAACCTAACAAAGACTTTATTTTATAATTTACATAACTATATAACTATGAAAGAATATTTTTAAACTGTCACTTGAAACTATAATAATAGATATAAAAAGACTAAAAGTAAGATACAAAATTATCTATTGAGGAAAAGGAATTATTGGTAATATATGAAAATACAATTTTTCCTTACTTTAAAAAGTGTCGATTTGACTTCATTTATTCTCCCAAGGTCCTATATATTTTGTCAGACACCATTTTAAAACTGTGCTTCTCGTGCCTTAATCCTACAAATCCCACATCAGCGGGGTCACATTCATGAAGTTTTACTTTATGCTCAGCCTGATAGAGAGAGCAGAAGTCTGTCAAGGGCAGACAAAGATAGCTGCCTGCTGAAGGACTTTATTGCATTTCAGTGCCTCACAATTAGACAGGTGTCATGTCCATTCCAAGGAGACTTATCCAAATACGCTTCATTTTTTTCTTTGATTTTTTTCTTGTCTTCTCAGTTTGATAGAATTGATGGAAAGAAAAATTGAGTAACGAGACAGGTTTGATTTTTCACTTGAGGTACTGCCAAAATAGATAAGCACAAGAGAAAGCAAGGGGCTGAGTCATGGGCGAGTAACTGAATAATGTGCAATATTTACCTGGTAGCAAAACTTCATCTTCAGGACGGTCCTGCCTGGAACATGGGAGAGCCTTGGTGCTAATACTAGCAGTCACTTAAGCATGGATTCACACTGATCTGGCTCAGTCTGTTGTCCCTAAGAGCAGTCATATTAGTTTACACAGATATTGATATAGAACAATCTTTGTAGAGTCAACAAGCATATCATAAAGGTAAATGATAAAAAATGAATGCTTGAGAATTTAATAAGGGGCTTTTGTATTTCTCTCTCTTTAGAATCCTTTTAAACCCTTTACCAAGCTCATGCTCTACAGTGAAGTACCCCCAAACAGAGAAATAGTCTTAGTATATAACTAAAAAAGACATATTCTCTTTCTGAGAAAGAGTCAGCTTTTCAGTGATTTTCTCTTATGAGTAATTTTGCCAAAGTTGTGATGCAATACAGACAATTTAAGTGAACCAAGTAACCAAGCATCAAAACTAAAAGAAGTTGCCTGTGTTCCTTTATGGTGGCAGTGATGACAAAAATAGCTTCATTGCCTAATTATTAGCAATAATATTCCTGACTTTTGGGTTCCTCTGGGAGCAGTTTCTTTCTTGTTCAAGTTTCTCAGACTGAATAGAGAGAGGCAGCTTTACATATTCTGTCTTCTCTGTATCTATTTCTTCTGAGGATAACAGCACAATTTCTGCATTGTGAGGCACATCATGTGAGAAGCCATATTTTTAATTATTAATGCAATAATTGATTACTGATTTTGTAAATATTACAACGCACCACCTGAAGCTTCCAAATAGCAAGTGAAGAATTTGAATGGTAATTCACATTGTAGCCCTTCTAGTGTTCAAAAAGATCGATTGTTTTTAAAGCTTATGAAATGTTTAATGCTAAAAAATTGTCATTAGTTGAAAACTTTTTGAGTTTTAAGGTACTAATAATCACTGTATCTTTAAATATTTATAGAAAACTCTAGTAATGGGAATGAATATCTAAGAAGACACATACTTTCAATTAATGTTAACTGAAATTATACAGAAAATAAATCTGGAAAAAAAAACAAGAGATGGGATAGATGGTGACTAGAAAAGCTTCTTTAGTGGCGTACACAGAAAGCTTCCTCAAGGAAGTAAAATCTAAGGTAAAGCTGAGTGCTGGGGTGAGTCCTTCTTTACCTTCTGTATAACCCAGAAGAAATGGATAATGTTTAGAAGCACACAACTGACCAAGACTAAAACAATAACAAATAGGAAGCATGAAAGCCTGATATTGAAAGCATCAATATCAAACAAAAGGATTTAATAACCAAAAATTTCACAACAGAAAACAAGCCCAGAACCAGATGTCTTCCCACATGTATTCTATCAAATATTTGAGACTAATACCAATATTTCATGAACTCTTTCAAAAAATAGAAGGAATACTTCTGAACTCATTCTAGGAGGCCGGACAAGGAACCACAGGAAAATGTATATACAGGCTAATAGCGCTGATGAGTATAGCTGCAAGTACCCTCAAATTCAACAACAAATAACAAAAAGATTATACACCATAATCAAATGAGAGTCATCTCTGGGATGCAAACTTGGTTTAATGTATATGAATCAATCAATGTGATGCACATTAAGTGAATGAAAGATAAAAGCCACATGATCATTTCAATAGATTTCAACATCCATTTATGAGAAAAACTCCCAATAAATAGATTTCGAAGGAACTTATCTCAACATAGTAAAGGTCATTTATGAAAAGCCCACAGCTAATATCATAATCAATGGGGGGAACTGAAAGCTTTCTCTCTCAGATCCACCCACGAGACTATGTTGTAAGTATGATCAGTCTGAGGAAGAAAAGAAGTTGGATAACTTATCTACTGATTTAGATCATTTGGATGCAGTCCTTTCTAACACTGTAAATTAGAAGATAATCATCTCTCTCTGTGCAGATGACATGGTTGCAATTATGAAGGAGCCTTAAGCAATTGAACCAACCATTGACTAAGTATTGTGAGAATAATATCTTAGCAACAGCCAAACTAAAACAAAACCCTAATGGTTAACAAATGCTGTCTAATATTTCATAGACTAATGCAACAGAAACTCACTCAGAGGTCATTTGTGTCTAAATCATCAGTCATTCTGCAGGGACCAATGTAAGTTTCCACCACGGTCAACATGTCCAGCTGGTAACTTTGCACCTTACATACTTTACTGCCTCATAAGAATCTCAGGATAATTCTCATACTTTCACAATTGCAATGTGGACTTATCAGCTAAGTATTTAACCTGGAAATATACTTTTTATACCAATTCTTCATTTTACATTTTGTGATACCATTGGCAATAACTTCTTTTTTAATTGCCTGAGTACAAAAATCACAGTTTCACCATCTAAATAAATTAGATGAGCAGAAGAATTACAATATTGTGTGCTGGCTGGAATTATACTCTAGGTATTTAGTCACTATGTCATGCTGGTCAATTAATGTATGCTTCTCATCTCTGAAAGAGAATAGTAACACAGTTCTAAAATTATTGTGAGAATAAAATGAACTAATCTTATAAGTGGCAAGCAGACTTGCTGGCATATAATCAGGCTCAACGTGCGATAGCTATTATTCACAGTTGCTCATGCTTCAAACAAAACTGCAACATCTACAGATCAATACTTCTTTTTCTATTCTGTACACCCACTTAATTCCTATTACCATCTTGTTTTTCCTTATACTATTCAGTACTCCCACCCTCCAGAACCCACACCAATATATTGCTGTAAAACTAGTCACTGGAAATTATAGTTCCACTTCTCTTCCTTTTTTCAATGACTCCTCTAATGCAGGGGTGCTATTTGACTCTGTTTGTTAATGTTGACATTCTAGCCTACTGAGTGTCCCTTTTTCATGAATTTGATTTATAGAGTTCCAGTGCACTCATGCAGCAGTCTTTATCTCTAGCAAAGCGTTCTGCTTTATTTTCAACGAATCCTAGTTTTGACATTAGGTGACATTTTCCCTTACTGTTGACTTTTTGCCTTCAGATAGTGAGCCAGACTGGTGAGGTGTTGCATTTGTTTCAATTTCTCTAGTCTGTTTCATATTTCATAAAGCCCTACAAAGTTCTCATGTCACAATACATTCTTGTTTGCTTTTCATAGGCAGAACTTTTTACTTTATCTTGAATTAGTTTGTTGTGTACTAGGGTATAGGAAGTTGGCTCTTTTCTCTAGACATCAGGAAAACACAGTTTTTTTACTTTCATAAGAAATTGTTCTCCTTCCATTATGATTATGTTGTCTGAAGTGATTTATTTTTGAAGCACTCAAAGTAAAATTGCTTAATCTAACTAAAATTTAATTTTGTCGCTATTTTGCAAACTGTTTTATGTTTACTTATACTGGGTAAATACAAAGCAGTCAAAAATTTTTTATAGAATCTTCATGTTTCTCAGCAAATTTTCTCTTTATCATTTCCAATAAATATTACTCTCCATAACTATTCATGGGAAAAATGGCTTGCATTTACATAGCACAAGAAATATATTTCCATAGTTTTTATAATGAACATGATTAAGTTAACACTTTCTGGCTAGTGGTGGGACTTACAGACAGTAATTGGAGAGCACTTAATCAGGATTCATGCTCAACCTCACTACTATTTCCACTACACCTGACAAAGCAAGAGTAACATTTCTTCCTACCATGCCCCTTCATAAAATCTCACAGTGCATAACATTCTTGCAAAGCTTGGAAGTTTAATGTCCTTAATTATTTCTTTACTCATATGTTAATTATGCCCATTTCTGTCTCAAACTTCAAATTTTGGGTGCCTCCAGCTATTACATCTATTAATTCCACAGCCTTCATACTTGATTTACTACTGGAATTGTGCATTGCTAGGCTAGAAACTGTGTAAATGTACATAAATAATCACATCCCCCCCATACACACTTACACTCACAAATGCACACTTTACCATTTTGAATTACTTTACTGGTACTTTTTCAATGCCAACTTTTTTTTGAAAAGATGGATGATAAAAATTTGATAAATGTTAGGGTCAGGATTTTCTGCTGTAGTATGGGAATGAATTACTGCTCCATATAACATATATATTTAAAAGATGTAGAGTAAGGGAAGATTCTTAACATTTTTACAGTACAGCTGATTCTTCGGAGAATCAGCTCTATTATAGTTATTAGATTCAAACATAAGATCAGAGCTATAAAAAAAGATGGCTTAATTAAAGCACTATATTCACAGCTCCCTATTTAGAGAATCTCTCAAAGGAAAGGTTAGAGCATATTATAAAAGATGAACAGTCGTCACCAATGTTAAGTAGCCACAGGCCTTCTTAAAGAGCAGGAAAACACTCTCCCAATTTCTCCTGAGAAGGTTTCTGGATATTTTGGTTGAATTTGTTCATGCACAAATAACCTTAACAAGACTAGCTTTGCTTTTTTCTTGGGATTTTTAATTATTTAAATTATTCAAGACTTTAAAAAAATGATTGCTGACATAAGGTATAATTTGTGTACTTCAGGAAATGAATGTTAAAAACTATCTTTTTTAATTATATTTTATTGATTATGCTAGTACAGTTGTCCCATTTCCCCCCCTTCATTCCCCTCCACCCTGCACACCCCCTCCCACCCACATTCCCCCCTTTAGTTCATGTCCGTGTGTCATAAGTTCTTTAGTTTCTACATTTCCCACACTACTCTTGCCCTCCCCCTGTCTATTTTCTACCCACCATCTGGGCTACTTGTTCTACGTACCTTGTCCCCCTCTCTCCTCCTCCCACTCCCCTATTGCTAACCCTCCATGTGATCTCCATTTCTGTGTTTCTGCTCACTATCTTGAGGGCCAGGTTAAATTCTCCTATCTACCACTCACACCTTTTAACATCCCTATTGATATTCTCTTGACATTTTAAACCCTAGAACTGTTTCATTTCACCCGTCCTGTACAACTCTGGGCTTGGTTGAAGCAAGTGTCTTTCTCGCATCTATCCGAGGTAACAGTCATATGCCAGACGTAATCACTTCACCCAAAGGACAGTTCCACAATTAGCTTTTGGTTCTGATCAGCAATATTGCTATTTCCATTGTCAACTTACTCTCTAATTCTCCTCAGTCCTACTTCAAACCTTCTTTCTTTAAGCTTCTTAGCAGATGACCTCAAATCCACTTTAAGGAAAAGAAATAAGTCACCTGATTGAAAGGCTCTCAACTTGCCACGGACAAATGAATAAATGTCCATTTACCTGGGCCTCATCCTCTGCTGTGCTAATGTGTGAATGCCTCTGGATTTATCTACCGTCACTTCCTTCACCTCTGTCTTCATCGCGTCCCCTTTTTTTCCTCTGAGCAACCCGGTTAGGTATTTTCTCTCACAGTCTCTGGAGGCACATCTTTCTTTTCATACTGGATCCTTCCTTTCAGTTTTCTCAGATGTTAAATTATTTCCCATACAGACACAGACAACCCTTGTGTCTAATCTTCTCCAGTTCACACTCTTTCTCTCACTCATTTTACATTTTATGTTTTATGAACTTTTGCATGCATTTTCTTTATTTATCCATTATGTCCAGCTCCTTCATTCAATTTAATTTAGCCTCTGACTATACAATTCCAGTGAGACTGTTCTTGCTAAGGTTGCCAAGACACTTTTCTGGGACATTTCTTAAAACTATCATAAGCATGTCAAATGATCTGTCCAAAATTGGAATTTATAAATTTTCACAAATTCATCTGTAGACTTCCCTAATTGTGCCATCGTACATCCCAGAAAACTGGATGGCATGCTTACCTTTCTTTATTCTCACCCTTAAATCCAATTACTAAAAATTATAATGGGTCTTTTAGCATGAGGTTCATGGGAAGTGCACAGTAAATATTAAGTAATAAAAATAATAGTAGCAGAAATGATCACATTTGGCATCCCATAACCATTTGTGTAAACTTGTGTTTGACACGTGCTTTCTCCAATGGGTTTCAAGTTCGTTGGGAAGACAAATGTTATACCCTCTTCTGAGTCCTTAGTTCCTTTCACAATCGCTTTCCATCCCATAATGTGCAGAAAGAATGTTAAGCTGTACTTTCATTTCAACAAACATGAAAGAAATGGAATATAAAATAGATAAATATAAAGTCATAAGAGATAAAGAGAAAAGATTGATATTTAATAAACCTCAAGATAGGAGTGCATTTTCCTAATATAAAACAAAATGAAGTTACAAGTACATATATTGACAGATTTTATTGCCTATAAAGTTAAAATAGTTATGAGGCAAAAGTGCTGCTAGAGTAAATTAAAGAGCAAGTCATAAGTTGTTAAAATATTTTTAAAAATAAGTTCTTCCAAAAGATCTTTGAGAAAAGAATTTGGCTTTCAGGACTCTGTATATTTACATATTACAGTCTGGTATGTGTTCCAGATAGGCTTAATGCAGGTCCACCTCTGGGAGTCAGGCACTTCACATACTGACTTCAGCAGCTATTTGGGTCCTTGAAATGAACTTGAGTGGTGGAAACACATTAGGGGTTTGGGGGAAAGCAGAGGAGAGGACATCCATGTACACTTGGTCAAAATTAATGGGGAAGATGGCAAGCTGCAGACATCCAAAATCACTCAAGGTGACAATGGGGGGAAAACTGGAAAGAGCTGCCTCACGGAAAGCACAGGAAGGGACTCTGAGACTGGAGAAGACACAACGATGCGTTGGTGCCAGGAGACGATGTGTGAGGCAGTCTGAGAAGGCCACTCATCTTCCTCCTGCACCAAAGACACAGCGGTTTGGAGGGATTCAGTGTCTACTCAAAACAAAAGCCATGACCAAGAAAAGCTAAACAGAAAATGAGATCGCATTGACAAGTGCATGCAGCCAATGCCTGCAGAGACTATTGGTACCAGTAAAAGTTCTGCTAGTGAATAATAGTAAGTTGAGCTGGAGAAGAAACTGTGGCATATGGCCATACTTTGCAGTATTTAAGAAGAGAATCCCTCTAATCTTTTTTCTGGGCACATGGGAAACATTCCTTAAGCTATCTTAAGATAATTAGAAAAAGAAATGACTCAACAGACTTGGAGTCACAGGGGTAACAGGTGAGAAAAATCAATAAAATTATGGTCATTGGGTGAAGGTAAATGTAGATCTTAGATGAAAGTGAGCAAAAGATACAAACTTCCAGCTCTAAGCACATGCTGGGGATGTAGTGTACAGGCTACAGGTAACACTGTTGCATGGCGTGCTTGAGAGTCATCAGAAGTGTAAATCCCAAGAGTTCTCTTCATGGGGCTTAAAAAAACATATTTTCCCCATTTTTATACCTATACAAGATGACAGGTGTTAACTAAACTTGTAGTAATCACTGCACAATATACATCAGTCAAGTCTTTATATAGTACGCCTTCAATTTATAAAGTGCTATATTTTGGTTATATCTCAATAAAACTGAGGCAGTGATTATGGTTATTGTCACTTGTATATATTATTTTTACCCATAGCCTGATGAAGTATACAGAATTATCACATGTACACATGTGCACATGCACACATGTGCACATGCACATAAACAGGCATAGTCTGAGTTCTACATAGAAACACAGGAAAACCATCTGAAATTACCAAAATAAATGGATAATAGTTTATGATTATTGGGTAGGTTATTTTATTTATATTTTTGGCATGTTTCAATATTTCAACAATTTAAAAAATGGATATAGGTCCAGCTCCACATTTCAGCCACTCTGCCCCTCCCTGAGGTTACCTGGTCTTCCAATCTGCAGTATGGCATATCCTCAAAAAATTAAAAATGAAACTCTCTGACCAAGTGATTTCAGTTCTGGGAATATATCCTAAGAATCCCAAAACTCCAATACAAAAACATATATGCACCCATATATTCATAATAGTGTTTTTTACAATAGCCAAGATCTAGAAACACTCCAAGTGCCCATCAGTTGATGAGTGGGTAAAAAAAACTGTGGAATATTTACAATGGAATACTATGCAGCCATCAAAAAGAAGAAACCTCTTGTCCTTTGTGATAGCATGGACAGAACTGGACAATATTACATTAAGGGAAATAAGGCAGTCAGTGAAAGACAGATACCATATGAGCTCCCTTATACATCAAATCTAATGAACATAATAAACTAATGAATAAATTAGAAACAGAAGCATAAATACATAGAACATACTGACAGTACCCACAGGGGAAGGGGGAGACTGAATGAAAGATGGTGAAGGGATCATTTTAATACAATTTTTTTAGCTTCTGATTATTTTATTCATCCAATTATTGCTAAACACTATAATAAACTTATCAAAATTTCTTATATTTAAGTATAAATTATTTTTTACATCAGGAAAAGTTATATCTCCTCTAATTAGCAGACATGTGGAAGTCAAGGCACTTTAGAACAATGACTATTAAATACAAGTCTATATTTCACTGACATCTAAGTGAGAGAGAAAGATTGGTTGGTTGCCTCTTGTGTGCACCCAGGGACTGAACCCATGACCTAAGTATGTGGAAATCAACCCACAACCTTTTGGTTACAGAACAATGCTCCAACCAACTGAACCATGGGGCTAAGGCTTAGTACATGTTTAATGAGCAAATTTTGAACACATTGCTAGTACATTATCTTTGTAATCAGCATCTTATTTCTCAAGTATCCCATAGACTCTGTGCAACCTATCTGAATTACCTAAATTTTAATGCTCAGGAACAGTAAGTTGTTCAAAAGCTATAAAGCTGTTATACTGTAATCAGATATACAGCAGAGTAGTCATGCATCTCCAAAAGTGATGACGACTCTAGAGAGAGTGGACAGCACTTTTGAATTAAATTGTACAGGTGTTGTCTAATCACTTGCAGATGTGCGCACTTGGCAACTGATAATTTCCTAATGACTTAAAAATCAATGGCTATTATAAAGTAATATATAATCCAGCATGGAAAGAGAAACTAAAATTAAAAAGACATAGCTATTTTTGCTTTAATAAGGCATCTGTAAAGTGGCACAATACGAACAACATGCACTTTACTCATAAGAACATAAACCTTGTTTTGCCTGAATGATCCTCTAAGTTAAATAAAAGCAATCTAAAGATTAACTGTGTTTTCTAATAATAGACAGAAATTTTTCAAGCAATTCTAAAATCCAGAGATCCCACTTGGCCTTTAAATGTAGCTCGTTCTCTGATTCACTCCATTAGAAAATCAGAAACATCGCTTCCATGAACAATTTTTGTACACTTTATACCCTAAAAACTAGAGATGTTTCCCAAAGTGACTTCTTAAAATATGCTACTTATTAGCAAGGATCATACAAAATTAGAAACTGAAAAAAAATGCTGTCATTTTCAAATGCTTCTGTGTTAAACAAAGATCCTAAATGTGGTGTTTTCAGTAACTTGCATATTCACTTTCCTCAACATCTTGTACTACACAGAAAGAACACGGAAATGCAGCTCCACGATATTAGCTGCATTTTGTAAAAGCAACTGTTGACTCGAAAATTGGATTCCATTATCGAGATCATCTGCCCTAATTTTCTGTTTTGAAAATGCTTC
The DNA here is from genome assembly GCA_004027475.1 of Anoura caudifer. NCBI lineage: Eukaryota > Metazoa > Chordata > Mammalia > Chiroptera > Phyllostomidae > Anoura > Anoura caudifer. The sequence goes on from PVKU01002874.1 coordinate 102,396, forward strand.
TTATTGAAGTTTTATGGTGATCATTTCATGCTGATTAAATACTATAAACCTTTTATTTGTGCATATTTGTTCGGGTCCCTTGTGCACCTCACTTTTATTATACATAGGGTCTAATGAAGCTCATGCAGTATTTCTGGGTAATTGTTACTTACAGTCTGAAGTGAATTTCAGTTCCATTCCATTTACATTTATGTGCTGAAACTAAATAATTAATGGGAATTTTTACACATTTTTAGATTTAACTTTTCAGAGTAATGAAACCATAAATTTCAAGCTCTAGAATCTTCTAATCTTGTATTTAATTCAGTACGTAATTGAGAACAAGATTTTAATATCAATGGGAGGACTTTACAAATTTAAATTGATTAGTTGTTAAGCTGCACAAATATATTTAAAGTAAAAGATTTGACTACTGCTTAAAGCATAAAAATAAATGAGAAATACACAGTTTGAAAATTTGTAACATTATTCCCCAAAATAGAATTACAAAAGATTTACCTCTTCCACATGTTTATATAGCTATTTTAATCTATACCTTACTTCTTATAAAAATAGACTTACTCGATGCCTATCAGTTATCTTACAAGTGTGGTTAAAAATTCTATTCTCCTTACTCAGCTATAACAAAATGTACAATACTCAATCACAACTGTAATGTCTACACTGACTCTTTTCCATAAATGGATAATAACCATAGATTTATCCTAACGCTAATTTAAGCTTCTAATTCTTAACCAACAGATAAAGCCTCTATAATATGTTATGAAATAATAATTTGTTTATTTTTAATATTTTATCAATTGATGAAATAAATATAGTAAGCCTATACCAGCAATAATGTGGCATTATAATCAGCAATAGCACAAGAAATATACATAGGACATAGCTTTCACACACCAACCTCACAGTTCCTCATAAAGTAAAATAAACTAAGCAAAAGTGATGAGATATTACTGTCAGGATAAGGTTACAAATGATGGTGACTTTCTTCTTGTTAGAAGTCTCTCTTGACCTTTTGCTCCCTTCCATGTTTTGAGGTGTTATATGTGGAGGGACTTCTAAGGGAACCCTTCCGCCTACATTTTCTGAGAAACTGAGTTCCCAGTACAACAACCTGCAGGGAACTGAACCTTTGCAACAAAAAAGATTGGTAACCTTGCACGTGCATCCTTCCCATTCAAGCCCCAACTGCTGGACCGTAAGTGGACACCTGAATGGCATCTGTGTGAGATACCTTGGAAGATTCAGCTAAGTCCTACTTGAATGTTTGACACACAGAAACTGTGACAAAATAACTGTTTTAAGTTGATGAATTTTGGAGTAAGTTATTGCATAGTACTAGATAACTAATAGTGTGTGCATAAATATAGTTATAGTTATGCAGTTATGAATAGTTTTTATATATAGTTATAAATGTGGTTACACAGATACATAATATAAGTGTATTTAGTCAGATATTATATATACTTATATATGCAACTATGTAAATACATAGTTGTGATTATAGTAAGCATTAATAACTCAAACCTCCTAAACTTTGACCTTATTTGGAAAATGTAGTCTTACAAAAAATAACCAAATTCAAATATTTTATAAGTGTAATCTAAATAATTATGTATATTTTTTAAAGATTCTTGTTCAAGAATTCTTAACTTTTCCTAAGTCAATATGTAATAAATAGGACAAATGTGAATTACCTGTTTAGTAATGCACATTGATACAGGATACAAAAATAACAAAAATTTTTAATTTTTTCTCAAAAACATTATATTTATAAGAAGGAGGAAGTTTGTATATAAGCAAGTAATGTTAATAAACAGAGTATTTAAGGTATTTTTGTTTTAATGAAACTGATACTAAAATTTGATAATATTGATAAACTAGTAGTATTATTTTGACTCTAACTATATTAATATCTAAATTTTATGATTTATCTAAATATATTTAGATAATATATTTATCTAAATATATTTTATATTTTATCTAAATATTTATGATTTAAAATTAAGACATTTAGACACACCAATTAAATGTGAATAACAAAAATTAAAATATGATTATTATAATTAGAAATTATGTTTTGGGGCAATTGGAATATTTCAAAGCTTAATAAAATGTCAGTTCTTATTTTGAGTAATATAAGACAACCAAAAATCAATAAAATAATTTCAGCAAAATTTAAAGATACCCAAAGTTGCAAATGTAATTAAGCAAGAAAGGACAATTTATGTGTAAATGTTTCTAATGTCTACATTCCAGGATAATTTAATGATTTAAAATATAAATATAGAAGAATTTTTATTAGCTCAGTTTATGTACTCCAACTATGCAATAGAATATATAGTGATATTATGTGTACCATATATTTGGTTTTAAATATAATGATTAGTAAAAAAATATTAAAGTCAAACTTGCTTCATAATTAGTACAATTTGCTAAAAGTTCACAATTTATTCATATTTTACCTAAATTTTATTTTTACAAGTATCTTTAGTATTTTATCAGAAAAGATGCTATATCTCAATTCAGACAATCTTATTTTTTTAGAACATCATTACCTGCCATCACAGTAATAACTTACTCTTTTCAAAAAAATTCAGTCTTCAGATCAAGCCAAATACAACAGTATTGATCATAATTGCTGTTATAATTTTTGACCATGAAAAAAGAGTACATTCTGAATTATTTATTGTGTACATTTCCATAACATTTTAATCTTAAGAACCTTAAGTATCCTAAATGTTCCTGTGCACACACATCACTGAAGGAATGTGAATAGTTTAAGTTTTAGTGATGGCATTTTATATGTAGTTTTCTTACACATAAGTAATAAAATTTACAAGTAGAAAAATATTTGACATAGTATTTATTTTCATTATGGAGGATTGCAGTGGCACCTCCAAGGCCAGTGATATGATAATACAAGTGATTACTTTCACAAAGTTTGTTATTATCACATGTACATTTTCAAAAAATTCTTTTATTTAATGTTAGTAACTATGTTACCACATGAAATTAAAACTGACAATTCTCAAAATATGCTTTAAAAAAGTGAAACTGCAGTTACTTGTAATTGGAGAAATGCAAATTAAAAACACAAAGAGATGCTATCACTTACCTAGTAGAAATAACATTTTTTTTTGAGAAATCAGCTGACAGTCTGATGGGAACTCCTTTGTAGGTGACTGTCTCCTTATCCCTTGCTGCTTCTAGAATTCTCTCCATTTTAATTTTGACTAATGTAATTATGATGTGCCTTGGTGTGTTCCTCCTTGGGTCCAACTTCTTTGGGACTCTCTGAGCTTCCTGGACTTCCTGGAAGTCTATTTCCTTTGCCAGATTGGGGAAGTTCTCCTTTATTATTTGTTCAAATAAGTTTTCCACTTATTGATCTTCCTCTTCCCCTTCTGGAACCCCTATAATACTGTCAGCTGATTTCTCAAAAGAGACCTTACAGGCAAGAAGGGGCTGGAAAGAGGTATTCCAACTCATGAAAGTCAAGAACCTACATCCAAGAGTGCTCTATCCAGTGAAGCTGTCATTTAGAATGGAAGGGAAGATAAAGCGCTTCTCAGATAAGGTCAAGTTAAAGGAGTTCATCATCACCAAGCCCTTATTATATGAAATGTTAAAGGGACTTATCTAAGAAAAAGAAGATGAAAAATAGGACAGTAAAAAGTCAGCAAACTCACAGATATTAACAACTACACCTAAAAGAAAAGCAAACTAAGCAAATAGAACAGGAACAGAAACACAGAAATGGAGATTGCATGGAGGGTTAGCAACAGGAGAGTGGGAAGAGGAGAGAGGGGGAAAATGTACAGAGAAGAAGTAGCATAGATGGTGGGTAGAAAATAGACAGGGGGAAGGCAAGAATAGTGTGGGAAATGTAGAAGCTAAAGAACTTATGACACATGAACATGAACTAAAGGGGGGAATGTGGGTGGGAAGGAGTGTGCAAAGGGAGGGGAATGAAGGGGGGAATGGGGCAACTGTAATAGCATAATCAATAAAATATATTTTTAAAAAGTAAAAATAAATAAATAATAAAAATTTAAAAACATCATACCAAGTCTACAAAGTTATGAGCAAGTTGAACTATCATATTTTGTTGTGTTTATATAAAGCACTATTATTTTCACCTCAGGCATTTGATAGAAACACTAAAATTGATTATATAATATCTAATATACAAATAATTGAAATACTATGTGCTCTTCAGGCTTTCTGAAGGGCACAAAATTTACAATACATATGCAATAATATATTATTATATTATATATAGCATGCTATTGTATATTCTGTGTAATCATATATAATATGTAAAATTTTACATAATATAAATATAATATAAAATATCACATATTATATATGTATTCATATGTATACATATTACATATTACAAATATGTATACACATAGTTCCACATAGCCCTACAAAGATATACATGTTACACAAATGCTAAAATGTAAAGAAAAGACCTAGAGAGAAAAAGAATAGAGAAAGAAAGAAGGGGAGAAAAAGTAGTAGAGAAAGTGTGAGAACGAACAGAATTCAGATGATATGTTGCATTAAAAGTTGCATTGAGAAATCTACATGGCTAAATTCTGAACTCTGTAAATATTATAGAACAATAAGTGAAATTTTTCCTGGAGTCTCTTTAGGCTAATGAGTCTTTTATCTTCAATTTTACACTATATTAATTTGACAGATTTAATTTATCACCCAATGGATAGAAGCAGCTTTTTACTCTTGGGTTTATTACAGATTTTTAGCTAAATTGGATATTAAATACAAATTCTCAATTCCTCTTAAAAGATAAAGTCAGACAGTATCAGTGCTGAATAAGGCAGAAAAAAATAGCTTTAGTCTTTTTTGATCTCATGTATTTTTTCTTTTTGTTTATATTCATTATTTCCCTTTCTTTCCATTTCAATGGGTGCTCTGAGTTTAGAGATTCAGATTATGTCCTGGTTGGCAGACACCAACATTATAAACACATTTTAATACTTCCAATTAGTCTTTCTAGGACCTATAATTTAGAGCTAGTAGTTCATAGATGATTATTGCTTAATTGCCTAAAAGGATCACAATGCAAAGGATGTCTGTCTCTTTGGTGTACTGGATACAATAATTCAGGTGGAGTACCACACTTGCCATTAATTGTACCTGAAGAAGACTTTATGTACCCACCCCTCATTATACTGCCTTGTAGAATTTAATTCAAAAGTCTGAACAGAAGAAAAGTCAAGAAATCCCCTGTCAGAGAGCATTGATTGAGAATGAGTGGAACTCTCTCAGCAAGCCAATCATGCGACTTTTGATGTTAGGTGTTTGAATGCTTTTTAAAATTTGGTTCCTTTTTCCCATTTTTTTTCAAGAGCATAACAAACTGAGCTAAAGAAGGTCTCTCTGCTGGGAGTGACATCAAGGCTTAACATTGCTTTTCACTGGTCGATCTTGTCAAACAAAATGCTGAAACCACAGTGACACAGCAGGATTGAGCAAATTTTGCCTTTGCTGCATCAGTTTAATTTGCTTTTACATTTACTAAGAGTAACTATAATGTAAGTATAAGCAAAGTCAAACTTTCAATGAATAGCTTGGAGGAATTTTATTCCAACTGGCTTCATGAAAAACATGTAGTATGGACCAGATTGCTCATTTTATGAGTTTATTTAGCATCCAAATAAATACATATCAAAGCAAATAGTAAACGGTGTGTAGATTAATAATATTTAAAGTAGTTTGAACTATGTAAAAAGTATTACTGTGCAAAGGAGAGAATAAACCCAGAAGACAAAAGATATGGGTTCTACTTTGGGCTCTGTTATGAGTAGACTTAAATATAAACTTGGTAATGTGCTTTGCAAAAGTAAAAATCACTTAGCGTTTCCAAGTATGCTTTTAATGTTTCAGTTACCATTGTTTTTCTTATTATAAAGTAATGTACATTTATTGCAAAAAATTATTAACTAAATATAAATACAAAGATGACCTTAAACAGTAATTACTTAGAGTTAACCAGTGGTAGTAGTATTTCTTTTTGTATTTTTATCTTTTCTGAGCATGCTTCTGACATTGTTCCTTTATCCAAAAGAGGTTTTAGCGTACTGTTTCATACATTTTTTACGCAATATATAAGTAAGTATTGGTATTTGTATGTTCATTTGTAAGGACTTCATAATATTCTGCTTTAGCACAAATTTAATGAATCCTTTACTGTTGAACATTTAAATTTTTTACAAATTTTTTACTATTGTATAAAAACTTCAGCCCTGGCTGGTGTGGCTTAATGGATTGAACCCCCGCCTGTGGATGGGAAGGTTGCTGCTTCAGTTCCCAATCAGGGCACATGCCTGGGTCTCTAGTTGGAGGCCTATGAAAAGCAACCAATCAATGTTTCTCTCTCTCTTTTTCTCCTTCCTTTCCCTTTTCTCTAAAAATAAATAAATAAAATCTTTTAAAAAGATATTTAAAAAACTTCAACTAACCTCTCTGACACAAATAGGTGAAAACTCATCTATGAATATACATAAAGCTATACTATAAATTATTAAGAAAAATTCAGTTCTCCCAAAAAATAAAAAATAACTTGAAAAATTTCACAAATAAAAAAATACACATGCCCAAAAGAAGTATAAAGAAAAGCATAATTTGTGTAAAACTTTAAAAAATAAAATAACAGAATACCACTATTTCCTAAAAATGTTATCCAGGATATATAGGAGTATGGATTATCTAGTACATTGCTTATGGCAATTTAAATTGCTACCATAATTCTTGTATTAAAACTAATAAAAAAACCATAAAATTGGCCAGACTTCATGTTCATCTTCAAACAAACCTGTTATGTTAAAAAAAAAAAAAAAGAATAAAACAAATCACAATACCTAACTACAGGGCATTACTGAATGCATATGCATTCCTCTACTGAATGCAACTGTGTATAATCATTAAAATGTTAATATAGATTTTATTAAAATATAACAGAGTATATTCATGATCACTATTTCTTATCAAGCGAAAAGTGGGTAACAAACTAGTGTGTGATATAATTCAAACATAAAATATTTAGACAAGCTTACATAGTTTTATAGAAGCAAGTCTGGAAGAACATATTACCAAATATTAAGCACAAATGTCACTGCATATTATAATTAAAGGAACTTTTCCATAATTTGCACATTTCTATATGTCAAAACATTCAATAATATAATTTCTACCATAAATTTTTAAGGAACAAGTATGCTTTAAAAAATAGCAGAAACAAAAAAATTATCATAAACTATTGAATATTTTATTTTTACATTGGGAATTTATTTTGATGAGTTTTAATTTGACATGCTAAAAACATGAAGATGTAAAACTACATTCCCTCTTATAGACTGAGTATTGCTACCTTTTTGTGCTTTGAAGAATTTATGAAGTAACACATTCTTCAGAAGAACTGCTCACTGAATAAATGGTTCCAGGGTCAAGCAATGATACCTGGAATTGCCTCAATCAACTTGATTGTCAACTTTAAATTATTAAACTGTGGTTCAGGGTATCTATAATGGTTCCTTCCATATTAATGATCTGAAACCCAATCAAATTTCTTGATTTTCTTATCACAGCTATTCTTTTCCAATAGAATTTTATTCACTTGCAATTCAACCATTTCAGTCTTTCCTATAGTGAAATAACGCTTAGATAATTGCTTTCACTTTATTCATTGAATTTAAATATTTTTCTAAAGTGGCAAAAAGGTTTAGATAAAATTAAATCTCTAAATTGAGATTTAGAAAATATGTTTTTTCCTTCTATAAATATAAAGTAAATTTACTTTAAAAATTCTGCACTTGAAACCTGTATGGGTTTGGGGCAAATCAATGTCAACCCAATGAATTCAATTAAAAAATTCTGGTACAAGAAATATATAGAAATTCCTCAAGTCCTATCTTCTTTTAGTCTCACATTCTCATGCTTTCCTTCTTAATTAAATTATCTGTATTACCAAAATTAATCGAAATAGATTTTAAATTAAAGTTAGGCTTACAATACTGGTATTAGCTAAGAAACTTAAAGATCAACTCACAGTAATGGTTCTTAAACTTTTGGTACATAAAATCTCATCAAAATTCAGATTCTCAGATTCTACCCAAAAACCACTGACCCTATTAGCCTGGTATTAGCTTAATAATCTGAATTTTTTTAAAGCTCCCCAAGTATCACTGATGATGTTTGGACTTTATTTTGAGCAAAGTTGACAGAAAATTATATTGAAAGTATTAAAAATAAACACCGTACATATTGCTCCTTGTGGCCTATAATAGTTATTGAACAAATACCAAATAATGTATTACTATTTCACTTTTTTTACTAAGCATAATTATCTACCTGGCACCCCAAACACAAATATAATAGCCTTATTAATAACTCTGTTTGATTAATGCATCCAGTATGTAATGAAATGGTTGATCAAAGTAAAATGATGATTTTCATATGCCTTTCTTCATCTATTTGGGTACTTCCCATTTTGGGGATAACTATTGTGGCACCCCCATTAGAAATAAACACAACAAAAATTTTTCAATAAATTTATTAATGGAAAATGTATTTCATAAAACATTTATCACTAAATGGTCTCTTACCTACTATTTGAATTCATAGGATGTAAAATAAATTAAAATAAGAAAGTGTTATTCCTGGGGTTGCTCTGTTAATTCAGAATTAGAATGAAAACAAATATAGAACTAAAAATAAAACTTCTAAGGAGTCACCATAACTTGAAATACAGTATCTACCTCATTTCAGTTTTGTTTTTTCTTAATTCATTTCTTTGAAAGGAAAAGCCCTTCATTCCAAGTACGGACAACAAAGGATGGTACTTTGCTTTCAGTTGTTCTTTGCTGCCCTTCCTTGGTAGTTTCACTGTCTCTCTAACCTAATCCTTTTTATTTCTTTTCCATATTCTTCTTATTGATAATGAATACAATTTAGGAAGACCAGTCAGAATTAATGGGTTCTGTGGTAATAACACCAACTAGACAGTAATGTAAGGAGATCTTGATTGAGAGTATTACCGAATCAAGGGCAAGACTTCCCTGTACACAGCTGACCTCATTCTGCCTACAGTCTACTCTTGTCAGTCAGGATTCCTAGACTCAGCAAAGAGAATAAAACATTAAAAAGAGCAATCAATCTTTAATCTTGGATCAACTGTTCTCCAATGCTACTTTTCTTATGTTCAGGCTTTAGATCTTGCCAAACTACCTGGACTCTGTCCTTTATTATGCTCGTGCCATCTGTTAGTTTTATGGAGCAGGGCACCTGGTTAGTGCTGTCCTGCTTTACTCTGAGTAAAGGAAGCATTTCGGTTTTCTCCTTGGTAAAGCCATTTAAAAAAATGGCATTCTGTGATACACACCTGAAAATTTATTTAAAATAAAATTGTGAGAAAATATGATGTTAACTCAATAAATGTCTGTAAGTAATTAGAAGTACATTCTACAAAGCCTAGCCATAATAATTCTGTCTTATGTAGGAAAGATGAGCTATCCAACAAATGAAGAATAAATTCTTGAGATGGGATCCACAGGGTATGTATGTATTTTCCCCCTCAATGCACAGGCAATTTCCCTTTTCAGGTCAAAAATGGTATCCATTACTTTGAAATAGTTGAAGTTCAGATTGCAAATGTTTGCAAGTGTCTAAATCCATTGAGACTGATATCTCCTACTCCCTGGTTTTCAAACAGCTGACTAAGAAGGAGGAGTAATGATAGGAGAATATTTGCATTGGGTCACCTACTTAATCCAGGGTTTAACTATTTCACTCATATCTGCTTTTTAAATTATTATTATTTAGAAATTTCTTGTTAGATTCTCTTTAAACATGAATTCCAGTTAAAATTTTTAAAAATCTTATTAACCAAATATTTCAGTCAGACATTATTCACGCTACAGTGACTACTTTTTTATTAACTAGAAAATTAAATCATGTTGATTTTCAACTGACAAACTATACATTCAGATTTTAAAGTATAGTTTAACCTAGAGTTACATTTGCACTTAACTGATACTAACCAAAAACATGCACTAAAGTAAATATGGGCCCTCTTGTGCTGTCATCAATACAAAGTTAGAAAAGTGTATTTTCCCCACTTCTTTAAAATGCTAAAGCTATTTCAATACTGCCTCACATGTCTTTTCCCAATTTCTATTACATTCTAAATATCAAAGTCCCGGGAGCAGTAGTTTTGCATCACTGACTAAGACTGGCAGAAGCTACAAATTTTCATTATATATTATTTGTGTTTTCTCAGTTTCCATGTCATCATTTTAGTCCTAGCTGTCTGCTTTTATGATACATATTTTTCTGCATCTGAAATATATACAATGCCAAAATAGCATTAGAGTCACAAGAGTTGATCATTGAGAACGGATATAAGAATAATTAAAATGTATTAGAATGAAAAAAACCTAGACATAATTACAATATTAAAAAATATGAAATACAGTTCGGTGAATTCTACAATAAATGTTCCCTAAGTGAGGTATTGAAAGAAAATGTATTAAAATAAAAATAAACACACTATTACCAGTGCAGCCACGGTGAGTGATAACTGTGGGAAGCCTGGGACAGCTGGGCTCCCGTTCTGAAAGGGACAGCAACAAATAGTTGTCAAACCCAAACAAAGTGCCTACTAGTGGGGTGGAGAAAAGCAGATAGCAGCAAGGGACAAGATCTTAAACAGAGAACTGCTCAGGAAAATGAGCATTTTCCTAAGTCTGCAGCTCAATAGATCAGCATCCTTGCTAGTAGAATAAAACAGTATAAGCAAACAGGACTGATCTCAAAAATCCCAATATCTCCACAGGAAGGAAAATCTGACCTGCCAGTATAACTTGGCTATTCAAACATAGAATCTCAAACTAAATAGTTGACATAAATTTCTGTGTCAAAGTTGACATAACAAGACTACCAGGTAGGAAAGGAAAAACATAGACATAAAAAGAAAAGTAAAACAGAGAAAGAATATAAAGATTAAAGTTAAAAGCACATGAAGAAAAATAATGTTACAGAAAAGCACCCAACCAACTGAATAACAAGAAGATTAAGTCACTAAAGATACGTAAATAACATCACATTCTCAAAGGATGTTAAAAATAAGTACAATGAAGACTCTCAGGTAAACGAAGAAAAATATCCATAAAAACAATAAAAATTCATAAAACAAAATAGGCTATATAAATCAAAACCACATAGACATATTAAAGAATTCATTGTACATAGTACAGATATATACTGTGATAGTAAAACAATTCAATAAATGCAGCATATTCTAGATCACGATGAAAAAATTATTTGAAAGGGAGTTAGTTCTAGAGATTTCATTCAGAATAAGTCAAAAAGAGATAGACTAAATATGAAAAATTTAAAACATATGAATACATATGAATTCTTGATTGGGAGACTCCAAAGTATGTTGTACAGAATTTATGGATGGAAAGATTAAAGCAAATAATAAAAATCAATGACTAAAAATATTCAGAATCTAAAAAATAACATGTGACTTCAAAGTAAAAATGCATATAAATTGCAAAGCAGTATATTTAAAAATATAACCTCATTGGAGTGAATCTACTGAAAATAAGAAAAATAAAAATTTTAAAAAGAAGTATAACAATAATTTCCAAAATGTTACCTACAAGAATTAGTTTTAGACAGTGATAAATTCATTAATATTTTTGAAGGCACTTATTTTACTTGCCAAGCACACAAGTTCAGGCAACAATTTTAAAAAGGAGAATTGAAATTTTCAATATTCTTGATATAGAATATGCTAACTAAAGAAAATTTCAGAAAAATGCATTATACAAACTTTAGACATAAATTGAATTTAGACACAGATAATGTGATGATTTATGTTCCAACTTGACTGGGCTATGAGGTACTTAGTTATCTGGATAAACATTATTCTGGGTGTGTCTGTGAAGGTGTTTATGGATTAGATTAACACCTGAATAGGCAGACTGAGTACAGTGTTGCCCTCTCAAATGAAGGTAGGCCTCCTCTAATTCACAGAAGTCCTTAAAAATAAACAAGGCAGCCTAAGGGAGAATTTGTTCTCTCTGCCTGACTGTCTCCAAACTGGGAAATCAGTCTTCTAACTTCAGATTTGGGCTCAGACTGAAACTACCTGTATCATCTTGACTCTCCTGGGTTTCCAGCTTGCTGACTGAGATTTTGGGACGTCTCAGCCTCCATAATTATGTGAGCCAATTCCTTATAATACAGCTTGATAGATAGATAGACAGATGATAGATAGATATAGATGATAGATAAGAGATAGATGTAAAGATATACATATTTACATAGATGAGGGATAAATAGATGGCATATAACTAGGTGATAGATGGTAAATAAATAGACAATAGATAAGCAATAAGAAAACCCTATGCTGGAGAACCCAGACTAATACATATTTTGGTACCAAAGTAGCTCTAGAAGACCAGAATTTTAATGGTGACATTTCTCAATTGTTTCTGAGGTTTCTGGAATTGACCTTCCAATCTGATTAGATCCAAAAAAGCTAATGACTCTATTTCCAGTATTAAAGAGAACACTAATAGTCGGTGGCATGATCTGACAAATATGTAAAACAACCCCATTAGATACTCCTACTAATCAATCACTTATAGACAGCAAGGGACTGCATAACTCTGAATATAATACCTTTGAAGCTTTCAGATGCTCCTAATGCCTTTAGAAAAAATGGTGAAAAAAAAAAGAAAGGATGACCTCAGAGATGCAAATTCCCAGCTCAAGTGCTACATAAATGAATGAAAGCTTCCTTGTGATCTCTGAAGGAGACCCTGACCTCTCGAAGCTGCAGGGGTGAGACTGCTCAAAATGAAATGCAGAATCTCATCCTGTGACTAGATAAATTACAAGGCAAATTGAACTCCTAGCCTTGCAATTTCTACCGTTAAAAATGAGGGCACTGACTGGGAAGGAATGTGATTCTGTATGTTAGGATGAGGACATGTGGGAATACGTGAGATTCTAAATTCTGTTGTCTTCCTGGCTAGATGCCTCCCCCACCCAAGTTGAAGCAGCCTCCCCACTCACAGTGGTAACAACCTTTCTACCTCCTTTTGAGAGACGAAACTGCCACTGCCCCGGGAAACTGTCATGACCTCCCCTGAGGCAGTTGTCATGCTCAACAATGTTGATGCTCCCATGCCCCACCTCTTACACCACTCTGGTTCTAGACCTATAACTAGATGGAAACCTCAACAAGCTTCCGAAGGTTAAGTACGAAACCCTCAAGAAGTGCTCTACACTTGGAAAGAACTACTTGAGTTTTCTAATTTACACAGACAAAATTCCAGAGAACATGCGTGGGGTACTAAGGGTGTGGAATAATGATGAAGGAAACATATAATCAGATCAGGCTAAATTGATTGATATGGGCTCACTAGGAAGAGATTCTGCACTTGTGTTGTCGCTCAGAGCTAGAAAAGTATCTGCCAGTTTGTTTATCGGGGCGCCTGATACACGGAAACAAAGGTGGTCCACAAGCAAATCAGAAGTGCTGGGCTTGTCTTGCTTTAATGTAGAGGAAGAAATTCAAAAGTTTAAGGATATTGGAAGGTTGCAGGGGGGTTGTTATTTCAGACCTGTTAACCCACTCTGAGAGGGTCTGGAAGACATGCTTTTTACCACTCCTGTGAAGAGCATAATTTGTTGGGGAGTCCCTGCATCATTGAAGACCTCTATAATAAGACCTCTTTTCACAGCCAGACCTCACACTGAGGGCTACAGTCAGTGAACTGGGAAACCTAAATGCAATCACAGTAATTGGATCCCCAGGTAGCAGAGGCTGAGGGATAGCACTCAATGGCTGAAAACAAGGTGGCCATGGTTAGGGACAGCAGAGTCAAAGTAGCAATCAAAGATATTCATTCCTAGAGACACAAAACATCACTGTGACTCACCCGCTGGAATTTGGGTTTAGCAATGTCAGATGACTGATGAGGTTCTACCTTAGGTCCATTCCACAGTGGGCCCATTTTCAGGAGCAATGGCTCCTGAACACCATTTTGTGGTTATTTCTTCGGTTTGTGGAATGCATAATTGGAATAGATATACTAAGTTGCTGGAAGAATCCTTGTAGTGATCCCCTGACCTGTATGAGGAGAGTGATTATGGTAGGAAAGGCCAAGTGGAAGACACAAGAGGTGATGACACCTAAGACAATAGTAAAGCAAAAGCAACACTGTGACCCTGGAGAGACCGCAAAGATGAGTGCCACAATCAAGGACTTGAAAGGAGCAGAGGTGGTCATTCCCACCACATCCCCATTCAATTTGCCTATCTGGCCTGGGCACAAGACGTGGTTGTCGAAGAAGGACAGTGGATTACTGTAGGCTTACCTGGGTGATGACTCCAATTGCAGTAGGTGTACCAGATGTGATTTCATCACTCAAGGAAATGAACACATCGCCTGGTACCTGGTATTCAGCTGTTCACCTAGCAAATGCTTTTTTTCAATACCTGTTAGTAAAGACACCAGAAACAGATTGCTTTCATCTGGCAAAGCCAGCAACCCATCCCCACTGTCCTATCTCAGTGCCATGTAAACTCTGCAGTCTAAGGTTACAATCTAATTCACAAAGATCATTGTCTTCCCCTTCCACGAGACATCACACTGGTCCATTACATGTATGTCATTGTGCTGATTGGATCGAGTGAGCAAGAAGTATAATTCAGTAAAATTTCTAGGGTGTCAAATGGTATGGGCTGTGTCAAGATACACTTTCTAATCTGAAGAATAATTTGTTGTGTTAGACCCCTCCTACAACCAAAAAAGAGGCATGATGCTTAGAAACTCTCTTTGTTTTTTTAATGCATTTTATTATTTCTCCCTCTTTTTTTATTGTTGTTCAAGTACAGTTGTCTCCATTTTCCCCCACCACTCCTAACCACCTCAAAAAACTATGGTACCTTTAGAAGGTCTCTTTGGATTTGGAAAATGATACGATATATTCCTCACTTGGGTATGTTACATCATCCCACTTACCAAGTAACTAGAGAAGCTGATAGTTTTCAGTGAGACCAAGAACGAGAGAAAGCTCTGCGACAGGGTTCAGGCTGCACTTCATGCTGCTGCCACTTGGGCCACATGACCCAGGAGACTCAAAGTTGCTTGATGTGTGAGTGGCAACTAGGGATGCTCTTTGGAGCCTTCGACAACCTCCTACAGATGAATTACAGCCGAGGCCCTTAGAATTTTGGAGCAAATCCCTGCCATTCTCCAAAAATAACTCCTGCACTGCTACTGGACCTTAGTAAAGACTGAACCCTGAACCATGGGGCACCAAGTTTCCGTGCAGTCTGAGCTGCCCATGATGAACTCCAACCCACCACACCATAAAGCTGGGCATGCAGAGACACACTCCATCATCTAATGGAAGTGGTATTATATGTGTGTGCTTGGTCTGAAGCAGGCTTGAAGGTTCACGTAAGTAATATAAAGAAGTTGCCCAAATACCTATAGTGGCTACTCCTGCTACACTGCCTTCTGTCTCCTAGTCTGCACCTATGGCTCCAGGGAGCTTTCCTGGTGATCAGATGACAGAGGAAGAAAACACTTGGGCCTCGTTTACAGGTGTTTCTGAACTATATGCAGGCGCCACCAGAAAGTGGACAGCTAGAGTTCACTAGAGCCCCCTCCTGAAATAGCTCTACAGGACTGTGGTGAAAGGAAGTCCTCCACAGTGGGAAGAGCTTTGACCAATGCACCTTGTTATTCACTTTACTGCAAAAGAAAAATGAGAAGGAAATACAGACAGACATGTGATTATATATCAATTCATGGACCATGACCAAAGATTTGGCTGGATATTCAGGAATTTAGAAGGAACATGTTTGGAAAATTGGTGATAAGGAAATGTGGGTAAGAGGTATACAGACAGGTTTTCCCAAATGGATGAAAAATAAAAACACAAATGCTTTCATGCTGTGTATGCAGGATAGTGAACCATGTTAGGTAAAACTATGACCTTGTTATTGTTTTTATTTGGAGATTAAGTATGCATCTCAAGATGCATACTGGTGCCAAGTTGATAAGAGATGGACCTGTGATTGCTAACTTCATGTGTCAACTTGAATGGGCCATGGGGTGTTCAGATATTTGATTAAACATAATTTTTCTAAAAGCAACAATAAAAATGCTAAATATTGTCCAAAAGAAAAAAATATAATAATATTAATACTTTAAAAGTTGCATATGATCTCACCTTTAACTTGAATCTAATCAACAAAACAAACAAGCAAGCAGAATATAACCAGAGACATTGAAATTAAGAACAATCTGACAGTAACCAGAGGAGAGGTGGGAGGGGATAATGGGGGGAAGCAGGAAAGGGTTTTTCAGAAACAGCTATAAAGGACAACACATGGACAAACCAAGGCGGGGTAGAAGCAAGGGAGGAAGGTGGAGATGGCTAGGGAGGGGAGAGTGTGGGGGTGGTAAATGCAGACAACTGTAATTGAACAACAATCAAATATTTTTTTTTAAAAAAAAAGGTAAGCAATAAATCAGCCCTTGCTTAAAAACTGAAAATATATTATAAGAATAATCTGGAGCTAAGCAATTTTTATTTCAACAAATGCTATGATTAAGACTAACCAATAAATATACAGTCAGTTAAGCAAGGTATTAAATATGTAGATTTTATTAAAAATGTTATTTCTAAATTACTTCCAAATGCATTTCTATTTGTGTGATGTATAAATTATTCTGGGTCAGAACTTCTGCGATTCTCACTTATACACACATAAAAACTTAATAATATTCAATAATAATCCAAAACATAAAAAAATAATGTTAAAGTACTATTTTTTCTCTTTTTCTCATAACAGATTCCTAAGACACTTGCATTATTTATTTCTAAATAATATCGCTACATTGGGGAAATATATTACAAATAAAACCTATTTCAGCACTATTTAAATTATCTTTTTGGTAAGTCAATTCTGTATTTAAATTAGTTTGAAAGAGCAATTCCTTGAACATGAAACTCTCCTTCATTTTAATAATGTTACAGAAGATTTATTTTGATTTTTAGGGGAAAAAAGCTCAAATTGCTATGGTTAATGTGTAGTGATTGTAAAATGCGCAGGAAAACAAGGAGTGTAGGGAAGAATTTCAAGTCACACAGCCAGGCCTGAGTACAATGACAAAGCTGATCACTCAGAGTTTAGGCACGCCGTCATAGGCTGAGATCCTCCTTGATTACTGTGGTCACTACCTTCTGTCTACTGCATCGCTTTAGCTATGGTTCTTCTGCAGCGTGCCTTTTGCTGACAGTCTTCTCTCTTTTCTCTGTGTTTTAGTTCCACATTTTGCTTTTATTTGATAATCTAAGATTGTGTTGGATTCAAGAACCCTGCCCCCTCTGCCAAAATATCATTTAATTGTATTAAATTTTCAGTAAGAAGTAAATTTCGGGACAGCTTCTAGGCAGCCAGTTGTCTTAAAAATGGCTGCCATTAGCTGAACTGCTGACCCTTGGTCTAACGGGTTGTGAATTTCACAGCAGTATAAAATGAGGCACTTTAGGAGAAAGAAAGTAGGTGGATCAGAACCTCATAGACTTTACTGAAAGGGCCAGTGTACTGATAAGGACCTTGAAGAGTTTCTCCATTACAAACATGATGTTTTAGACATGATTGTCCAATCTATTGTGTATGTATCAGTATGACTAGTCTTTTGCTTTCCATTAATATTGGATATGGAGAAGGAAATCTAAGAATTAGAAAAAGAAATTGAGCAGGGTGGCCTTCAATAAAAGTATAGAAGGAGGCTTTGAAAACTTATCCAAAATCAAGTGGTAACTTTTTTATATATGAAGAACAAAATTATACTAACATGAGTGATGCAATTCTGTGGCAAGCTCACATTACAGCTTTAGGTAAAAGTTTAACCCTCATGAGAAGAATTATATAATTTTTTATAAATACTTCTGCACCAGTAAGAAACTAAAAGCAGTGACCTAAAAACCCCACAACTGAAAATCTTTCCAAAGTTTCTCTTTCTCACTTCTGCTCTAGATCCTTAAGGTTTTCTTCCCCTTTTTATCCAAAAACAGACATGAAGAGTGGGAGAGCTGTCCAATAACACTGTGAAAGGGTGCAACGTTCACATGATTCAAGAGAAGAGAAGGAAGTGGCTGATTGGGGGATGTAGACGTAGTGGGCTGAAGAAAATGGGACAAGAACTCTAGGAAAAGAACTGATTTTAAAGGATGAAAACTAATGAGGAAAAGGACAACATGACATGACATGTCATACATGTTTCACATTAAAAAAGTGAACATATAATATGGTCATAATCTGAATTTGTGATGACACTTTTTATCTGGCCATTACGTGATTTTGCATTATCCCTTGAGTCTAAATGGCTTGGATTTAACATTTAAAATACTTTTTAGAGGTATGCTTAAATGTTAAATATCCCACATGTTATGCTTGTGTCTGGGATGAACATAAAAGAAAATATTTCTCTCTTTTCCCCAGTAATCATGAATAAGGATAGCTTTTTCGGTGATAATATGTTATGAGAGAGCCACCAAAACATGGCTAGGGAAAGAAAAAGGACAATAGTGTAAATCCACACTGAGGAGACAATAGAAAAAGAGCCTATTGTACAGGTTATATGTGCGCATACAGGTTTAAATAAAGTTAGGAAGGATCTCTAGTTTAAAACAAGTGCATTAGTAGAAAGTATGATCATTCAGCTTTTATAAAAAGATTAAATCCCTTCTATATTATTCTTTTATTTATTAACTATATTTTGATTGTAAATCTTCTTATTTTAGATACCCTAATGCATACAACCATACACTCAAAAAAATCCTCTATGAAGAGATTATGAAATTTACTAATTTTATCATGACTGACGTCTGGAATCTAGTCAACGGCTAAAGTGACTTAACTGGTGGCATTGAGGACGCACTGCACTCCCTCAGCATGTAACACACTAGTCTGTGAGATGAACACAAAGATTTTTAAAAGCATAAGAAAATGTACATGGATAATGAATACGCATAAAAAAAGAGTTTCAAAATATAAAATAAAAAATTATTATTTAAGATATAAATGAAAAGTGTACATTTATTTTGTTGTGGGATTAAAATGTGTTATAGATAAAGTATATAGATATACAAAGTATAAATATATAAATATATGTATATATACACATATATGTACACATACACTATATATATATATTCACCTTAATATTTCACACTTCTGAGCTGCTAGACACAGAAAAAAAGGAAAAAACATTAATGGGCAGCCTGTGAACAATATTATTGGTAACACAATGTAAAAGTTTAAATATGAATCCTTGTTGTTTTTCTTTCCCTGATTCTTAGGATCTGGTGAATTAGAAGAGCTAGCAGAGTGGTCACAGGCACTGAAACGAGAGGAAAACTCACGCCCTAAAATCTGGCTTGGTTTTAAGTAGAGGCACTGTTCCTCTGTACTGGACTATTTGCTCCACAAGGAAAAATAGTGGGGAAAAATGTATCTTTTGAGCCATAAATGCTAGGCATAATAGTCAAAACATTTCACAGCTTTTCCGTACTTAACAATGTTTATTACTACCAGAGCAACCCAATACACTACATATAAAATAAGAATATACTTCTCTATTACAGCAGTTAGTTTTGACAACTGTTCCCAGCCTAGTTTATACTTAGCATTCTTCCCCTCCAATAAAATCCCTTTGGTGTACTGCAGGTTTGAGTATGTATAGAGAGTTAAGTCTCATTCTTTTCTACCACCTAATCCTTGTGAGTAGAAATATTGATTTCAAGAAAAATGCGTCCGTTAAATATGTATTTCACTATGATGAAGCAGAGTTATAAACCTTTTTTTAAAAAAAAATGGTGAGTATTAGATGAAGCAGATTATTAGTATAGTCCTTTTAGTTTCCTGATATATTTGAAAACAACATACTTCATTTGTGGAACTATATATCACAACAACATTAAACATGAAGCATTCAACCTATTTAAGACATTGTGTGGAAATTATCCACATAAAACCTGAAAACACAACAAACCAAAAAACCTCTCCAACAGCAATATCACATATCAAATTCCTTGGAGAAAAGAGAACAGCAAGCGCCGATGGGCCAAGGCTGTATCTACACATATAATTTGAAGCTGGAGTTTGTGCCATCCACGCTACTAAAAAACACTTCTATTTTTTTCTGAGACTATCAGGTAAAGGGCAGCAGAAAATTTTCACTTGAATTTCAAATATATATGTTGCACATTTCACTGATACACACAGCATCAATCATCCCTATAAAACATTGCCAGGTTTTCAATGTACCACTTTAAAAATAACGATCTTTATATTTAAAAGAACTTCTTTTCAATTCTGATGTGTGCGTTTCTTGGTAATCATGACTGACTATGCATTACATATAAAGGGGCAAATGATCTTAAATTCAATCTGTAAATAGAGGACAGTGTTCCTGAGGATGCAACATAAGAACATTACTACTTGATGCAAAACACAAGAGCTGCAGGCTGATGTCAGTCGCTGCAATGGAAAACTTCTGATCCCTTTCCCAGTTTCCAGACCTGAGCCATTTCTCTGGCACAAGCTTCATCTGGGGAGTTGGGGAACCACGCAGGGAGCGCCTGCAGCAACACAAGTGTGTCAGTTCACCCAGGTATTTGCACAAGGGTTCTTTGTTCATTTTCTCCAGACTGTGCCTTGTATTTTCAGTCTTTTGAACTCATATATGTAGAAAAATGCTGTGGAATATTCTTTAAGGGGAAAGGAAAATACATTTTTAAGTGTATAAACCCAATTCTGTAATTTTTTTTTAAACAGGAATATATGTAAGATCTAAACGGTCATATAACTTGATTTTTACTATCTTTATAAACTTAAGCATTTTAATAACTGTTTCACAAAGAACATGCATTACCTTTTTACGTTGTATTGGCAAGTGTTAAAATACACATCTACCATAAAGAAAACAAAGTGTGAGAGCAATTTCCAGAAGTGACTACTAGGTTTGGGAATAAATGCTAGAACCAGAGGGGATGGAATTCATGGGAAAAGGGGAAGGGTTTGCAGGCACAAGTATAAAGGACACATGGACAAAAACTAAGGGGGTGGAAATGGGAGCGAGGTAGGGAGGGCTGGGAGGTGGGCTGGGATGGGAGTAAAAGGCAGAAAACTGTATTTGAACAACAATTAAAATTAAAAAAAAAAAAGAAAAGAAATGCTAGAAATTTAGCCAATGAAGATGCCACAGAAAGGCAGAAGCAGAGTTCCTCTGGGCTCCTTTGGAAGCAACTATTCAACTTTCTGCTCTTGTCTTTGACATCAGAGTTGAAAACCTAAGAGCAAAAGTGTAGTCCAACTGGCCATTTAAGGTTATGTAAAGATCTTATATTACCTTTGGGGAAAAAAGCAAACCCTGAAACACTGTCCTTGGGAATGGCAAACAGTGCTGCCATTCTTGGGGATAATCTGAATCTCCTATATCTATTTGCTCTGTCCATTCTCATTTTGCTAGAATATCCAAGTGATTACAAGAACAAACGCTTGTACAACATTGGCTATGCACCAGGCCTTTCATGAGGGGGCTTACAATGAACAAACTCATTTATTTATATAATATAATTAATAGTAGGGACTTTTCAGACCAGCATGGAGATTATCTGTATAAGCACTAGATTATCTCTGCCTGCCAGAAGACTTGATGAACAAGATTTCTTAGTCTTTCAGCCTATAAATAAGGCTCCTTGAACATAGGCAGATACTAAATTATGATGGTTCTTTGTTCAATCGCATCTATGTAGTAACAGACACTTACTCCACAATTATAACCTTTATTTTCTCCATTACAACCACCTACAAACCTCTAATTAATATCATGTTATGTGTCAAGTGAACTCTGATATATATATGACTGATCTCAATCATCAGACTTGCAAACATGATCGTCGGTTGATATTCCACTTTTAGAGGAGACACCTTAGTGCACTCCACGGTTTTATCTACTTGATCACAGTTTATGACACTTTCTGTCATGAGTTAACACAGTTTCTGTCCTCAGATGAAAAGAACATTCTAATCCAGATCTAGAAGTATTTCTCACGACTACTTATACTGATATTATAGATCCCATTTTTTTTTCTTTTCAGCATCTATCAACACACTGTTACACAGCAGCCAGACAAAATTTAAGGGCCATGGCTACCCAAGTGGTTGTCCAGAATATTCTATGCATTAAAGTACATTCCCTCTGATTACAGGTCTATTTCAGCATCTTCTCTAGTAAGAATGTCACAGGGAAAAAAAAAGCTGTCATAGTAAAATGTCCATTTATATCAGGGAAATCCTAAATTTCATTAAATTACACTATTGTAAGAGAAGGCAGCCATCATGATACCAGTGGGACATTAGATGTGATCCTTGATATGACTGTATTTATAATTGTGTAAACTCATTCCACAATATACACACACATGCACACAAACAAAGCTTTTTGCACAAGTCCGTTACCAGAGTTTATGCAAATTCCTGAGGCCAAGGACCACTCAAATGGCATCTATGTCTCTTCAATATGTAGTGTTCGGAAAACTGAATATGCACATGCAAAAGAATGAGGTGGGGCCCTTATCTTACACTATAAACAAAAAAAAATCACTCCAAACAATTAAAGCTAAATGTGATATCTAAACCTGTAAAACCCCTAGAAGAAAATATACAGAAAAAACTCCTGACATTAGCCTTGGCAATGATTTCTTGAATATGACATCAAAAGTCCAGATAGTAAAAGCAAAATAGAGGGGATCACATCTGTTAACCTAAAAATAAAAAGCCAAAAGGAGAGGCTATAAGCATTTATTACAGATCCTCCCAAACACAGCTATGGGGGAAGCACTCATTGCTTGGAATGCAAAGCTGCTTTAGGCCTAGTCCAAAGGTTATTCCGCTCAATTTTTACATTCCAAGGGTATGAGGAATAAGACCTGCAAGGCAGCTCCTCTGAGATGGCAGCACTGACTCCAATTTAGAGTGGCTTCATATATGTTATTTTTCACACATCAAGCTGATATACTTCTGCACAGCACAAGAAACAATCAACAAAGTGAAAAGACAATCTACAGAATGAGACAAAATACTGGCAAACTATATATCTGTGAAATGGTTAATATAATATATGTAAGAATTCATATAACTCAATAGCAACAAACAAACAAAAAAACAAGTAACATAATTTAAAAATGGAAGAACAACCTAAATAGGCATTTCTTCAAAAAGGACATATAGTCAACAGGCATTTGCAAAAGTGCTTAACATAACTAGTTATAGGATATAACTAGTTATAACTAGGTTATAGGATAATGTAAATCAAAACCACAATGTGATATCACCTGACACTTTTAGAACAGCTATTATCAAAAAGACAAAAGATAACAAGTGTTGGCAAGGTTGTGGAAAAAGGGAAACAGTACCCTCCTGTTGGCTGGAATGCGTATTGGTGCAGCCGCTATGGAAAACAGTATGGAAGCTCGTCAATGTCCAGCAGAACACCATGAACCAGTTACCAGTTCTAGATGAGGACTCCAACTAAAGATCATCACTACACCAACAACTAGAAATACAAGTCAAAACACTTCTGCATACTGCATCTTTGGTATTCATGTCACCAACAAGAACATAACATGGTCAGGTCTCAGGTGGAACAACACTTTTACTCACACTGAAAAAAGACAGAGCAAGGCCAAATCCATTGGTGTCCATTGGTTCCCCATGGCTATTGGGTCCTCTGCAAATAACAGGTGACAAATATCCTACACGTAGCAGAAGAACCTCTCTCCACCTCCCCTGCCATGAAATCTGAAATACTGAAAGCCTGGGGTGTCCCTGGGGGTCACGGATGCACACGTTTAAGCTGAACAAAGCAGTACACTGAGCCTGACCTGGAAAACATTCTCACACAACGCAATAAGCCTGACAAAGGCTTTGTGGGCACTTTATCTTTTGCTCAGAAACTGTTCCAGGCCCAAGTCTAATTGTTAAGTGGCTGAGCCGGATAGAAAGACTGCACACATGGAACCGCCTTTCTAAATACCCTAAAAATTGGAACTAGAACTACCACATGACCCAGCAATCCCACTTCCTGGTATATATCCAAGTATTTATATCTTGTAAAATATAATGTATGGATTCTTAGAGATTAGTAACACTTTTAGCTCAATAAATGAAAAAGTTCTAGTATTCAATAATAGAAAAATGATGTCTACCTTTCTCAAACAATGTTTAAAAGTCTTAGCAAAAGCATCTAATTTTGTCCTTTATTCACTTGCTGTGTAAAATTAAATTGTCTATTTTATGTCTTCAATTTTCTTTCCTAAAAAATAATAATTGCAAAAAAATAAAATATGTGGAAACTACCTAATGAAAGGTGTCATATAAATGCAAAGTGATACTAGCCATATAAAAATATTATTGAAACTCACCAAGCTGCATGTTTTCCAATTTCTCGTTTCCACCCACACATATTGTCATAAAAGAAAATGAACCAAATTAAAAGTCAACACATTTGAAAAACTATTCAGAACTTTGCAAAACTGTCATTATTTAAGCAGTTTGTAGAAAACTATGGTTTGCAAAAAAAAGGCAACACGCATAAAAAAGAATTAGGTTGGTGCAGAGCAGCTCATCTGAATTCAGAGAGAGAGAAGACACTAAAACAAGTCCGATTAGTACAGAGAAGTGAGCTGTTTTCCCAGAGTCATGTTGCTATCAGGTAATGTAGCATATTACCCAATCGCCTTTGACAGGAAGCTTGCTTTATCCTACCTAGACTAAGAACAGTGTAAACCGCATCACTTGAAATTACAACTTTTCAAATTGATTACATTATTTTATATCATCCAGGTAAAGTTTTTATCCATTGTTAATCCCCTGGTAAACATTGTCACATCTAAAACACAATTATTATATACAAGTAAAGTTCATGTGTTAGGGAAATGTAACAGAGTGTATTATGCATAATTTGCCTGCTGTCCCTTTTTACTAGAAAATGAGATATTGAATTTTTAAGGGGATCCTAAAAGGAGTATTGATAAGTAAATAGAATCACTGAACATTTCGTAAATAACCATTTCAATGAATCCCATTCTTCCTAAATTCAGGAGGTAGCTCCTTTCAGGAAAGTAGGAAAATTGGGAAATGGATATGAAAGTATTTTTAAAATGAATTAAGAAAATGTTCTTTAATACTGAGATTTGACATTTAGAAATAAAAAAGAATTTTCCTTCACATATAGCACACTGTATAATTATTATATAATATCACAAAACAACACAGCCTTTTTCTATATCATAACACAAAACAACACAGCCTTCTTCTATATCATAAAAACAAACAAATAAAAAATTCCAATAGCTTTTCTAAGAAGGTACTAGAACCTAGAAGGGCAACTAGGAGGCTACCCAGTTGTGATCTTTATGTGAACATTTATACTAATCTACATAAAAAGCAAAATATCCTATATGCCATAACACATCCTATATCATAACACAAAACAACACAGCCTTCTTCTATATCATAAAAACAAACAAATAAAAAATTCCAATAGCTTTTCTAAGAAGGTACTAGAACCTAGAAGGGCAACTAGGAGGCTACCCAGTTGTGATTTTTATGTGAACATTTATACTAATCTACATAAAAAGCAAAACATCCTATATGCCATAAAGTGAGAATATATTCTAATTTTCTTTAACAAAAATTTAATTGTCATGGTTTTCATATATTGAAAATATATCACTTTTCTTATTTTCAATTATATAACTGGTATTTAATAGTTATATGCATTTTAAAAGCAATTATTCTAAATATTTATGAAATTCCTTGGGCAAGTATGCTCATTTTTATTATCCTAACTTTTATTACTGTAACAAAATGCTAGTAAATATTATTTGATAATTTTTTTAAGAATTAGTACTTCACCATGGGAAGGATGTCACTTAAATTTTTGTAAGAAAAAATGGTATCTTCTCTAAAATTTTGTAGAAATTTCATTGAGAGAATTGTAATTTATGTTAGTTACGATGCTGATTAGAAACGTGAAATGTATATATGTTGGGCAAAATCTATCTCAATGTTTAGATAAGCCATATTAGACTTGTGTTACTTTTACTTTGCATCTTTTCATTTCCAAATTATATATTATATGAGACTCTAACTTATGCTCTAAGTAACTCAGGTTTTAGCTTTCCAGTTAGGTTATAATAATCTTAAATAACTTTTCAGGGCTTTTATTGGTTTTAAGTCACCTACATAGTTAAATAATGTCTTCTGAATACACAGATTCTTCCATAAATATGTATGGAATAAACCGTATTGTAATGAAAGTATTTTGCCCTCTAGTTACTGGATTTCACTCATTTTTACTAATAAATTAATTCCTCCAGTCAAGAAAAATTTTAATGCACTTCATCTGTCAAGTACAATAGTGGAACTGCAGAGATGACACCTGTCCATTGATTTCCAAGAATTCACCAGTGGGTTGGTCTCTAACCATTCAAACTATCCAAACCAAAGCATGAAGTATAGAACTGTTCAGTTACAATGATCCCCTTGTCTTATTCCTTTACACTGTGTTATCCAGTCAATAGGCTATATGTCTTATAAATGGCAGATCAACTATCAAGCTAGTCCTTTAACCCCCTCCTCTTTCAACTCCCTTTCGTTTTCACTTACCTGCTTCATTGCAGCTTCACTGAATCCTCTGGAACTCAGTAAGGAACTCTGGAACTCAGTAAGCGTAAATGAATACGCTATTAATGAGGTTATGGGGCACAAAGCAGGCATGTAAGAATCGATGCTTTTAAAATCATCTTTGATTTTTGTCTGACTAGTATTGCAACCAAAGCAATTTGACACTGCAACAGTGAAGATAATAAAGCAATTTGTGGCAACTAAGGAATTATTTTTTCTGTATGTAAAGTGTAAGTGTTTATTTTTGGGTCTTTAGGGCAGGTGACAAGTACCAGCTTGGCTGGGGAAGAGTCAGGTTTATCCAAGTTCAAATCAGTGAACAAAGGGAAGGTGTATTATTTATCTTTCACATCCCAGCATATGTCATTAAGCTTGCTAAATAGTTGGTGCCTTCCTATTTCCTTACTTTGAAGGCCATCAAGAAATTAAAACATGCAATTCTTATGAAATATCACTGAAGTAAAATAAGTAACCTTTTTGACACCAAATCGCCCATTGTCATACTGTTTTTCTTGAAGATTTTCAATTTGACAGGACTCATGGTTTATCTTTTTTTTGGTACTACCTCTAATATTTTTAAAAGATTTTTTTAATAACATAGAATAGGACTTCAAATGATATCCCATTTCTGGTTATAAAATCTACAGAATACAAAAAATAGAATCCAATTTGAGAAGTCTTCAAAATAAACATTTCCTCGTAAACAGAGCCATTCCTTCAGGGATAGTTCTGTAAGCAGGAGTGCATGAAACCCTGGGGATAATGAAACTATTTCATTTTCCATTTGTTTAGTAAAGGCCAGAAGGCTATTTATGTGCTAATAGGTTTATTAATAAAACTGAAAAAGCAATAACCTCACCTGTATAGCGATCAGTGAAGCCAGTGATAATGGAAAACCAGCCTTATATAAAAGGAAATCTTATGACTACCTATGATTTTTTTAATAAAGATTCCATATGATGAGCCTCTCTTTTATTCTGTTTACATATCTCTTTACATTTCATTTTAAACTAAATAAAAAATATTTAGATAAAAAATTTTAATGAATGCAAATTTTCAAATTAAAAAATGCCTTTTATAAATCAAAAAAACTCCTGCACAGTAATGCTGCTCATTATAATCCTCCTGTAAATTTGTCAGTTTGGTGACTTCGTGAAGTTACGTCCTCATCAGCACATCATCTTAGCCAAGTCTGCATGACCACTATAATCAATCCTTTCAAAGAAAGTTATGCATTTTAATGAAAAGTCCACAAGAAAGATGAACTGGCTGTGCTCAGTACTTGTCACTCTGTGGCTGGGCTATAAAAGGAAAAATATTAGGGAACAAAGAATTTTGGAAATCAATTATTCAATGTGTGCTAAAATGAAATATAGATTCTATGTTAATGTTTATATATATGAGACTAACCACCAGGAAAAAAATTTGTTTCAACAACCTAGTAATAATATTCAATTTGTTTTTAGTGGAAATGCTATTGTATATTAAAAGCATCATTTACTTGATGTCCTGTTTAGTCCTGTTTGATAGGAAATATAAAAATAGTATATTCTTTGCCTCTTAAAATTAGATGTAAATATAGATTGTTACCATCAAATCTATATCTCAGACTCTATGTACTTTTAGGCTAAGCATGCCTAAATAAGGCTTCACCTGCATTGCCTGATAATTTCATTCAATTGTGTTTAACTGGTAAATAAAATCAACCTGATAAAATATGCCAAAATGCCTTTCAGCAATCAGGTCATTGTTAATTTGATGATTTGGAGTATAAATAGTCTGAGACAGTATAATAGCTAAAATTGGTAGACTAACTTACTCAGTGCTCAGATTAACAATGATAAAAGAAGTATATTTTAAATAATTCAATTTTGATAAAATTTAGGCATGTTACAATTAGCAAAAGAAGCAGCTTAAATGAATAATAAATCCAGGAGATCCAAAACTGAGTTGAACTGTAGACATGTAGGCAAATGCCCATAGCTGGCTAAACAAAGAGTTGTATGAAGCATGAGACAAAAATGTATTTTGTCACAACGGTAGAAAAGATATCAGCTAAGATGAAAATAACATGATATACTTTTAATAATTTGTATTAGACTATGAAATATGAATGTATCTTAGTGACAGAAATGTGCATAAACTAGTCAAAAATATTTTAAGTAAATATTCATTGTTTATTATTTAAAATCAATTATTAAAATAAAAAATTAAAGAACTAATTCAGTCCTCTTTAAAGTTGGCAATGAATGTATAGAAAATATATTTCTATAAATGTATCTAATAAGAGTATCTCCCACTTTAAAAAGTACCAAAGGAGGGCAATGTGGATAATTAAAGGTAAAACAAACTGCTGTAAAGAATGGTAAGATACATAAATTTACTTTCTATAATCAATAGTCGTTTGCTAGTAGACTAGGTGATTTTTTACCACAGATCATGTAAAAATTGTTCATGGTAAATAAAAAATTTTGTATACTAGCTGCTGGAAAAAAAATTCTGAAACTATAAAGAATACTAAATTATTTAATAAAGAAGGATGCTTAGATTTAATTTCCAGTACCTGAAGATAAATTATTATTCATTTTTTGAATATTTGATTGTAGCTTTTCTTGATGCCTAATCCAGATACATGATTTCATAATTTTATGAATAAAGAACCTTTAAAATGTAAGCATATAAATACAAGGTGCCTTTAAATTATTAAAGTGGAAGTGTTCACTTCCCACTTGTAAAATTATTCATGTTTAGTTCCCAGTAGCTTTCAACACTTTTCGGAGAATCGTGGGTGCCACTTATGAATGTGATAAAAATGTCCATCCTTACCCAGAAGTTCTTAGGCATTTCTCAGAATA
Source organism: Anoura caudifer (assembly GCA_004027475.1). Classification (NCBI taxonomy): domain Eukaryota; kingdom Metazoa; phylum Chordata; class Mammalia; order Chiroptera; family Phyllostomidae; genus Anoura; species Anoura caudifer. The sequence goes on from PVKU01002874.1 coordinate 132,077, forward strand.
TTCTGCAAATAATTTGGGGGAATGTTCATGAATTCTCTGAAGTCAAGTTAATAACCACTGATATAAATTGTATGTTCTTAGGAACAGGATAATTAATAAGTGCTATACTAGTTGTATGGAAACATCAAAGCATCCATATGAATCTTCCCTACTGCCACACTGGGATCCAAGAAGATGGTTTTAGATTGGGTCTACACAGCAAAGGAAAAGGAAGATTCCTGAACTAACCCATGATTTAGGGTTGCTGGCAGACTACCATTCTACAAAACCCACTCGAAGATATCCGCGAGCCCCTCTTCCCTCAGATGGTCTAAATTATTCAGACAAAAAATAACCCAAGTGTACTTTTGAAATTCTTAAATATATTCTTAGTAACCCAAACAATTGCAGTGCAGATAGCTTTTACTTTTTATTGATTGATTGATTTTAAGATAGAGAAACATTAATTTGTTGTTTCACTTATTTATGTATTCATTGTTTGACTCTTGTATGTGCCCTGATCAGGGATTGAACCCACAACCTGGGCATAAGGGGATGATGCTCTAACCCAGTGGTCCCCAACCTTTTTGGCAAGTGACAGTTTTCATGAAAGATGGGACAGGGGAGTGTTAGATGGAAGTGGGGGAACTCAGAGAGCTCAGATGAGCTTTGCTCAGGGCTTGTTCCCTCAGAAGGAAACACAAGCCCCTAACCGGGGGTGGGGAACCCCTGCTCTAACCAACGGAGCCATCTGTCCAGGGCTACAGTGAGGGTAGTTTTTAAAGTCCAACTTTTGGACAATAAATTAAAGTGGTTGTTGTGTAACAAAGTATCAAAACCTGAAAATTGGATATTTGCCAACTGCACAATCTTATGTTACAAAAATGAAGAGAAAATTCAAGTATATTTCCGGGTGAAGTTTTGTCTGAGTAATGTAGATTTTTTACCATAATTGTATCCCTCAGGCAATGATTATGACTATATAGCATATAAAATAGCTATAATTCTGGTTAATCTAAAAAATAACTAGTCAATGTTATTTTAAAGCTGGTATACCTTTTAGTACCATATAAATTATCTTATTTGTAAAACTTTGTTTTCTGTTTTGTTTTCTGTTTTGATCTATATAGCGCATAATACATGTGTCTTTGATTAAAACTATAATACAGTGAAAACATTATTTCAATTTTACTAATTGGTTTTAAGTATAATAATGCAACATTTTCTTTTCCTAGTGGTGAAGTATAATAGTTAAACACAATAATACGTAAAAATTTGAAGATCCTGTGAGTTCTACTAAAGGTTGAGAAGCATATTCTTTTGAGTTTTTAGAATTTATTTTTATCTGTCTAAAAACACCCAACCAACCACATACTTTAAAATAAACCCTTCTGAATAATTAAAAGATGCTTGGACAAATTGCATATGAGGTAAAGAGCTTCGGAATCAGAGTAACAGCGTGGTAAAACTATTTCACCCAGCATCCATTTTCCTTCTGCAATTTCTATGGCTTTTTACAGCACAATAAACTTTACTTTTTATGACAAACTTGGCATGATGGAAGATGACTTTGAAAAAAAAGACAAAAACTACGTAAAATGTTTTATTCATGCATCTGTGTATCAAAGATCACAAGTGTAACTGTCGTGGGCAAAATCTATTTCCCATGGGTAAACTTACATTAATATGGAGGGGTGTTTTGTTTTGCTTTGCTTTTAATTAAGCTTACTGAATTCTGGTTTTACGCTAAGCTAACAATGGTTGTGGGCTATTTGAGCCAAGTGCAACACCTTCTTTTCCTCTGGGAATTTTACTGGGAATTTTAGTATTCCCTGGATTTCTTAGTATTCATTAACATTATAAGATATATCCTTGGAACATTAATTTTAAATGTGTTCATTTAGATATAGCTAATACAGTGAAAACATGAGTGAGCTCATTAATATAATAAATCAATCAAACTTTTGATGAGAAACAAAATTGAAACATCCAGTGATGAGCTATGCTTATAAGGCGGTCTCTCTCTCTCTCTCTCTCTCTCTCTCTCTCTCAGTAAGAAGCATATATTAGTGTCTTTTAGAACCATTCAGAAAGACCAAGTTTGTATAAGAAATAATAGACAAAAAGTGTCCCTTTAAAAGTTACAACAGTTGCTTTAGAGTATTTGTTCACATCCATAAGACTACGAGGGTCTGAGGACACAGGGAACCTACGTGTACTGTTAGTAAACAATTATCCAGTAGCACGTATTTAGCAAGTATGTTAATGTTATGTGTTAGTGATAGAATTTGGATTCTAGAGGAAGAGACATACAGCACACAAATGATTTTTTAAATTAATAAATAAAATTTTGTGGTCAATATCAATGCCATTTCAGAGAATACATTTAGCTACTTTAGATAGGAGTGTAGAGAAAGATCCATCTAAAAAAGTAATTTTTAGGCTGATTCCTTTTTTTTTTTTTTTTTTTTAGATCTCTGGGAAAAAGTAGGGAGGGGCAGTGGGAGAGAGGAGGTTGCCCAAGGGAAAGTCATTGATAAACAACCTACAACAGGATTGACTAAGAAGCTGAACACTTCGAGAGCACTTGGAATTATGGGCCAGAATATTTAAAATAAAAGGAAGGCAGAGACAGGCTCTCAGGCTCTTTTCCTTAAAGATATTTGGAAGATCACGCTGCAGCTGCCTGTGCTTCCCAATGGACAATAGAAGGAACTCCAATTCCAGGCACAGCCCAAGACTAGGCTGGCCAAGGGCGGCAGGGTTATTCCTCTTCAGGTGTTCTAGAGAGCACAGTCTCTGTGGCAGAAGCTTTGTTACGTTATGTTGATTTTGTTTGTAAACTAATCCCATAGAAATAAAATAATTAAAAACAGGAGGAATGATATGGGAACTCGGGAGTTAATGATTTTAGCCATTTTCTTTTGCTGTTGTTCAAGTACAGTTGTCTCCATTTCCAGCCCAACCCCTCCCTCCCACCCCAGCCATCCCCGTCTCCCACCCCTGATTCTAAGGAGGTTTGCGGAGGTTGGCAAGATGGCAGAGGAGTGAATAGGCCGATTCCTGATTATAGACGAGAAGGCCCTAGGCATATACAAAGGTGGAGCAAATTATTTTTATACAAAAGTGCATATGGTGCCAACTACATATTATTGTGCTGAACACTGTATGCAAGGTCAGTGCAGAGTTGCTTCTCATTACACTTTCCTTATCTTTTTATTATTTACATGGCAAGTCAAAAATAGAACATTGAATTTTAGTGATTCTGTTTTCACCGCCTTGTAGAAAATATTTTTTCCTACCCAGGCCACAAATCCTCTCTTCTGAGCATCATAAACTATCAATTAAAACTAGGTCAGCAGCTATAGAGGTTTAAAAAGCCATATTAATATCCCTGACATTTCTGCTGATGTTAGTTGTACTTCTTTTTGCTCTGTACGGTGATAAATGCATTCTGGAGTCTCAAATCATTAATGAATCTGTACTAAAACTAATAAACCAGGTAAATGGCATCTGATATTAGAATCTAAATTGTAAATTCTATAAAAACTGTATTTCACATCAATATGTATTTTGTCACATTTTTTGTGTATTAGAGTCACTTTCTATTTGAGTATATTCTTTACTTTAATAACCATATGGGAATGATTCAGAATTAGAAAATCTACCATCTTTTTTATGTTTAAGTTATTACTCCTTGGATTTCATGGTTATAGGAGAGGAGTGAGGTATAATTATTATGTAATCAGCCAAAGTAACATCTGATTCCAGTTCCTCTACAGAGATCTTTTACCATATACATAATGTTTCAACCCTCATTCAACTTACATAATTTGGATCAAGATACAGGATTCTGTGCTCCAAACAGTAACAAGCCCTCCACTTTTGGTGATGAATACCCTGATTTTAGTCACTGCATCTGGTGTGGCATCCTCGTGCAAGGAAGATCAACAGCAGCAAAGACCTCGAGCTCTGCTGCCAGACAGGTAAGTTTCGAACCTGTTCTGTCATTTCCGATCTGTGATCTCAGGTGACCTAGTTAACGCCCCTAAGTCTGTTCAAATCTGTAAAATGAAGGTACTTGGTGTTTAAGATTATCATCTGGGTAAGGTTGCATAACATATTTGAAAAACTTAGTATAGGGCTGGCACATGCCAAATATTAAAAATTGAACATTGTTATTAATTACCATTATTGCAGATTGGATGTAAAATTGTGTTTCAATAAAATAGTAAAGTTTCCTTGTACTCTTTCAGCACTTCTCTATGTGACATAATCATCCAAATCCTATCCATCACTTTGGATACCCAAAACCGGAATCCTGCATGGTAACTTGGGCTATCAAATTGTATTTCAACTCAGTGTGAAGAGGGGAACTGGAATTAATGACTAAGAAGAGATAAATTAAGGGGTTCTCACCAACTTAAGAATTAATTAAAAATAAACATCTGCTTATTGCTTTAACATTTTTTCAAAGATACGTTAGGGAAAAAAATGTTCTCAAAAGTTCTAAATCCCTCCTTTCAATGACTTTTCAAATGTTGAGCAGACTTACTCGTCTTTCATAGAAAATTCTAATGTAACACATGATGGAATTTAGTCAAGAAAACAAATGGGGGTCACAAGGGAATACTTCTGGAAGAAGTTCAACTCTAAGCTGTTGGCAAAAAATGCTGTTAAAAATACGCTTTTCAAATGGAATAAAAATAATTTAAAACATACAATCTATTGCTAAGAAGAACTGCAAAATTTTACTTACTTTCCTTATCTAGTTGAAGGTTATTTTCATGATGGTGTCCCCCTTTCCATCATTTCTTTGAGTGCTTTTTCATTTTTGCATCATGGACCCTTCCTATGGCTTTCATCAGATCTGCCTCACCTTTCAGAGTTCAGCAGTAATACTGTCTCTCCAGACATGTCTTCTCAGCCCACCCATCAAAAGTACCCAAACCAACAGATATGCTCTATTCCAGCAGCCCATTTTTTTTTACTTCATTCCACTTACAAAAAAGTTGCAAGATGGACATATTTAATTTATTTCAATGTTTAATTTAGCGATCTGGTCTTCTCCATGCAGACAGAGACCATGGTTATCTCTTCCACTAGCATATGCCTAGTGTCTAAAAGTGGGCTAGGCTTGTATGAGAAGAGTAAGCACTGGATAAAATTTTTCAAATTAAGGAATGAAGAAATAAGTAGTTTTAGTGTAGTTTTCCTCTGTTTGTGGAAGGTGTAGGAAAAGGAATATGAGATAAGTTTGAAGCAAGAAAAGTTTGATAGACTTGTTAAAACATTCAAGGGGAGACTACTACTTACTGAGCTGGAAGTGTAGGGTTACAGCAATAAACGCTGTAGAGTGTAGGCATAGAAATTTGGGAACCTTTATTTGACAGACAGGCCATGAGTGAGGATAGAATAGGCACGCTTCCAGAATGGAGAATAAAAACCGAAAAATATCACAAAAACACCAGCCTTCAGAGGGTAGGTAGAGGAGAAGCCTGTTTTACAGATTGAAAAGGATCCCCAGCGATAGAAAGAAGACAAGGAAGAGTTTCATGGAGACATAGACAAGTTTAGGAAGCAGGGAATGAGCACCTGAGCCAAAGGTTGCTGCCAGCCAAGGAAGAAAATAAGTAGAAAATGCCATTTAGCTTTGTCAACATGGAAATTACTAGGACATGAGCAACAGTACCTTCAATAGAGAAGGCCGGAGTGAGGTGAATAATGAATTAGAGGCAATAAAGTGGAAGTAGTGTGAAGGGGACTATCTCAGGAAGCTCGACCAAGCCTGAAAGGACAGATCCATATTCCTTTATGTGAAAATTTGAGGTCATGTGTGTTTTATAATTCTCACAACTTCACACTTAAGAAAGGTCAGGAAACATCTATGGTATATAAGTGACACCACTCTGAATTTTTAACAGCAGCCCAAAATCAAACTTTATATTAAAAATTCCATTAATTTGGGGGAATAAAATTAATGAATATCCATGCTAAGTTGAGACTATAAATTGGCATCTGTCAGTAAAGATCTGATATAGTTTTGACCAACTATATGAAACTAAAAAAAAAAAAGTTTGGTTTTCAACCTCATTGGATACCTGGATTGTGGTTGAAGAGTTAAGAAGAAAAAAAGACAGGGTAGTAGTTAGACAGAGATTTGCCTATAATTGTTTTCTTTTGCTTTTTTATTGCTAAAGTTACCAAAATAATACTGAAGATCCTAATAAAGACTGAGGAAGGTAGGAGATTTCTAATAAAATTCAGGTCCCTGAGAAGTCAGTTTGTAAGAAGATCTGCAGAACACCGAGAGGGGCTGGCATTTCATAGAGAGATGGTACAGCTTTAAAGAACACCCAATGAAAAGAAAAGGAATGGTATAGACTCAGAGAATTTATTAACTTGATAGAAGAAGATTCATTTTTAATAGTTTTTCTTTTCTCTGTGAAATGTGGTAAAAAGATATTGCCAGAGAATTTAGAGAACAGAGAATCCACTGTTTGAGTATGAAATAGTGTTTAAGGTATATGGGAAAGCAAAAATTACTAGAAAAAAAATGTTCTGTAATGTGCCATTTGTATCAACATAGTTAAACTCAACAAATTAAGTTTAATTCAATCAACCTCTATATATTTGAAAGGGCCTATGATGTCACAAATCTGTTCTAGGCATTAAAACAGAGAAGGGAATAAGACAAAGTCACTGTCCTGCAAATTAAATCCTAATAGGAGAAAAATTTTAATTTAGAGTAAACAGATCATAAATTAAACACTCAAAAATAAGTTAGGCACATTTCTCAATTCATTTAAGTTACTTGTGTAGAAGTGTATGAGAATCAACTCTAGGGTCAGGATTTTCAGAACCAGTGCTGATATATCAAATTATAACCAAATTAGGGCAAGAGAAATTGATAAAATAATTCATATAAAATCATTATTTCTGACCTCACATAATCACCTGATGAAAACTTCTGCATAATGATATATTTAATGTGAAGATAAAAACAATAATGAATGCATCAATATAATGATTTTTTTCATAAAATAGTTATTATCTTAAAAGTGACCATAACCTTTCATTACTGCGTGCAGATCTGATAGAATGTTTGAATCTTGTGCTACAGAAAACTAGTTTTATTTTACAAATTCATTACAGGCAAGCACCTGAATCATATTAGCAATTGCAAATCATGTAAAACCCATTTCCTTCACTAGCCATGACATTTTGTCTGGGAGAAACATCTTCCATCCCCTCCTGAGGGAACCATACGATAAAAAAGATTCTCACAGAGAATGTGTATCAAGGATTGTTTCTTGATTACAGTGTCATGCATCATGGTGCTGTGGTTTAAAGTCTTTGTACTTCCCTTCAAAACAGTAGTTTTTGAGCACTTCTATATCAGCCACTCAAAATGTAATGTCCTGAAAACTGACAATCAAATCGCAGACTGAAATGAACACTTTTTTTATATGAATTAGTGCAACTCAGTCAAGCTATTTCATTTTTTATGTGGTTTCTAAAACTTGTTTAGTCGTCTACCCATAAAACATGTTCTCAGTACTTTTAAAGATTAATAGTTCAGCAATATGTGGTGCAACAGCAAGATAAAAATTAAATAAAGGCTGATGCCCAGAAAACTTACTTTTTTATTCTGGGATATAAAGGACAAAAAAAAAAAAAAAGAAAAAAACTGCATACTGGTCTCGAGTACCTTTTAACCAGCAATGGGAAAGCAACTATTCTCAACATACTAAATACAGATCAAATTTATACCCTTTATTTGAAATGCTCCAATTATTTAGGTTCTATCATACTGAGTGGATCAAGGCTCGTACACATACGCACTGCAGAAGCAGATCTGACTCGAGGACTTAGGTCATCTATGGGACGACGGTAAGCAACAACCCCTGGGGAGAGCAGTATTTTAGGTTCCTTGGCGATTTTTCAGCTATTGATACAGGAAAAAAAAATAGGCGGATAGAGATTATGGACTATCATCATGGGCTTACAAACCATAACTACTTTATTTTAAAATAAAGATAAATTAATTTCAACGATATGTCTCATTTGTAAGAGCATCATCCTTCTGAATGTGATATGTTGAAAATTACAAGTCATGCTGGCTCTAGTGGGTTGGCCAAAAAAGTTCATTTGTTTTTTTTTCCATAAGATAGCTCTAGTAGTGCTTAGTTGTCTTTAACTTCATTTGAAACAATTTTGTTAGATTGCATTGTGGCAACTGTCATACCAGCATACATTAAAAAAAAAAAACTTATGACAATTGGCGAATTTTTGTGTAGCCATTGCAAATTGAAGATGGAAGAAAATGCACAACATTTTTGGCATGTTAGGCTTTATTATTTCAAGGAAAGTGAAAATGCAACTGAAATGCAAAAAAAAAGATTGGTGCAGTGCGTGGAGAAGGTACTGTGACTAATCCAATGTGTCAAAAGTAGTTTGCGAAGTTTCATGTTAGAGATTTCTCACTGAATGATGCTCCACAGTCAGGTAATCCAGTTGAAGTTGATAGCAATCAAATCGAGACATTAATTGAGAACAATCAATGTTATACTATGTGAGAGATAGCTGACATACTCAAAATATCCAAATCAATAAAGTTATTGGTGAAAATGAAAAATGTGTCCTTCACTTTATGGAAAAGACTATATGGACTTTTTGCCAACCCAATACATTCTAGGGTCATTTCCTAATGGGGAAATGTGCTTCCAAGTGAGGAAACTATATTAGACATCACTTTAGAAACTTATCACATGGCAAGTCAGCTTATTGAGGACTTAAATCTGCATGAGGAAGATGAATTAAGTGTTGTGAATTCTCTTCATTCAAGACTTTAAGTCTGATAAGAATGGGTGATCTCAGAGAACCATTAAAGAGATCAAATGCCTTTCAAATCTAGGTTACCGACTTTTATCTGTTTTACTTAATTAGAGTTCCAAATGTCCAACGATGATTGTTTTTAATCATTATGTTGATGGCTTTAGTCCATTTCGTACTGTATTAGAAAAACACCACCCAGTGACATTCTCAAAAAAGAAATACAAATTAAATAAATAAGCATAGATTGTGAAAAGCTATAACTTTTGATACTTTTCATGTGATTGCAGAGGGAAAAAAATGCTTTGAAATGGAATGTTTCACTTATTTATATCATTATAATAAATATAAAATAAATACAAATTTTAAATATATGTAATAAGTACATACGAAAATCTGGTTCCCCTATTCTTGCTGTCCCTTTCCTACAAATGCAAGCAGTTGAATCTTCAATGATAAAAACATGTACAGCGTACTCACTGTGGGCCAACGACTTACAAAGCTTGCATTTGAACCCAGGCAGCCTGGCTTCAAAGTGCATGAAAGAACCAACAAGTTCTTTCACAAATACTTTTCAAAAGTTTCATCAAAATCTACTGCAACCGAATGGCCCCCAATGAGCAATGACTATAAAGCATCAGGAGAGGTGCTTTGAAGTCTTCAACATGAAATGGATGTCAGAAGCTCAAGGCCCAGCGCAAGGAACAGCTGTGAATAAATGCAGCCTTTAAGTGGTACAAGTTAGTGTACTATTTCCGGATATTAAAAATAATGCCACCTAGGAATGTCTAGGAAGACTTCCCCAGTTCGACTACCCTGTTTTGTGTGGGCGCTGCTCTAGTTTCAGTGCTGAAAAGGCCCACTTTCTGGCAGCCCCTCAGTCCGCGGCAAACCAGGATGACTGCACATGGAGCACGGCTTAGCCAAAGTAGCACTCAACCCCAAAGAGCAGAAAGCAGGCACTCAGACAAGTAAGGGCGCACCGCTATGCGCACAGGTAGCGCTCACAATAGTTCCCAGTGGAAACATCCCAAATCTCTGTTAATCAGGATGAATGAATCAAGAAAATATAGTACATACATACAGTGGAATATTGTTCAGCCATGAAAAGGAATGAAATACTAATGTATACAATAACATGGATTAACCTAAAAAACCAATCTAAGTGAATGAAGCCAGATACGAAAGGTCATATATTGTATGCTTCCATGTATGTCTAATAGCCACAATAGATAAACTCAAAATTGTCAATTGCCAGAGGTCATGGGGAGGGGGTGCAACTATTTGATGGTCATGGAATTTTCTTTTAGAATGACATAAAAAGTTTAGCACTAGACAGAAATGGTGGCTGCACAACATGGGCAATGTACTAAGTGTCACTGAATTGTTCACTTTCAAATGATTAATTTTAAGTCATGTGAACTTTACCTCAGTAAAAATATGTACTAATCAAAACTCAAGGCAACAAATAGAACAAATTTAGACACACCCTAATGCATACTACTCTAGAAAAAATTAAAGAACCAGCCTTACAAGGTACATATCATTTGGTAGAATAATCTATAAGAATTAAAGGATCAAGTAATATTAATTATTAAAGAATATGGCATCTTTGCTGGCATATTCTTTATAAATGTTATACATTTTTATAAATGTTTCTATGAAGGAAAAATACTACAAGTCGTATTTTGATAGTAAATCCTTAAGATAGTCATAAATAGAGGTGAATTAAAATAATTATTGATCTTAATTGTTGCCTATTCTATAACAGGTTACCTACGCACTGTTTACAATGTTATAAGAAAACATAAGAAGCAATAGTTACATCTGCTTAAAAATATCACCCAGTATAAGTATAGGAATAGCCTTTGAACAAAACTGACTGACTTGCTAAAAGCCATGTATTTTAGCAAATTCCCTTTAGGAAAATAATTTCATTCTTTTATTTTTAGGATTTAGTGAAAAAAAGAATGTGCAGCAACTATAATCTGCATCAACTGAAGCATTAAATCTCGTGATTTACTTGTTCATGGGAGCATATGAAATCAGACATAATATTCCTACCAAGAAACAATATTCTTACTACCATTTAAAGATTCTTTTTCACTAAGCCAACAAGAAAACTGAAAATTAACCTTAGTACTTAATCTTTGATACTATAAATCTTGCTTACCAGGTTATGACCTTTCCATTCAGTTGAAATGCAGCTTCCCAATGCACCATTGATTTTTCTTATAGCATATCAACTCATCTGTTCATGAACTGATAGGCAAATGAAATTCTAGCTCCCAAATTAGATTTGGTGCTCTCACTTTAGTTTCTAGTTTTCCATCGCCATTCCTTCACTGACAAAACACATCACTTCAAAACTAGAGCACATAATGATTAGAAATTATTATGCAAAAATATATTTTTCTTTAATTGCAGAAGCCATTGTTTTTATTATTGTTAAGTATTTATTTTTTGACAGAGCAGGGTGGTTACTTTTTTGGCAACATTTACTGTGGATCTTCTGAATTAAATGTAATTATTGCACCACTTACATATCAGAGAGGACATTTTATTGCGCACAGCGCTTACTGGCATCCTTGGGTTTGCGTGGTATGCAGCACTGATGCACGTCCTTCCCTCAAGGAAGCAATTCATATAACTGAGTACAAAATGGCTTTTTCAAAATTCATTTAGTATACTTCTATTTAGTTCAATAGGTTTCTTTGGTTATTTAATTTTCCTGTGACTTTGTTAGCTGCAAAATCATTCAATGAACACTTGATAAAAGTCATAAAGAGATGTATGACTAGAAATTGTGATTGATTCCAATGCTTTAGATGATAAGAAATTAACAAAATCAGTAATAAGTAATTCATGATGTCATACATTATGTTCAATATACACTACAAAAATCCTGAGAAAAGACAGCAATGACTTTCCATCAAGATGATGAGAAAAACTTCTGTGAGAAATTTGAGATGGTGTAAATAAAATTGTGGAATTAGGAAGCGCAGGCTGTGTTTGTATCACAGCAGAAGGAGTGGAAACACAGACCAGAGTGAAGAATAATAAAAATGAATATAATTTTAAAAACCAAAAAAATGAGTTTTGGCTTATTCTAACATAGTCTAAATAACAAAGTTGAGAATTTTAAAATAGATCTGTGGGCAATAATAAATTTTTGAAAGTTTTTCATCCTCCCCCAGAAGAAATCTGAACAACAAATTTAATGTGGCAGTACCAGCGTGACCCACCGGGGGTTAAGCAAAAACTAGGGGCTGCAAAGCCAGTTAGGAGACTGTTATCATATTCTGTGTATGACGTGATGAGGCCCCAATGGGGCGGAGGCAATGCATTTGGGAAAACAAAAAGCTACCCGCCTTGAAAGAGACAAATAATTGTATCAAATAAATAAAATGCCATGATTACAGGAATATAGTGTTACAACTCAGAAGCAGGCTGATTGGTGGAGACAATGATCAATTTTAGGTAGAAGACCACATGTCCAGCTTTCCTGGGTTCATCACTTTATACCTATCTCCTGGATATAATTAATAATAAGGCTTATTTAAAATAGTTTCTTTCTCAAAAACATCACAAATTGGATAAATTTTATGGGAAACCTACTTAGTAGAGAAAATCCAAATTAAACTGTACAGTATACAACAAGAAATATAAGAAATTAGAATAAAATTAAGGTTAGAAAGAAGAATTTGAGATTCATGTATACAAAGAAAGGGGCTCTATTTATGGGAATACACTAGCTTACTGAATGAGAAGATGAAGTGCAGAGGTTGAAAACTTGCTTTCACAGCGTGGAAACAAGTAAAGGCCTTGGAGGTTCTGTCAGTCACAAGAGGCAAACCAGCACAGTGCCGTGATGTGGGAACCAAAGACAAAGATTTGCAACTACGTAGGTAGGTAGACCACTGTCTAATAATGCAGATACTGAGGAATTAAAGACCAAGGTGATTTCAATGATTTTGTGACTAAAAAACTATACAAGAGTAAGCCTCTGGAATCTGAAGATTAGGATATAGATGCATTATATACAACCTATTTTTTTTTTACCACTCTGCTTGATTTTAACTTATTTGCTACTATAAAATAGCTACTTCTCTGTGCTCCATCCCTTCCAACTGGTGCAATAACATTATCTGCTGCTGGAAACTGGCAGCAACACGCCCATACACCACTGCCAAATGTCTGCCATTCTAAAGGTAGTTTCTTCCGATGGGACTGTCTTTTGCACAGGCAGTCTGATGATAATTGTTTAAAGAATAGTAAGGGTCTTTAACTTCGGACTCCACAATCCAGATTTTAAACTGCTATTGAGTGAGTGGCTGGTAGTGAACTGAAAACAGCACTTTCATGCCTTGAATTCACAGTTGGATTTTTCAAGGTCAAAAAGACTTATGTGTGCTTGAAAGAAACACGTAGGAGAGAATAAGTCAACAATGAAGTGCGGCAACTGCCACTCCTGTATGCCTGAGGAAGAGAGATCTCAGAGGAGCCAGGAAAAAATAAGGGATGGAGAGTTAATGGAGCGAAGGCACACAGGAAATGTAACTATGCATAAAGATTACAGGGAAGAAAAATGTGAGATGAGAAAACTGGTATTTACTGGAGTTAGAGCTTTTTAACTAAATTGAGAAGACCTTTTGAGAACAAGAAGCTGTATGTTATTTAAAACAAAAAATAAAATAGTATATGTAATATATGCCTGGTGATAATAGCTTACATATTCTCAAACATACTTTACATGTGAAATGGTTGGGCAGCTGTACCGGGCCTGCTCTGCCCACACCTATTCATCCATGCATATGTTAATTGCTCTTTCAGGCTCTTCTCAAGTCTTACGTCCTTCCCAAGATCTGCCTTGACTGCCCTAGCCCACCGTGATACCTCACTGCCTTGAATACTCAGCACTTGCTCAGTGCCTCACACATGTGATATTCATGACCTGAAGCTCTTGATTGCTCTTTCAAATTATAAACAGGTATTGCTTGCAGTTTCAGAATGATTGCAACTTTATATGGGTTAAAAATGACATAATTTATTTTGTATTTGATTATATCTTTATTTTATTTTAAATTTAACTTTATTTTCATTACACATGTCCCCATTTCCCCCCTTTGCCCCTTGGCCCCCACTTCCCTCAGACCATCACCACACAGATTCCATGTTTATGGGTCATACATACATGTCCTTTAGCTAAGCCCATCATCTTCATTCATCCAGTTCTCCCTCCCCTCTGACAGCTGCCAGTCTGCTCCATGTATCCATGCCTCTGTTTCTATTTTGTTAATCAGTTTATTTTGTTCATTAGAGTCTACATATAAGTGAGATCATATGGTGTTTGTCTTTCACTGACTGGCTTATTTCTCTTTGCATAATAATCTCCAGGTTTATCCATGCTGTCACAAAAGATAAGAGTTCTTTCTTTTTACTGTCATATAGTATTCCATTGTGTAAATGTACCACAGCTTTTTTATCCACTCATCTACTGATGGGCATTTGGGCTGCTTCTAGATCTTGCCTACTGTAAATAATGCTGCTATGAACATGGAAGTGCATAAATTCTTTCTGATTAGTGTTTTGGGATTCTTAGGATATATTCCTAGAAGTGGAATCACTGGGTCAAAAGACAACTCCATTTTTAATTTTTCGAGGAAACTCTATACTGTTTGTCCACAGTGGCTGCGCAAATCTGCATTCCCACCAACAGTGCACTAGGGTTCCCTCTTCTCCACATCTACACCAGACTTGTTGTTTGTTGATTTATTGATAGTAGCCATTCTGGCGGGTGTAAGGTAATATCTCATTGGGGTTTTAATTTGCATTTCTTTGATGAAAAACTATGTAATTTTTGTTTCATACCATGGCGATTCTTCTAACTCTCCTTATGTAAACTAAATTTAAAAAATACAATGATACATATATGCCACAATCAAATGATTGGGAAATTATGTAAAAAGGAAGATATTTTCTTTCTTTAACTTTTATTTATTTATTTATTTATTTTTGATTATGCTATTGTAGTTGTCCCATTTTTTTCTCCCTTTTATTCCCCTGCACCCTATACTACCCCTCCCATCAGCTTCCCCCGCCCCTTGATTCATGCTCATGGGTTGTACATAGAAGTTCTTTGGCTTCTCCATTTCCCATACTACTCTTAACCTCCCCCTGTCTATTTTGTACCTACCATTTAGGTTTCTTATTCCCTGTGCCTTTTCCCCGATTCTCCCCGATCCCTTTCCCAGCTGATAACCCTCCATGTGATCCCCATGCTGTGACTCTGTTCCTGTTCCAGTTGTTTGCTTAGAATAAGACAAAGGAAATAAGCATTTAAAGGACAAAATACTTCTACAAGAAAATAAGTATTCATATAGGTTTGCATATCTTCAAGAATACTTCTTATACATAATTCATATTCTATTAAAACCGAATAATTTCATGTTTTCAGGTGTTTTCATTCCATTGATTGAACATGTTGAGACAAAACCCAACTCCTAGGTTTCCGTTGCAGTCAGCCCCACAATATTGTGAGAATTTATCATTTACAAGTTTGACACTGTGACTTAATGTATATATCACCCACCTGGCTCATTTACTCAGCAGTAGCTCACAGCCTCCTGTCACACGGCTCATCCTCACATACTTCATCTTTCACCAGAGTACATTTTTTCTTCTGCCTGGGAAAAGGGACAAAACATATTTCATGTAAACTAGAGTTTTGTGTATATAATTTCCTTTCTTCACAGCACTAAAAATCGCTGAGTACCGAACTACACGTGAGTTTGATGAGGGCTTTCATCGTGGCCTGAAAAGACAGCAGGGTTTCAGTGTTATCTCTGCAGCGCTACTGTAGGAAAATATCCTTGTCTGTTATTACTGATGTGGTCATTTAGGGTTTCCCATCCTTTTAAAGGACTACCAAAATTTCAAACACTGAAGTTCTTTGTTTTAGAATAAGTTATGTTTAGATTATACTAATGAATTCATTGAACATCTCTTATTATTGTTAATATGTGATTTTTCATCTTGACTTATTATTAGTTATGTACTATCTGGTCTTTACTTTGTGTGCTTGAGAGATTTTTTTTAAGCCTATGGTAAATAAGTATCTGCTGATTGGTATGCATTCTAAAGAATCCTAAACAGATTTGCCCATGAAAGTGAAGTTTGATCATAAATAAATATCTAGCATTCAGACTATTTGACCACATCATTGTTGGGTTTTTTGGTTTATATTCAACACACTGTTTATTTTTCTCATTCTAGATTCATTCATGTAGCATGTTTTTAATAATTGACAGCCACATAAATAGTCATTATTACTTATGAGTGGCATTAGAGGATTGCTATCTCTTTGCCCCACAAAGTGAATTTCTTGTACATTTCTTAAGCTCTGCTGTCGCATGAGCATGTGTTTCCACATTTATCAAAAATTTGTGTTCATGTGATCTACTAATGGACTTATTAGTCCAAACTAAGTCCAAAAACTATTTTCACTAACTTAGACTAATTAACCTTGGTAACACAAGCTTTTAAGACTTATTTGACATCAAAAATTACTTTCATGAGTCTAATGCAAAAAAAAAATTCAAATATGAACTTAATTTCTTGTTGCAATGTTTGTTTTCTCTATCATGATAATCAAGAGATCGTTTTTAGCAATTTTCTCTGCAAATAATTTGTATAGTCAGTAAGTTCTCTCCAATACTGTCCATAATAATATTTTTATTTTGACAGCAAGTGAATTTACAAGATATTTTGGTTTGGTCTTTCCAACTTATATGAGAGGGACCCCCCCCAAAATGGAACTATCTTCTGGAGAGCAGGCCTCTAGTAGTCCAGGCTTCCCCTGCTAGTTGAGTGTTCTAGGAACCTGTCTATATCAGCGTACTAGCTAGCATTGTTGTGAGAGGCTGTGTTCAGCTTCAATGAATTGTTTTTGAAGACTTTTTCAACAAATTTGCCTATTTCGTGATGTGTGATTTATGAGCATTCCTGCCCACATGGTGCTGAGTGTTTAGCAGTTTTTGACCTAAAACAGCATGACCCCTTGCCCCACCATCTCTGTTCACTCAATCTTGCCCTTGTTGACTTTTTTTCTTCCCCCAGATGGGAGAACAAAAATTCTTCAATGGGAAACATTTTGCTGATGTGAAAGAGGTGAAACAAAAAGTAACAGAAGCTTCAAAAGGCATCAAAATCGGCAAGTTCAAAAGCTGTTTTGAGCATTGGAAAAAATGTCTGATGTGTGCATTGGATCGAATAAAGAGTACTTGAAAAGGGACTGAAATTAACCTTGTAAGAATCAACACACAACTTTTTATAAATAAATTTTGCAGGGGAGGTTGGGTCACCCCTCATAGATATAGCACTAGACTAATCTTTCCAATGTTCTTTCACCAAACCAAACTTTGTGAAATTGTAAAATAAATATACTGATAAATGTAACCCCAGAGCTAAACAGGTTTTTAAACCTAAAGTGCTCAAAAATGAGTCAGTGAAAAAGTGATCTATTATCAGAATGTCTACTAAACAAACAGATAATATCCTCATTTGGAGCACTTTTCTAAAAAATTCATCATGTCCAAGTACAAAAGATAATTTCTAACATCAGTTAGCACATCCTTGCCTTACATTGGAATCAGCATATGTAAGATGCACTGTCTTTTGAATATTAGCTCATTGACATCAATAATTTTTTTCAATCTTCCATACTATTTGATGTTGCTTTTATAAAAAAAGAGATCACTTTTATCAACTTCAATGTCCCTGAAATAGAATACTTGTACCACCCTGACAAGCAGACAATACCAGGGGAGTTATTCACACATTACTTATCAGATGCTTTGGGAAAAACACAGTTTTCATTGTCAATGTCAATTATTTATTATTTTGTTGCCACAGCCATCATGTACCGCAGTTGTAGGATTTCTTTTGTAGAATGTGGCCTGTTTCATGATTTAGTGTCAAAGCAAACTTTACAGAAGAATAATACACATGAATAAATGTAATCCTCAGTAGGAGGTTTAGCATTTTGAACCTGCTGTCTTCCTCTTTTCCCCCTTTTCAATTTCAATAAAGTACTTGATCAGCTTTGTTTGTAGTTCTTATTGAAATGTTTTCAAAGTGATTACTTTTTTATCTTAGAGTATTTTTTACACATTATATAAGTATATTTACGTTCTAAGTCTTTATTTCTAGGATAGTTACTTTATTTCTAGAAGCCCTTGAGCAGAAGTCAAGCCAGTAAAAACATCATAGGGCATCATAAATGTGACTATTAATTGTCCCAGTATATAAAAACTGGTACAACTATACAGGCAACATACTTTAAAATACGTTACTTGAGTGCGTCAAATATCTTCCACTTCAGTTTTTGTCACTGAATTTGCTATTTTCACATAAAACGTGCTTTGATTCCTTTTAGAGAAAGCAAAACACACATCTTAATCCTAGTAATAATGTCAAAACAATACTCAAGCCATTATTCAATTTTAGTGAAAAAATATATACTTGAGTAATGTATAATAAAATGTCCAAGAAGCACTTGTTCAGTGTCATTAAGTGCTAAGACTGTAAATAAGGAGTGAGAAGCATCTTCCAAAGAAGTTTACACTTCAGCTTGGTTACAAGTCCTCTGGTGGTTAATTATGGTGGCCACACAAGCCCAGGAGAAAAAACTCAGGGGATAGAGGGATGCTCTGTTTGTGTGTTCTTTCTCACCCCTGCTTTAGACAGAACACAAGCATAAACAGCCACATCTGAAGACCCACCAGGTACTGCTCAAAGCAGCTACAGAGATGAGTTAAAGGCCAGTAATTCTGTGCAGGAAAAAACACAAAAGAGCCACTGGTCATAGATTAGAATCCTCAATACACATTTTACAGACAGATAATGAGCATGTTGAGTAGCATCAGCTTTAGGTAGAAGTGCAAAATATAACATTGGGAAATCTTCTATAGCCTCTTTATTTACAACACCTGGATTAAACATACTTTAAAAGAGAGGAAATCACAGTTGATGATTAGAATGTCGGTTTTGAGCTAATGTAAAAGTGTTTAGAAAAGCTTAAGTGCTTTATGTGCTATACTTAATATATTAATATTAGTATTTAAATGTGTTATTAGTTTTATCCTTTATTTGTAAGTATAGAGAAGTGAGTAAGAGACTTCATTTCTGCTTAATCAATTAGAATTTGATTTCCCATTAAGGGATATGTTAGGGTCTATAACGAGGGCTGGACTGGTGAGTTTTGTAAAATAGGCTTCCTATATCTGAAAGGAAGGGTTATGGTGCAGCAATAGCTTTAATATTTCTTCTGACTCCTATTTCTATATAAAATATTACTAAAAAAACATCAGTTTGCTGGGTTGGGCTCTAAAAGTCTTATCTGCTTCCCCCCCAGAAGGTATATATTCAGTATTATTTGCATATTATAAGGGCCCTATGTAACTGTCAGATAGCAAGTCCCTAAAATGGTTCCTTTCTCTGAGAAGTAAGCTGAGCAATAAAATGTCACATATTGTTTAGTCTCTACTAGGTTGAAACTTGAAACGAGTATCACAGCTTACTGATGAGCAATCTTCCTCAAATAATGAATTTTTTCCATCATATTCTATGTGAAACAAATGCAAAAGGAAAACATTTCCCCCCAAATTACTCTGTGAACCTAATATGAACAGCACACTAATCTTCATTACGTGGCAGAAGTTACTTAAGCTACTTAGCTTGTAGGATAACAATGATTTGAATTTGCCTTCAATGGAAAAAACAACTACAGTACATTTTCCATTTAGAATAAATGCTGTTTAAATGAGGTTTAATTTTAGAACCTAGTTATAAGGCACCTTCTGATTAGAAATCCTGCTGTTCAGATGTGATTTTATTTCAGAAAATCTGCAGTTACAAATTCCATTTTCTTCAGAATGCTGCCGTGTAAATGAGGCTTTTGAGCAGAATGCTTGCTGTTACCAGCTACCTTCCATTCACAGGACTGCCTTCTGAGCGCGCTTTCAATTAGGGACTCTCAGTAAGTTCATTGCAAAATCCCAAACACCCTGCTTCAACTCTGCCACTTTGAGTTATCGGGCCATTTTGAAACTCAGTCCCTACTGTTCTTGATGTCAAGAGTCATCCAAATAGGAATAAATAAAAATCATGCACAAGGAAAGAATTGTTTTAATTACCCACTTTTTAAATGTTTGTGCCAAAAGGACAGATGGTATAGTCACAACACACAAGGTCATGCTTCTTTGGAAATCTAATCACAGTGTCTACCTCCTATCGTAAATTCTTCTATCCGTAAGCACTTGTAACCGTATTGAAAGAAATGAAGCCAATAAGTATAAATCTGTGTTTTAATCACTCAGAATACAGAGAAGGTAGCCCTAAAAGTTACCAAATGAAAGAAGGAATAAAGGGCAATAAAGAAGTGTCAGAGAATATCATCTTTACATTGTAGCAATTGAAAAGCGCCAGAATTTACAACACAAAAATCTATGCCACTTTCCATTTGTTGTAATCCCTTCTTCATCTAGTTCAAATGAGCCCTGTTTCAGAAAAACCTCTAGTAATCATCATATTGACACTTCATCTAGACTGAGCGCTAATGAACCACGATCTTTCTGCCACAATTTTTACCCAAGAGCCCCCACTGTCACAGCCCATCAAAGAAACAGTGCCAGGAACACTCTCAATCTGAAAAATACTCGCCTCTTTCAGAAGCTTTGTTTCCCAGTGCAGGGGGCTATTTGTTCCTGAATACCATTTTCCCTGCTCTATTTCAATTGTCAGCATGACTTACAATGAAATGAAGCAAGAATAAAAATGTTCCCTTCATTGTCAATTTGTGTCTTTCTTTATCCTTTCCAAAAGTCATGATTTTTATTTAGACCAAGCCCTTTAGAAGAAATTCTCCAACAGCAGCCATGTACATTCCTGACCTTAAATTAACTTATACAAATTTTTGTGTGTAAGGAACAGAAGAATATTGTAAGAAAAGGGAAACAAAGAACTTCTAGTAAAAAAAAAAAAAGATTTTGTCTTGAAGCTACTGAGCAAATCTATTTTATATTAATGGTACTTTCTTAACTATATCTTCCTATTTTTTTCCTTTTCCTTGACTTTATAAGAATCATCACTTTCATACAATTTCTTTGTTGTTCTCGGTCTCTTCAGAGCTTTGAAGCTAACATAATCCTAGCGGACATAGTCAAGCCTTACTTTTAAGAGGAAGACTTCTATTACTCTTTATTAATGTATTTTCACTGTTTATATGATAAAAAGCCAAATAAAGAATGACCACTACTTCCTGCTCTTCCAAACAACATAGCCTCTTAAACTGATGATATATCAGTTTATCTATATACAGTTATCTACACTGATGTATATATTTATATATTTCACTAATCTGGTAATGTCAGGTATTTCAATGCATATTTTTTTCCTCTTTTAGACACTGACTAGAGCACCAGCCTCATAAAAGGACTGTTGTGCCCTTGTATACAACTTTTCAAAAAATCTTTCTGTATTTGCTGCTTCCCTCACAGTTGCCCACATTCTCTTAAACTTATTCTGATCAGGTGTCTGACACATCACTCTACAAAACTCATCTCATTAAGATCACATTCCAGATTTAACGATCAATTCTCTGAATTCACCTTATTCCACTAGCATCAGCCTCAAAATGTTTTCCTTGCTTGGCCTCAAGGAAACCACACTCTGTTCTCCTTTTCTCTCCCTGACATCTTTGTTCAGTCTTCTTTGTTGTTTTACTTCATTCACTTAACCTGTAAATACTGAAATGGTCCCAGGGTTCAGGACTAATGTCTTCCCATTGTCATGAACACTAATCCCTAGGAAATGGGATGACTCCTCACGGCTTTAAATGCCATCAGCCTCCTGAAGACTCTCCAACTTAATTCTTCGTCCCAGACATATTCCCTGAACTCCTCTTGGAGGTATAAGGAAAATTTCATATTTAACATGAATGTAGCAGAAATGACGATGATTCTCAAAGCTTTGTGCTTTTACTTATAGTATAGAGCAGATGAGAAAGGGGCACTCAGTCAAAGACTACATTTCTCTATTGCCCTTTTTAACTTGGGTATAGAACGTGATCTTTTACTCTGTTGGTGAAAGACAACAAAGTGGACTTAGGGCCACAGGATGGAAGAACCAGGAGATAGAAGAGCTCAAATCTTAGTCAACCCTTAAGGGGAGAGTGTCCAGAAAATTGTACAACCTGGACATCTATGTTGGCTTATAAATGAGTGAAAATTTTTTATTGTATTCCGTCATGAGATTGCTGAGAAATGTGTTACAGCATAAACAATAATACCCTAAGCATTAGGGCTTAATGTACATCCAAAAAGCAAATTCCCAGTTTTCTTCCCCATGCAATGTATTCCACCAGAATTTCAAAAGTAGAACTTCTGATCATCTGTCAGTTGTTTAGGTTAAAAATCTTGTAGCTATCCCAAACTGCTCAGTCTTTCTCTCTCTCTGTGTATCTTTTCTTCACACCTTGCCTCCAATTAACTTACAAGTCTCATTGGAACAACCATCAAAATAAATCCAGATTCTAGGAATCTCACCACATTTTGATCTATGAATCATCATATTCTATTTCAAATACTGCAAAATTTTTCTATTCATCTCCATTGCTTCCACACTTGGCCACCTATAATATTATTTGCATTTAGTGACGTTTGTCATGAGCAAGCCTGAATTTGCTGGTCAGGATCCCAGTGCAGCTGACTCTGCTATAAAGATGAGCATGACGGAGATTTGTTAGAAAGTGGCCTGGGCACCATCCCCGTGTTCAGGAGGAGAAAGCAGGATTGGCCAGAGGGAAAAGGTGAGCCGCAGTACAGTCTCAGTGAGGGCCTCAGCTAACCCCACCAGAGCTCTGATACTGCCATGACCTTGCATACTGGTACCAAGGCTGGGCAGTAACACTGAAACTGTATATTTTCACATCATCCAGTAATTGTTGCAGCCTGCCCCAGGGATGAGGCATGTCTTAACTTAGTGCATCAATCTCTTCAATTAAGGCAATGTTAGGAGAGGACCTATGTCTGAGGGTTTGCTGCTGCCAACATCTTATGCCCTGAGGGAGTAAGACTTTCAGTCTTGAGGGGGTTTCTGGAAAGAATATCACAGTGTCCATTACATCAAATCATGTCACTTTTACACTGAAAATCTTTCAGCAGCTTGCCATATTACTCAAGATCGACCTCCAAGTCCTTTGCTGGGCTGTTAAGAGTCATTAGTGATCTTGTTACTATTTCTATCTCATCTCTCAATACCTGCCTCATTCATTTGCTTCAGCCCCACGAGGCTATTGCACTACCTTGGATATGTCCCACTCAGGCTTTTCCCTTATTCTCCCCATTGTCTGAAAGGTTTTTCTCAATGTATCACATGGCCTGGCCCCTTACTTTAGTACAGGGGTTGGCAATTATTTTCCTGTAAAGGGATATACAGTAAATATTTAAGGCCATGGGCCAGATGGTCTTTTCCAGAGCTACTCAGTTCTGCTTCTGTAACACAAAATCAGTAATAAAACATGTGAATGAATGGGTGCAGCTGTGTCCCTATGAAAACTTATCCGCAAGAATAGTTTGCTGTATTTGCACTATTAGCAATATTTTGCAGACACCTACATTAGTCAAATCTTGGCTCACATGTGACCCCCCCCTCCCGAAAGCAGTATAACAAGTTGATTAAGAAGTTTATTTAAGAATCCACTCACTCAGTGTCTCTTCTAGCTCTGACAGTTATTATCTATATAAACTCTGGTTTATCGGTTCTTTATTTCCAAAATAAGGATTATGATAACTTCTACATAAGATCACACTGACAGTCAAAAGAGACAGTGTTTATAAAACAACCATAACAGTACATGACACAAAGCAAATGCCCAATGAAGAGCAGCTACACATCACTCAGTTTCCTCATATTGCCAAGCACTTACTACCTAACATTTATTTATTTAGTTATTAAGTTAGTTATTATTCATCATAACCTCTTCCCCTTCCCACACTAGAATAAAGCTCTCTAATAGCAGGGATTGCCTTCTTGGTTCTTTGCTCAATTGCCTGACCCTCCCAAAGCACCTTACATATAGCAGTCCTCAATAAATATTTTTCAAGTTAATAAATGAATTAGAGAGTTGTGTACTTTGAGGGCTCTAAAATTTAATCTAAGGGACATAAGTTCACATTCCAAATGCATTAGTAGTTTTGGTTTGGCCACATCCTTTATCTGACCCACACTGCCCTTATGTGACAATGGAGAAAGAAGACCAAATGCTGAGCGACTTAAAAGAAATGCGATTCCTTTGCCTCCAAACAGTCCACCTGGTGATTGCATGGGGGTGGGGGTGGGGGGGTTATAAGGGGATTAAATGGTAATGGAAATAATACAATTTAAAAAATTTTAAGTGATAAGTATAAAAATGTCTGCCTTTTCTTTCAGCTGAAGCTTACACTTAAATAATATACATGCATTTAACTATGAGATTCAGTGAGTAGCTGTATTATCACATAGGTAGAATTTCACCCTTGGGTCTTGAGTTATATCGGGATCAGACTGATCTGGGCAAAAACTAAGAGAAGTGTTAAACTTAACAGAGTCTTACTTTATCTTGTTTGTACATCATGAGCCTTATTACAAGTAACTGAACTTTAAAAAATTTATATGGCAATCTCACTTTATTGTATTTTTATGGGAAAAAAATAGCATGGTTTTTATTTCCAATACTCTCCATGGCTCAGATTCTGAAAGGCCCCATCTCTTCTGTCTGCATATCAAAGTCCCACCCAGCTTCCTTTCTAGCTCTTTCCCTGCTTTCCAGCTGAAGTCCATAGTAAACTTCATCCTCTAAAGGTGCTTGGTCCTACTCTGACCCCAATATTTAAAATGCAACACTTCTCCCAGCACTCCAAATACTTTTTTGCTCCACTTCTTTATTTACATTTTTTCATGAAGAGCTCATCACCGTTTAATGTGCTATAATAACATACTTCTTTCATATGCTTATTGCTTATTGTCTGCCTCCCTAAAATGTAAGTCCCTCAGAGCAGCGATTGGTCTCTTTGGGTAACTGATATGTCCCAAATACCTAGAACTGCGTCTGACACACAGAAGGCTCTCAATACGGATTTGTTGAATACACTGTCATTTACACACTGCCATTTTGCTCACTTTTTACTCCATTTATATTTTGCCCTAATTAATGTACCTGTGGATATTTTCTTTCCAAAATTAGAACACAAAATTGAGCAATGCTGACCCTGTTCTCCACATCTTCACCAGATGCCAGGAGAAATATTACGTAAATACTAAAAACTCAATAAACATTTGTTGACTGATTGATTGAAAAAATGGCTAACTGAATAGTGGCTTAGGGAGGTTATATAATCTTTCACAACTTTAGTACCAGAGCTAAATGCACAGGTTTTCATTGTCATTTGTCATGGTACTTAAAGTAGGATGGATGTGAGTTTTTATTAATATGTTATAATATTTTATTTGAAGAAATAACAACTTCTACACAAGAACAAGTATTTAGCTCCAATGATGCTAAGTAAATTATTAGCACAAGGGCGTGTTTTTAGAGGCCCTGCTGGGCCAAAATGAAGGTTTTGGAGAAGGAAATTACTACGTCAGAATACTATTTTCTCACCATTACTGGGAATCATTCAACAGCACAGAATTATATTTGTCATACTAACTTTTCTCATAGATTGGCTCTTATTTTCCTTCTCCGATTCAGGGGAAGAAGAAAAGGTCAATTGTATCATTGTTATTGTGAAATTGAACAAAGAAAGTTAGGGTGTTTACCTGTACAATAACTTTAATGGATACTTCATGGATAAAATTCAATGCAAAATGTGTCTGACATCATTTTGATTATTGCAATGAGAAAATTCCAGTATTTAGGAAACTAGTTTCCTATCTTGATTTGGAATTGTGTCTAAAGAAATCAAGGTAAATTGGTGTTTATCTTATCTATAAAGATTCATAAAAGCAAATATTTTGCTTTTTTGTTTACTTTGAAATTTTAAAGTATCTGGAATATTGCTTTTATGTTCACGTAAATTCTTTTTTTTTCGTTGCTATATTATTGATCTCCAATGGAGAAGGAGACCTGAGGTCTAAGATAAAGCAATGCCATAATTTTGGACTTACTACAGTTGCACAATAATATGTAGCCAAGTTAAAAGTAGTGACATAGACACAACTTGCAACTATATCAAGTTTCAAATGGCAGAGTAATTCTAATAATTCGATGAGAGTTAACAGATCAATATAAATTTATTTATA
The DNA here is from genome assembly GCA_004027475.1 of Anoura caudifer. Taxonomy (NCBI): domain Eukaryota; kingdom Metazoa; phylum Chordata; class Mammalia; order Chiroptera; family Phyllostomidae; genus Anoura; species Anoura caudifer. The sequence continues at coordinate 158,231 of PVKU01002874.1, forward strand.
GAATGTTAACATTTTTCTCATATAACTTCTAAGAGTGGTTTAAGTCATCCATTTTTTAAATAAATTTTAAAACCACTTAAAAATGCAGTCTGCATTAAGTGTTAACATTGCATTTTTTTCTTTTTTAAATGTTTTATTTTTATTCTATTACAGATATCCCATTTTCCCCCCTTTACCCTCTTCTACCCAGCCCACCACCCAATCCCACACAGTCAATCCCCACACTGTTGTCCACATCCCTGGGTCATTTACATATGGTCTTTCATTAGTCCCTTCCCCTTCTTTCCACAATTATCCCCTTCTACTTCCTGCCCCAGTGGTTGCTGTCTGTCTGTTCCATGTTTCCATGCCTCTGGTTCCATTTTACTCATTAGTTTACTTTTGCTCATTAGGTTCCTCTTATAGGTGAGATCATATGGTATTTGCCTTTCACCAACTGCTTATTTAACTTAGCACAAGTCTCCAGTTCCATCCATTGCATTTTTTAATTTGGAGATATTTTTTCCTTTCTAAAAATGAACTTTTAGTGATATTAAAATGTATTTAAAAGCACAAATATATTCTAAATGTTTTATTTAAGTGAAAAGCTAAAATTCACCACCTAAACTTGTCACCTCCAATGTTATGTTCTATAACTCTCTCTGCCCACAGTATAAACCTGAGCTGTTTCTCCAAGGCTCCATAGTTCCTGAAAAAGAATGTCCCTTCATAATATCTTCATATCTTCACTTTTAACTCAAGCTTAACATAAACTTCCAGACAGCCTTGTTTATGCAGATTCACAGTGTTCTCTGGTATTCTGTGCAAATAAACATAAACCATATACTTCTAACACAACATGCAGAAACTAATCAGATCTTAAATGCTGTAAAATATATTCACTCTTTCTCCTTTCCCCCTACTTCCACTTTTCTTTTTGTCTCTCTGCCCTTCTATCCCATCTTCCCTACCTTCCTTTTGTCCTCTTTTATTTTCTTTTTTGATTTATCAATTTTATTGTAAGCACAGTTGCAACTTTGCGGATGCAACATTTGATAAGCACAACATTTAAGATCTGGAAGGAGTGCTTAATTTTTTGTTATTTATTATAGATTTCAATGTCAATAAATAGATTCGAAGTCTGTTATTGGGATATATTTGGAAACAAATGCAATTTTTACCACATTTATATGCACTGTATAAAGTTCAAAATAAACAATAAGCTTAAAAAGTGTACATTACAGAAATACTAGGATAATTTTCTTGTAAATGGAGCAGATGACTACTAAACATGCATACGATTCTTATATAGAGATTACTTGTCTGACACCTGTCAATGTAAATATTTATAAATTAATAGGCTTACGCATTAAATGGTGCATTGAATATCAAAGGAAAATTCCTGAGAATTTTACATTGAGTGTTAAGTAAGCGTAAGTGATAGAAATAGCAAATGAAAATCTGCAAGGAATCAGAGGCCAATGCCCCTCCCCTGCAACACACACACACAGAGTAAATGGGAAGTACAAAAAATTCCCATGGTAACTGATAAATAATAATGTCCTTTTCCCAATGGCTGCTATATATAGGATGATCTCATTTATTCTGACTGGTAAATCTGAGCTCCTTAATGTGTTTGAATAGTTGCTTTATCTGAATTTGAGCTTGTCCTTCATATTCATGTAATCATATTTTAAGAGTATTTCTTGAATATGAGCTGATCAATGGGTCTTGAGTGGCCAGTGCTTTTCAAATGGCCAATTTACCTGAATCAGTCCTTCTGTGTGAACCTTTGGTTCTAAATATATGAACATGTTCTTTTGTTATGAAAATTCAACCTGACCCCAAACTCTGTGATTGGATACAATACCTTTGCTTTGTTCATACTTCACTGCTCCCCTTGCTATTTCCAACCATCAACAGATAACCGGAGAGAACAGAGTAGGAATGGTCATGAGAAAGAACCCACTGTGTCCAGCATGGAGTCTTCTTCACTTAACTAATGACCCACTGCTCACTGCTCACAAAGCAGTCAAAGCTCCTCTCCTCCATCCTGTCACCTTTATGCAATTATGTTTTTAACATTTAAGTCCCGGTATGAGGTCCTGTACTTACTAGTTTAAATAACTTAAATTCCAGAGTCATGCATCTAGGGTTTAATGCCCTTATTTACTCCTTATTAGCTGTCCTTTGGCAGGTCACTTTGAATAACTAAGTCTCAGTTCTCTCTTCTTTAAACAGTGATTATAACACCTAGCACAGAGCCTGAATCAGGCAAAGCACACAATAAAAGGAGACTCATATCATTTTTAGTACGCCAAATTTATATTAACATTGTTAGATGCTCAAATATTAAAAAGCTGGATTGACCAGGAATAAACCAAGCCTAGGAGAGCTTTTTAAAAAAAATCAGTGAAAATTAGGTGTAGCTAAACTTAAGGGCATGATGCAAAAAGCATCCAGTGAAACTACAAAGAACTCTTTCTAAGCGTTTTATAATTGACCTGTAAGAAACAATTAAGCTTCCTTAAGCTGGCCCTGTATTTCAAGTTTATTTTGCTTCCTGAAACAACAGAACTTATTTCTAGATTTTCACTGAGGCGGTGAAGCGGTTTCCTTAGCTATTCCACTCTGGTCACCAGCCTCTGACTATTGTCAAGCTAGAGCTTTCTTTTACTGGGCGATCTAGGGTCCAGTATTGTGTCTTCTACTAATTCTCCTCAAACTCACATGAGCAGACATTCAGTGAACCTTTTTTCATAGGTTTAATACATTGGTGTGAGAAAGTGTATTTTCTTCACACCATCCTACTCTTCCTTCCTCCATCCTAAAATGAGAATAACATTCATTGGGAATTTTATCAACCACAAGGAAAATAACCGAGCACTGTTAAATCTTATGCAGTTAAGTTTTTAGCATTTCTACCGCATGATCCCAGTTTAAAGATACTTTAAGTGAGAACATGGTTTATAAAGCTTTTGAAAACCAAACAGTATAAATAGTTAAATATTCAGTATCAATAAAATATCATAATCTAAATAATATTCAAGGATTTATCTCACATAAGAAATGTACAAAATATTTTGAAAAATTACATTTACTCCCTACTATTTAAGAATGATGGCATTAATATAGGTTAAGAAATCATGAATTATAACTCAGAAATTAAAATATTTGCTGCTTAATATCATACAATTATGTAAACTTTATAGTCATAATTATGTTAACCAAATTAAACATATAATATTATATTTATTTTAATGGGATTTATTTGACTATTTTTTCAGATTTCATTATGAAGAGTGGACAAACATTTATGAGTTTAAAAATCTGTTCTTGGTATATAATTTAATTGTTAGTAAAAAATTGCTGTTTATTTTGCATTACATTTAAGTAAATTAATACTTAGTAAACAATACATTGTTCATGTTTTTATAACTATCAACAAGAAAATGAATCCAAATTTTCTGCATGCTCTAAGAGAATAAAAGTGAATGGCAGCTTAACAAATACATTAAAACAATGCAAAATGTGTTTGTCCAGATTTTGATTTAGCTAATTAGAAACACTGTGTATCGAAAGAGCTATTCAACAATCAAGGAAAAAGCTCAGTTTTAGAAGCCAGGCTATCTTGATATTTAGAGAAGCAGCCGAACAGTAATTTCACTGCTGTCTTTATGAGGGTCTTGCTTAAATTGGGTATTGATGTGTTCGGTCCCCATTGCTAAATGGGAAAAGAAATCTTTGCTCAGAGCAATTAAAAGGACTGAAGGGATGATAAATAATGAGGTGTCTATGAAAAGGAAAGTAATGTCTAACAGGCCTGCCAACTAACTCAGCTCCACAAAAGCAGCCCTAACTGGAAGATCTGATTATGCTGTTGTGCAACAATGCCAGGCCCTGAGGACTAAATTGCATACCTGCTCTGTGTTAGCATTTAGGCACTTAATCACTGTTGATGTTTCCTTCTACGCCATTTTCTGGGAACCTGTGTAGATCACCACAGGAGTTAAACACATTCCTAAACCATTGGGTTTTATGTTTTCTTTTTATCTCCGCTGTTTACATTTGAATTGGTAAAATACATTTTATAGTACTTAGACAATTCTGGTTTTATGTAGTGTTTCCCATTTCCCTGTCAAAGTAGGTATAGTTACCAATTTCATAAAGTAGATGTGATCCAGTGTCCCCCGTATGGAAACAGGGATGAATAATATGATGATCAGGAGTAAGAGCTGCTTCTGCCTAAAGATTATGCCCTTGATGCTGCAATCCACCCAGCAAAGCAATGCACGATACACATCCCTCTCCACAATGTTTGCCCACACGGACTGGCTTTATATCATCCTCCTCTATCTCCTCTAGGAGAACATTACACTGCTATCCAATCTGTCTTTTCAACTCCCCGAGAACAAATTACAGACCTGCAAATTGAGTCCACCCATATACAGCTGTAGCTCAATTCCAAGCCCTGCTAGTTACAGAAAAACTATTTTCCAGTTTTGTGATGTTATTGGTATAGTTTTCCTAAAGCAGGGCAACAGGGCTATACATTTTTTGTATGCCCTTGAAGGACTTCATCTAGGTGCCCTGCACAAGTCCATCTCTCTTAAGATCACCTAAAGTAGTTTGGTTATCTGGCTGTTATCCATTCTCTTGACAACTGCAGTATAGCAAGGTGAGTTTTTAAGACCAAACCCTTCCCTGGGATGAATTGAGTGTATTCCAGGGTTTTTTGTTCTGTTTTGTTTTGTTTTTTATTTTATTTAAGGACATTGCCTTCCATATTAAACATGATGTCTACGTGGCTTGGTTCGCATTTTTTGAGTAAATAAACATCAAAGTAGTCTTGTATATTGTCTATAAACTAGATTGTTTATAAACCCATTGGAGGTACAGGCACTGACTAACATAACATGGTTCTAACTCAGCCCCTGAGAGAAGGAGAGAAAGCCATTCCCCAAGATTCTCCATGGATCGCTCATTGGCCCAGACAAATGCTAATCCAGAAAAAAATTTAATAGTCAGGAGGCAAACACAGAAAAATATGGAGTATCTTAGGGAATGAAAAGCAACGTGGCTACTGGAATCATTACAAAGAACATTTGGATTTATGAGAAAGTCCTCATAAAGTCTTGTTAGTGCAGGCGATTCCTGTCCTTTCCATACCAGGCCCCGACATCCCCTATTAGCTTCATGATGAGTCTCATGATCAACAGGTTACACTGGTGTTTCTTAGGTAGTAAATCTCAGGATGTCACTTAGATGAATTTCTATTCTTGGTTATTCTTAAAGGCTTAGAATAGAGTCAGAAACATAAGCCAATTGATAAATACATCTGTTGGTCCTTCCTAAGGAATGCACTAGACAACAAGTATCAGACAAGCAAAATGACTTAAAAGAAACAAATAAATATTTGCTTATACAACTAAGTGTGAGTTAGGAAGGACAGGACATAGTGTACAATGGCACATGTTCTTTTGTGTGTTTTTTTGCAAAAAAGTTTTAAAGATGTTTAGTAGTTGTATTAATGATGGTAGCAGTTGTGTTGTTAATTGAGTCTATTATGGATGAATGTAATGTGGCACAAAGCCAATGAGTAATTGCATCATATTCTAATTGCATCATCTTCTATGTCCTTGAGAACAAGAATTCTCAGTGTGGGAAACAAAAGACATACACCTAGATGTTAGATGAGGTTGAGTAAAAATCTAGTATTCCTGAATTTGAATGGCAAGTAGCATTATGTGTATCTCTCATAAGCTATTTTACTTAATCTATCCTCTCATCTTTTCTTTCTCTTTCTGTGTGTATATAATTCCCTTGCTCAGTCCACTGAAAACCTAAAAATAATGAATGAGCATCCTTAACATACATCTAAAGCATACGTTTAAAATACCACTTTTCTCTAATAGACACTAGGGCTTCTTATAAAAATGGGTGATTCCAGGCCAGGGCAGAAAGTGTTCAGTATGAGCATTCAGTAGAACATCTTATCATACCAGATAGTAAGGAAGCTATGAAAGACTACCAAAAATGTGTCAAAAGGACTCAGCAGCCAATCTAAAGAGCGCCTCACTGGCCAAAAATGGCACAATTTAATCACCAAAAGAAAAGTAATCACGGTGTATTAAAACATCATATTGTTTAATTCCATGAGTAAATAATGATTTAAAAAAAACAAATGATCACTCTTAGAAAAGAATAAAGAGCCAATTAAATATTTAAAAAACTGGTAAATAAAGAAAAAGAAGCACTTATCCTGCATTTCCTATAAAATAAAATATACCTCTGTTGTAGCCATGTAGTAGATGATGCGAAGTTTCTCATTATAGAAGTATTCCAGCTAATGAACAAAGAATGATAGAATCAAAATATTGTATTTTGGGTATTAATGGTTACTAGCTTAAAATATTGACAAATAAATACTAAGTGCTTCTTGATATGTACAAACTATAAATGTTCTTGCCAGAAAACAAAATCAAACATAAATTTAACCAATTCTTCAGAGTCAACTACCAAATTACAGAAAATATTAAAGACAGAGGAACATAACAGGAATGTTAACAAAATCCAGACCAGGAAACTCTTCATGACAAACTGATGCATTTCTTTCGGGAAATAAGCTGTAATGGAAAAAAATAAGTAAGTAGATATTTGTGCTGAATATTACCAACAATGATGATTACCATTCACTGCACACAGACTACTCGATAGAACCGACAAGTGTAATTATCTACAAAGCAACTTGTGAAAATACTTATAGTTTCATTGAAGAGAATCAAAGGAAATACACACAAGTCCAATAATATATCCAAATTATTATTATTTTTGAATATTGCTATACTAATATTTATCAAGAGGTTGTTATACACCAGGCATTGTTCTATGTATTTTACATATGTAAACTCAGCTAAACTTCTCATCAACCCAGGAAATATGCAATATTATTATCTTATTTGCAGAAAAAGAAACTGAGTCACAAAGAATGTAAGTAACTGAATCTGCCTCTGTTCCCCTAGTTAGTGTGTGGTAGAGACAGGATTCGAACCCATGTAGTCTCACACTCTCAGCTTAACATAAAGCATCCCCCCCACAGAGGTTCATCTGTTGTATGCAGGGCGCAATGGAGAAGAGGTGACCAATATGGAGATGCTTTCAGGGAGTTGACATTTTAGGAGAATTCAAAAGATATTCAGTAAAATAGTGTACCTTTTCTCTTTACAGACCATCACTGTAAAATATATAAACATGCATATATTTTCTTACATCTTGCCCCCCCCCCAATCTTTTCCTTACCTCTAAGGATTCCATCTATTCAGCCCGTTTATGCTGGTTGATACCATGCCCCCTTTCCTGAATTCAAAAGTCAGAACTTGACATGAAGATGATCACTGTGGAATGGGGAAACCTAACATCTCCTCACCTCCTACAGAGATTTGCTTCAAATTAAGCTTGCAGATGTCCCTTTACATCACAGGAGGAAAATACCTTTTTGCTCAAGTAGTCCATATGGATCAGATTAAATGTAAATCTCAAAGACAGCCTGATCCCCTCTCATCACATGGCATCAGCATGATCATTCCCAACCTCAGGAGGAAAAAAAGGACTTTCCCGAGTGTAATTGAGACTTCCTTCTTACTTTGATGCAAAAATAATCAAACTTCAAGCTTTTTCTAGCTTCATAAATTCACCTTATCTTCTCATAAAAATCTACTTAGCATCAAGAGCATTTATTTAACTAAATGCTGTACTTGAAAGACTTTATCAGCTTCTACCAATATTCCAGTATTACTTTAAATATGAAATTGCCTGAGGATTCAAAGCACTGTTCCTGTTAAACTTTTAAAATGTTATTTTACACAGTATAACATCATACAAATTCTATGATATGGCTATAGGTTCCAAAATTCAAAATATGTATCTGCTAAACAACTGTAATTCATGCAGTAATAGACAGTCTCTGAATGTCCTTATCTGTAAAATGGCAGGACTCATATTCATGCCAATTATTCAGCAAGGGAAGTTTAAAAAAGTAGAGATTCTGGGATAATGATAGAAAGTGATAAAATGGCATATTAGGGTGGTTAAAAGTCAAAAGCATTTTGATCTTCCTTTTCCATGAAAGAATTAGTAATAAATAAATGTTTCATTGGTTGCTCTCATTACACAATTATAAATATATTTATGAAGTGATATCTGATGTTTTTAATTAATAAAATATATATTAAATTTAAACAATAATTAATTGAATTTTAACCAACTTCTAGAGATTAGGTCCTCCTGAAGATACAGAATGAAGATTTTTTTTCTCTGTATATATTACTGTCAATTTTTAAAATGTACTTTCTAAGAGAATCATCTTCCCAAACTAACATAGCAAATTATTGTATTTCTCCCAGAAGCAGGATGAACACCCCCCTCACTCAAAATTTGGTTCCTATGTTAAAATTGATAACACTGCATTCTTACCAAGGTTGTATGAAAATACAACTGTTAGTATTTACTGACATAATGAGGCTCTCTGGGTGGAGTACAGTGCAGGTTCAACAATAGAAAGGAGAGAAAATGCAAACGAGGCTGGCTGGGGGCTTTGTGGTGGTGAGGGGTGGGCAAGGGTGAGGATGCCCTTATCTGAGCAGTGGTTCGAACCTCTCACTGGCGCTAAAGCCGGTATCACCCTCACATTTTAATCAGCTTGCTCAGATGTTGGGCTGAAGGAAAAGAGGAAGAGGTGAAGCTTAACACTTATCAACATTCGAACATCAAAAACAATGGAGTCGGACTCTTTATTATACAAATATAAATCAGTCTTGAAGTGAGGTGGGGGAGTGGTGCTTTATGTTGTCACTAGGGGACATATTGTGGAGGCTCTTGGATACTTCGGAATGACCAATCACTGGAATAAGAAGATGTAAAATAGCACAGAAAATATAAAAACAGACATGACATAATGTCATCTACACTTTAAAATGGTGCCTTTGGCTGCTGGGTGTAGAATGAGCACTCAGAGGCCAGTTCAGGCTGCAGGGGTCCAGGGCAGAGGAGGCAGTGGTTCGCACCCACACCTGGTGATGCTGGAGATAGAAACCTAACTATTCCTGTTTGTTGTTAGAACCTAGCAGACTAGTGCAAGGGGAGAGGTGGGAGGGGAGGCAAAGGGTGGGAAGAAAAGAATCATTTTTATCTGTGGAAACCAGGTTTATGCTTGTACAATTTATACAGATGAAGGTTTCAGAAGGGTAACTGTTCTGTGAAAAAATCAAGGATTCTGCTCAAATAAATACTTGTTGAGATAAAAAGGGAAAGTAAATATTCTCACAGATTCTCTAAGTATCACTACTGACATTTATACATATGTAAAGAAACCAAATTTGAAAGTCTGCATATTATTTAACAGGATTTATAGCTATATTAAACTCTTGATTTCTTCCTAAGTGTGATACAATTCATTGTTTCGTAGTCATTCCCGCAAATTTCCCACCTCCAAAAATGAATGAATTGTGACTAATTGCCTGTAAAGCTGCTTCCTGCTCCAGTTGTGTGTCACTCTGATTCTAGGTGTGCAAGAAGGGTCGAGTTACAAAAACTTGTTACCATGTTAGAAGTGGAGCTTTGATGAATGAGTCCAAAATTCTTCCTTGAATCTTGATTATTTAGATGTTAGATATTTCTGCATTGTCAGCTAAGAAGAAAATTCTGTTTTTTTACAGAGTTTTCTAATGATAACAAATGGTCAAATTTAACTTGGCAAAACCCCTTATTTTCAGAGTACACCTTCTGGAGATTGACGACTCAGTATCTCCCATGCGCCCACCCATTCTACAAAAGACAGAGCAGCGTGCAAAACGACAAGTTAACATGGACAGGGAAGCCACACCTTAAACAAATTCCTCTTCATTTAGGTTGCTCCCCTTCTAAAGGCCACAGCATTTCACGTTACATTTTAGCTGATGGGACTGCTCCTGTTTATAAGGAAATCAGAATGACTATTACCAAAGGAGCTTCAAAAGCCAAGTAACTTGACCTTAAATCATGATGACCTATGAATCAGTTTGTCTTCTATTTGTCCCTGAAAGTCACATGAACAATAAATAACACTATATCACCAGAGGTCTACCCAGGAGCTGTACAAGCCAGAGAATGTAACAACACAGCAAAGCTTGAGTCTGAAAGCTAATAAATCAAGAACCAGTCTAAGTACTAAAACTGCAACAGTAGCATGGCTGGTTGATAGCCATGACAACACACTGAATTAAATCAGGAAAAAAGAGAAACAATTGTAATTCATTGTTTTATTCCTTTTAAATCTAATATAGCAGAAATATGTGTTTGACATTCTTTCAGCAAAATAGAGTTTTCAAAAGAAGTCAGTCAGAGAAAGACAAATGCCATATGATTGTACTTGTATGTGGAATCTAATGAACAAAATAAACCAACAAAAGAGAAACAGACTCATATTTACAGAGAACAGACTGACAGCTTTTTGGGGTAGGAGGAGCAATTGGGGCGATGAATGAAAAGGTGAAGGGATTAAGAAAAAAAGACTCAGACACAGAAAATGGTAAAAAAGGGATGAATTTATACACTTGTTATACATAAAAACATATACCATGTCAGCAAGCACTACATTTCTCTCATGGTTAGAAGTCACTTGATTCAAAACTTATACCCTAAATTTAGCAGTTGAGATAGATGAATCATTTCTCTGCCAAAACACAGAGAAATAGAAGTTGTCTAACTGATGCATTCATTTATTAAACCCATTAACTAAAAGGGCCATATAAACTCACAACAATTGCAGATTTTGTGTTAGACTTACTAGGAATTAAGTAAAAATATTGCAAACCAATTCATGAGGATTGCTAGAAGATAATCAGGTAAAGCCTGCTGTATAATGCTAATGAACTGTGCATTTATGTATAATTGACATTTACTTGGGTGCTTTTTCCCATACCATGGTTCCTTGAAAATCTGAAAGTTGTATCTGACCCACATTTTGAACTGAGAGTGGAAATTTTTTATAACAAGTTAAAAAATGTGAATTATAATATATAGCTGCACTAATATAAGTATATATGTTATTTCAAAAGTTTGAATTTAAATAAATCATGTTAAAATGCAAATAATGTAAAAATCAATAATAAGTATATAATTCAGTAATAAGTAAATCAAAACATAATCAATAATAAGTAAATAATTTAGTACAGTCTCTCAATTTCATTATAATATTTCATTGTTTCTCACAAGCTGCTATTATATGTAGTGACAGTAAAGTATTAAGACACAAACTCTGTAGCCAGAATTCCAGTTACGATCATGTGACTTTCAGCAAGATATTGAGCCTCTTTGTGACCCAGGTACCTCTCTATAAAATGAGGTCTAATAATGGTGCCTGTCTCCTACCATTGTTGAGAGAATTTCAAAAATGAAGACAAGTAATATCCTTCTAATAGTGGGTGGTACATTGTAAATGAAGATGAAATATTAGTGATTTTCATTATGTTCACTCAGGGTTTTTCATATTTTGTATGTCATGGACTCCTTTGGAAGTCTAATAAAGTGTTTCTCTGAATGTGTTTAAGTACTTCAAATAAAAGAAATATGATTAGAAAGGAAATCATTTATACTGAAATATTCTTCTGCCCACAACTCCTTGTGATCCATGAATGCAGGATAAGACCCTTCACCTTCCTGATGCCAGGTAGGTCCTGCTGTTATTCATCCTTTGAACTGGTTTAAAATTTTCCTATAATCTACTCTATTCATGAAGTATCATTAGTTAATGATTGTACTTAGCATACAATTTTATTGTTCACTTAGAAGGACAAATAAGGAATTTTTATTATTTTATACTAAGTATATTCTGAGAAATGTAGATTGTCTTACACACGTGTCTGTATGTACATTTCCAAACATTTTCTATTTCTGTGCATATATAATTCTATATTACTTCCCTAAAATAGACCATTTTAAATCAAATGTAGAGCACTTTGAAAGATTTAAATTCATCAATAGTTTTAAATGATTAAGTAATATGTTGAGTAATGATGCACAAAACCTCTGGACAAAAAAAAATCCTAAATAAATAGTAACATTAAATATGTAACAAAAAAGAATTATTTTTCAAAAATAAGATAGATGGGAAGAGAATTGTTTGTACAAGTAATATGCAAATTAGATAGTGTCCTAAATTTCTATAACCAGATATATAGCAAAAGATGCTTACTAAAAACCAACAATAGGTCAGGTACAGAGGAACAATAGAATATGCGAACATAAGGTTTATGAAGCTTTATAGAAGAAAACTGCATAAATCTTACTGATGTTGCACTATTAAGCACTGAAAAATGCAAGTAAATAATATTTTAGTACATTCTACTATAAAACAGGTGCAAATTTAGTCAGTGCTTACATTTAACCCTTGTGTAATGATTCTGTTAAAAAGTTCTGTAAGCAGAATTGTTTTACCCTTATAAATTATAAAACTTATAAAATAGCTAATCCAATACATTTTTTATTTCACAATTAATGGATTGAGCAAAAAGTGAGAAATATGATTGCAACTAAGACTTTGAGATCTTTAATATGTGCTTCAACATGCTTTTAAAATTAGCTACCAAAAAATTATAGACAGGGATTAACATGTCTGAAAAGAGTGGTTATTTAGCAGTTTTCACATTATTTTCTTTATACTAATTTATACTTATTTTATACTTATACTTTATACTTATTTTCTTTATTTTGATGATAATTTTCATTATCATCAAAATAATGGAAAAACACCTGACAATAGGATTCCATCAATACTAAATGCATTTCCAAAGGAGAACTTGAACAGAAAAAGAAAGAAGAAATCATTGGTGTGCAGAACAGATGTGTAATTGATACCAATGGTTGCTCAAGGGAAACCTAATGTTAAGCCCAAGTTCCGTTCATTTGTCTCTTATAATTTGAAACTCACCCAAAAAATATTATCAAAAACTATAAAATGTACATCTTTTCTGTAGAGGGTTTTTCCAGTAAAAAGTAGGAAGAAGTCAGTTTCCTCACATCACTTTTAGTTTCAGTATCTCCCCCTATTGAATTTAACTACCAATAAAAAAAAGAAAGTTTATGCTTAAGATCCAAGTAAGAAGTTGGTTAGCAGACATATTCTAACTGTAGCCAATTCATCTCCAACTATACATAAATCAGTTCAACAGAAATGCCAAGGCCTATAACTTACATATCAAAGTCCATCACACAAGCAAATGACACAATCCAGGATGAACTGGAGACAGCAGAATGTGTCAGAAGACAAGGGGACACTCAATCAAAATGTCTGTGTATCCATAATGGTGTACTGTGTATCAAAATATTCAGTGGCCCTAACGTGTGAAGACCACGTATTGCACACTCTTGCATGCACACACCTTCAGGAAGAAATGAGTGTATTCATTCAAGAGGACTGAGGAGTAAACAATCTGTCACCTAATGAATGATATAGAATATTCCATTGAAAAATATCCATATAAGCAAACAATTCAACAAAATTGTTTCCATACAAATAAACTGCATTTAGCTTTCAAGTGCATGTCGAAGCGTCTATGAATCTTCAGTTTAACAGCTACAAGTTTAGATTTACTGTGAGGCCTGTTCTAAACAGGATATCTTTGCTTGTCTGACCATGACCAAGTGATTTAAGATCAGAGATGCCTCTTCATAACCAGACAGCATAATGACAACAAACTCACAACTATCAACAACTGAATCTGGGGGAAAAAAAAGCCTAAGCAAACAACTAGAACAGGAACAGAATCACAGAAATGGAGATCACATGTAGGGTTATCAGCAGTGGGGGAGGTGGAGTGGGGAGAGTGGGGGGAAAGGTACAGGGAGTAAGAAGTATAAATGGTAGGTACAAAATAGGCAGGGGGAAGTTAAAAATGGTATGGGAAATGGAGAAACCAAAGAACTTATATGTATGGCCCATGAACATGAACTAAGGGAAGAGAATGCTGGTGGGAGGGAGGGTGGAGGGCAGAGAGGAATAAACGGGAGAAAAAAAATGGGACAACTGTAATAGCACACTCAATAAAATATATTTTAAAATAATATACAATTAGCCAATAAGTTATTAAAAGCACAACAAAATAAACACACACACATACAAGCACACACATACAGACACACAGTATCATATTAACCATCTGGTGTTTTTAATCTTCAGGAAATTTAACATTTAAAAATAAATAAAGGCTGCGCACTGTGCTGCGCTGTTGCTACTCCTTTTAACCTAGTCCCGCATAGATGGGACAGAACTGCCACAGAAATTTTTCCCATCAGGTCTTTGGGTTTTCAGCCCTGCATTCCAAAACATATTAGGCAAAAATTATCAAGTACTCTTTCTGTATTTTATCGGCACAAACAAAAATTTCTATCATATCTATTCTTTAATAGTTGTTTTATAAATACCTTAAGAAACACATGGCTGTGATTTTCTGATCATCATTTTTTTCCTTACTCATCAAAAATTGGAGTTTCCTAAGATCTTTCTCAATTTTAATGGGTTGAGCACAGACTCTGGAGCTAAACGGGTGGGATCATATTTCTGGTCCTATCACCTGTGAGCTGTGTGAGAATGGGTAAGTTATGCAATTTCTCCTGCCTCAGTTCATTCATCTATAAAGTAATGATCAATAATAATGCTGTATTTTGTGGGATGTAATGTAGATTAAATAGCCAGATACGTAAGTAGGTAGGATGGTAGTTAGATGATAGATGATGATGATGATGAAGATGATAGCTAGATAGATAGATAATAGATAGATCTGCCTTCCCTCCAAAAGTGCCTTTAAGTGCTTGATATTATGATTATTCATTTATTTATAAGCTAAGGCACAGAGTAAATGAAGTTTACACAGCTTCATTGCAGAACTTACCAAAATTAGTTTTGAGGGAACACTGTTTCTTCAAAATGATACAAAGTGTTAGAAAAACAAAGTTCATTACAGCTCTCTTGGTCACAAAACGCACCTGTTTATTAAAGGCTCTGAGAAGTTAGATCTATTTTTACTGATGTTTCCCCAAAGTTATTTGATTATAGCCCAATTTTTTTTTGTTTATAAGGTTTGAATAAAAACTATTAAAACCCAGGAAATAATATTTCTCCAGTGAATCCAAGGAAACGAAGCAAAAGTAGCACTGAAGCAAAGCAGACATGGCAGTAAGAATTTCCGCAATGTTTTTGTGGCAACATCAGCAGGCAGCCTCTTTTAGGAGATAGCAGAGGAGCTAAAAGTAGAATCATTAGCATCTTAAAGCCCCCCTTCTGTGGGCAAAAAAAAATGGAATGGAAGATACATTACAGTGAAATGGTTTGATGATAAGGGGGAGGTCAGGAATTCCATCTTTAAATCTCATTTGGTCAGAGTTTACTGTTCTCAGTTCATTCTTGTTGCGGTTATCTACAGATATCTAAGCCAATCTCATTTCTCAATAATTTTAGCTTCTGAACTGATGAAACTAAATTATCTCCTACACTAGTTTATTATTATCATCATCATTATTTCAGTGATTTCAATATCTACCCAGTTAATACCTAAATCTTTTCTTCAATGATACTCTACCCCAATTAACCTCTTTCTCTCATTCTCTCAATCACATGTCTGACCCAGTTATTACAAATAAGTGTACACAATCTCAATTTCAAACATCTCATTCTCTTACCACTTCTCTCTAAAACTCTTGTTCTCTGGTACCCTTGCACTAAAATACTGCAATTACGCCAATGTATGTTTTCGCTCCCCTTCAACTGGTCATGTCGTCAATTCCCTCCTTACCCAGCGTACATTGCACGGCCCATCACTAAAATCACTCCCTGAATAGACCCTCAGTTATCCTGCCCTCTAGGTTGTGTACCCATTGCTCCATTCACAGGACAAAATTCTAATCCTGGTGTATCCAATGTAATTCATGTTTTGTACCTCATCCACTCAGAAGAATATGGATAAGGACACAACTATGCAAAATAAAATCTGATTTGAAAACCAAAGCTAGTTTCCTCAAGTGGTTCCCAACTACTGCCTGGTAATTGTACTGCTTTCCAAAATCGATTCACCCCTCTACTCTACCAGTTGGTTGCACAGATCTTTTTTCTCCTCTAGTCTCCAAAATCCATTCGTTTTCTCTCTTTCAGCAAATGTCTCTTTCACTCATTTTTCATGGAAAGAAACAGAAGTCACTGGAAGAGAACTCTCTCAATCCCCCCGTATCTTCTTCACCAGCTCTGCTGCATCTCCACATAGAGCTCAGTTGCCTTTGCTCAGTGGTAAGCTCATCTTCCACTTGTACACTGAATTTCCCAAAAGTTCCTGGTCTATACCTTCACACTCTTGCATCACCAAATATAGTTAGTATGTGACTACCTCTTCCCACGCCTCCCAAAATCCACAAATAACCCATTATCATTTCTAGCTGACTCATTGCAGTGAATTTCTATCTGATCAGTCTCCCTGCTTCAGTCCTTTCCTCCTACAATATATCTTAAAATTCCTCTAATGTTTTCTGGATCATAGAGAGCAAAACATAATAGCCTTCTGATTTCTAGAAATACCTGGTGGCCTGGCCTGTCTTTATCTCCTATTTCTTTCCCCTTACACTGCTTTCCTGATTTTCCCTGAATGTGCCACCTCAGAGTCTTTGCACAAGCTTTCCCTCTACTTAAAAAGCTTCCCCCCAATGTCCGCATGGACTGCTCATTTATTTCTCAGGCCTTTTCTCAAAGTCATCTTATTATTAAGTCTTCCCTGATTACCCTATTATAAAATGCATCAAGCCTGACTAGAGATTTTTTATCCTCTTGCCTTACTGTATTTTTTCCTATAATTTTGCCACTATCTGGTATTTGTTTGGTTAATATTTGTTGAATTAGTCAACGTGGTCCAAATACCATGGCTCTCTCAAGTGCTGTTCAAACCCTAAGCCTCTAAAATATAAGTAGAACAGCTGGAATAGACAGATGCGCACATAGAAACAATAACCCAAACATGAGTAAATCTACAGGATTATCCCTACCACTCTATCCATTACCTTCCTCAGTGGTAATTCTTTGCTCTGATGCTAATCCCATCTCAAATTGCTCCCCCAGCCCCGTTTTTCCCTTCTTTATATATGACTTGAACACTTAAATGTGAGCCTTAACCACTTGCTTTTGTTCTAGTGTGCTCTCCTATATGGCTATATGCCCACTTTTGTATTACTAGGTAATTATCCTAAACATTAAGAACCGTAAGCACATTCTATTTTCAGGCATTAGAATTTTTAAAGACAGACATTTCAGACAATTTTTCTACAAACATGCAATCAAGGTGAAATACAGTAATGTGTAAAAATATTTTGCACAAGTGTCATAAGGATGATACTTGTGAAGCCCATTGTAAAGCAAAGACTCAATGCAAAGGAATAGAAGAAGTAGGCAATAGCCACAAACCCTATAAATACTTTAAAAGTAAAGTAGATGTTGCCATTCTAAGGATTAATCTCTTGTCAACTGATCATCAGAAGAAGGAGGTGACTCAAACTCCAAAATGTCTGCTACTAAGGCCGCTCTTATATTTCAAAGGGAACATGCATAAATCAGCAGAGTGGCAGAGATTTCCACTCACACATTCATCATGTGACTTCCATTCTGATACATCAGACACAATTCAATCAAATGCTAAAGACAATCCTCCCCTAAACCATCACTCTGGAGGATTCATGACGACATTACAGAGAATGAAAAAGTTTAGAAACACTGAAGGAAGACTGTATTCACTGTAGCAATGTGAGTGACAACCACATTGAGTACCCACTGCCTCGGGTCACGGCCTGTATGTACACCACTTAGAACACACAGAACAGATTTCCCAACAGCCATTCGAACGCTATATTATGGAAGACAAAACTGAGATTCAGAGGAGTTAAATATATGTCTTTAATCAAAAACTAATAAATGGTAGAGCTAAAATTACATCCTACATCTATTTTATTTCAAAGCCCTTATTCCTCAAATGGTTGAAACAAGTAAGACCCTTAGAATAGCCAGTAAGTGAATTTAATTCTAAAGCAAAGAAACTCTGTGTGATAATCATTAATCAATTGAGTCATGTCAAAGGAAAATTAGCAAGGGACTGGGTATGGAATTGCCCATGTCATAGACTGTATGTGAATAATAAAACTATTTTTATTTGTATAAACAGGGTTAGAAAACTTCAATGAATTAAACCTAATGTCTGAGGTTATTACTATTGTGGCGAAATGCAAACATTTGGAGTACAAATAAAGTTGAACAGATGTTTAAATAAGTTTAATTCTGTTTGTGTTCTGTTACCATTATAATATGTAATACTCCTGAATTTGCTACACTCAATAAGCATAAGAAAATAAAATACAAAGAAAAACATACATTTCTTTGTGTACAATTTATAGAAGACAATTTTTGTTCTTTACCTTATATTGACCTTTTTGCATTCATGTTGAGGATTAAAACAGAAAACTGATTACAGGAAACCTTTTTAAATGTCAAGGGAGAACACAGCCATGCCTTAAAGCACAAATAAACAACTGAAATATATTGTAATGCGTTCTCCAGGAAGGATGACTACAAAGAGACTTTGGAGCCTCAAGGAAAGAGAAATGGATTCTATTCGAGATGTAGGAGGGAGAGTTGGTAGCACAAAGCCCTAAGAGAGAAGATATAATCTGAGCTATGCCTTGAGGATAAGTACATTCTACAAGGCTGAAAGAAAGGGAAAAATAATTCAGTCAGAGAGACAACACCAGCAAGGCCCAGAGGAACAAGAGAGAATTACATACTCATTAGAGTGTTAGAATTCTTTGGGATGCAGAAGATCGGGTTCTTAGAAATGGATTGGGGCAGGTGGGGGGGTGGAATTTACAAGAGGCAAGTCTAAAGGAGATATTAGAACTTTGAATATTTTCATTAAAAGGTTGGAATTTAGCCCTGGCTGGTATGGCTCAGTGGATTGAGCACAGGCCTGAAGATCAAAAGGTCACCAGTTCATTTCCCAGTCAGGGCACATGTCTGGGTTGTGGGCCAGGTCCCCAAGTAAGGGCATGTGAAAAGCAACCTATTGATGTATCTCTCACACATCTATGTTTCTTTCCTTCTCTCTCTTTCTCCCTCCCTTTCTGTCTTTCTAAAATAAATAAAATATTTTTTAAAAGTTTGGAGTGTCCACGGCCATGCCACCCTGAACACACCAGATTTCATCTGAAAAAAGATTGGAATTCATTATGTAAATAAAGGGAAACAATGAAGGATTTATATTTAAAATACATTTAAATCTATATTTCCACAAAAATCATTCTACCTAAATAATTCAGGTTGAAGTTGAAGATAAAACTATCACGATATTCAAGTTAAGAAAGGAACAATGATAATCCGCATGGGTAAAAAGACACAACCTGTCAAGGGTATTTCTGACATAGAACTGAGAGCATTTAAAGAGCATTTACCTGTGGTGGATGAAACACTGAACAAGTTACTTGTGAAGTTCTTAGCTTGGACAACTGAATGGTTTGTGCTTACGTTAAATGAGCAGGAAATGTAACGAAACTGTAAGTGATGTTCAGTCTGCAAGGGTAGAATTTGCTTTGTCTAAAAAACATTTCAAATGGATATTCATGATAAACAGTTGGAATGTGGGTCAGGAGAAATCAAGGAATCACAAAGATATTATCTTACATAATTAGAAAGTAATTTGGGCAACTGGTTAGTAGCTCAGAATCTAGTCTGGCAACTTACATTCATCACCTGACTCTAACATAATTAACTTTCATGACTTTAAGCATGCAACTTAACCTCTTATTTTCCTTAATTGTGATATGGCAACAATAAAAGAACATTTACCATTGGTTCTGATGAAAATTAAATGAAAGAGTGAAAATTAATTTCTCAACCCATGAAAGCATTTAATAAATGTGACCTATTATTTTTCTTGTCAGAGACTAGCTAATAATGTAAGTAATGGAAGCAGGTAAGATTGGCAAAGAAAATAACACAGAGGAAAAAGAAAAGGAAAACCAAAGCTAACAAATTTCTAGAGAAATTTGAACAAAAGAGCCTAGAAAGTGATGTGGTCCAGCAGACAAAGAATACTAAAATAGTAGGATTATTAAAATTGTCAAGCACTGCAAAGAAGTACAAAGTTCACTGCAGAGAACTGAAAAGCAGGCCTTGAATTTGAAATTAAGAATATAATGAGGAATGTAAAAATGTTATTAAACCGGCACACAACTTTACAAACTTATAATCTACCAGAAGGCCATACATTCATGTAATATGTACAATCATATAATCAATAATAGTGAATATATCCTATGAATAATATAATTTTCAAAACTATAAAATAAAAATCTCAGTAATTACATAATTTATTTTCCATATGAAGCCATCTATTACTAATCTTTCAGCGCCAAATCCTAAATATAATGTTTTCTTCTAAATACTAATTTTTAGGTAGTTAACTGTCATTTTTCATATTTTATCTTTCTCTTACAAGACTTGAAATATATACAACCTGAGAAATACTTGGTAGAAGATTGTCATGAGCTGTTTATCCTCTAATCACTTTATGTTGACAGGGTATCTCACAAATATTAATAATAATTAATACTAAAAGTATATAACTGGAATGTCGATAAGATTTAATGTTGTTTAAAATAGATTGGGTACTAAGTAGCATCTTAAGTGACTTACATGACTGATGTTGAAGTGTCTAGACAATTTATATTTAATGACACTTCATGAGACTTAAAATTTTTAAGTCTATAATGATTCGAAATGTTAATCCATCATTGTGTTACTTAAAACTGAAATAATTGATTGTAATAAGTAGAAAAATTATCTTGGTATTAAGCAGAGGATTTCTCATACTTAAAAAGAATACTTTAAAACATTTTTTTCCTAGCCAGCAATTTAGAGATCACTATATGTAAAATAAAGGCAAATAATATAGATTAAATATGCTCAGTTTATGGTTATTCTAATAAGATGTTTTTAAGGACAAAATTTGCTGTTTAAAAAAAAAAAATCAAGCCAGAGTTAAGGTTTCTGGCCGAATGTGTAAAAAGCTTAAGTCATGGATGTGTCCTAACAAGCGAAAGGCTGAACTGAAAGAGTTCCCACTCTTCTTGATCCTTCAGAGATGTAAGGTCACTGGGCACACCACCTGTCCTCGGCTAATCGTGCTGCCCTAACAAAATACCACAAACTGAATTGCTTATAAATGACAAAAAAAAAAAAAAAAAACATCTTTTGCAGTTCTGGAGTCTACAGTCCAAGATCAGGGTGCTGGTGTGGCTCAGTTCTGGAGAAGGCCTGTGTAGCTGACTGCTGAGCTCTCCGCGTCCTAAAGTGGTGGAAGGTGCCAGAAACTTCTCCTGGGCCTCTTCAACAGGATATTAATCTACGTTGTGAGGGCCCGCGTGACGTCATCACCTCCCAAAGGCCGCATTTTCTAACACCATCAATCTAGGCATTAGATTTTCAACCTATGAATACGGGGGTGCCACAAACATTTAGACCACAACGCTGCAGGATGCAAAGTTGGAGAGCCCAACATGCAAGTAAAGAGAATCACAATTTAACCTGAGCACACACGTGTAAGCTGAAACCTCCCGGGGATTCAGTGCCAGGGAAGGAAAACCTGAACTGTAACTGACGAATTGCTGGAGGCTCAGTGTGGAGAAGATGGAGTCAAAAACCGCAGGGGGGACCTAGTTGCAGGTAGGCCCCACCTTGTAAGTTTTCTTCTAAGAGCTTGCCCTGGCTCTCACGGTGAATATCAAAAAAAAAAAAAAAAAAAAAAAATCCCTCCTACAGAAGCAAAAAAAGGCCCTAGTTACACCGCCCTTATCTGGTAGTTAAAATATGGTCATAACTCCCTTATCCGAGTTTTCACTTTCCACAATTTTGTTTACCGTGATTTCAGTTACCTGTGGTCAACCACAGTTCAAAAAAATTAATCAAAAATATTCCAGAAGTAAACGATGTATAAGTTTTAAACTGCACACTGCTGTGAGTTAGCATGTTGAAATGGCAGGCATCATGCTCTGTCCCACCGTGAGCTGAATCACCCCTTTTTCCAGCCCAGCATCTCCACACTGCAGATGCTCCTGCCCCTTGGGCAATTAGCAGCTGTTTGTTATCAGAGTCACTGTCCTGTTTTCAAATCACTCTTATTTTACTTAATAACAGCCCACAGTGCAAGAGCAGTGATGCTCACAATTGGGATATGCTAAAGAGAAACCATGAAGTGCATCTTTAAGTGAAAAGGTGAAAGTTCTCCATTAATTAGGAAAGAAGAAGGCTCATGCAGAGGTTGTAAAGATCTATGGCAAGAATAAATCTTCTGCCCATGAAATTGTAAAGAAAAAAGAAATCTGAGCTAGTTTTGCTATTGACCTCAAACTGCAAATTAGTCACAATGCACGAAAAGTGCTAGTTAAGATGGAAAGGCATTACATTTGTGGGAGATGACTTTGTCCTGATTTAATAATCCTTCTCCTGTTGAGTTGCCAGAAGGAAAAAGGACTCATGGACATGGGCAGTGTGATGATTGCTGGGAGGAGGGGGGTATAAGGGGACTAAATGGTAATGGGAAATGTAAATATAAAAGATTATAAATAAAATAAAATAAAATCCCACTCATCTTAAAGTAACAACTTTCAACTTTTCACTGTTGAGTATGATATCAGCTGGCTTGTATTACATTGTGTGATTTTCTTCTCTTCCTAGTTTGTTTAGAGTATTTGTTATTTAACAATGTGTTAAATTTTATCAAATACTTTTTCTATATTTGTGGAGATGATCATGTTTTTTCCCTTTCATTCTGTGAATGTAATATATCATATTAATTTGTATGTTGAAACATAGTTGCATTCTAGAAATCAATCACACTAGGTCCAGGTGTATGATCCTTTTAATGTGCTGTTAAATTCAGTTTCTTAGTATTGTGTTGAGGACTTTTGCATTTATGTTCATCAAGGATTTTGTCCTTTAGTTTCCTTGTAGTGTCTTCATCCAGCTTTGGTATCAGAGCAATTGTGGTCTCACAAAATAAATTTGGAAATATTCCCTTCTCTTCATTTTTTTTTTTTTTTTTTAAGATTGGAAAGCATTGTTGTCAATTCCTCTTTAACTGCCATCTGCTCCTGGGCTTTTGAGGATATCCACTCTAGCATTCTCAAAATAGAACTGAAATTCCTAGAGAGAGTAATTAGACAAAAAAAGTTAAATAAAGAGATGAGTGAATACGTAAATAAATAACAGGCATTCAAATCAGAAGAAAAGAAGTAAGGTTATCTGTATTTGCAGATGACCTGAGCTTATATGCACAAAACCCTAAAGACTGCACAAGGACAAAACAAACAAACAAACAAAAAAGCCTGTTAGACCTAACAAACTCAGTAAAGTTACAGAATAAAAAATCAACATACAAAAATTAGTTGCATTTCTATACACTAATAGCAAACTATAAAAAGGAAATTAAGAAAATAATCCCATTTAAATATCATCTAAACAAATAAAGTTATTAAGAATACACTTGATTAAGGTGGTGAAACTTGTGCAATAAAAACTACAAAACAATGATGGAAGAAATTAAAGAATACACAAACAAATGGAAAGAAGTCCATATTCATAGGTAGGAAGACTTAATATTGTTAAAATCTTCACACCACCCAAAACAATAAGGATTCAGTGCTATCCTTATCAAAATCACAGTAATATATTTTTACAGAAATAGAAAAATAATCCTAAAATTCATATGGAATCACAAAGAACTCTGAATAACAAAACATCTTTAGGAAAACACAAAGCTCGGGGTGTCACACTTCCTGACTCAAAATATATTATGAAGTTGTAGCAATTAAAACAGACATACAAACCAGTGAAACAGAAGACATATGGGCCCCAAATAAAGCCACCGTGTATGTTCAACTGATCTTCAATAGGCTGCCAAGAAAGCACAATGGTGAAAGGATGGTTTCTTTAATAAATGGTGCTGGGAAAATATCCACCAACAAAAGAAGGAAACTGGACCCCTATCTTATACCACTCACAACGATTAATTCAATAAGACTTAAATATAAGAACTGAAACCATAAAGCTCCTAGAAGAAAACAAGGAAATGTGTCATGACATTGTATTTGGCAATGAATGATTAGATCTAACACCAAAAGCACAGGCAACAAGAGCAAAACTAGACAAGTGGGATTATATCGAACTAAAAAGTGTCTACCCAGCAATGGAAACAATTGACAGGGTGAAAAGCAACCTACTGAGTGGAAGAAAATATTTATAAACTATATATCTAATAAAATATTAATATCAAAAATATATAAGAAACTAATTGAACTCAATAACCAAAAAGCACATAGCTTGATTTAAAAATGGGCAAAAGAACCGAATAGACATTTCTCCAAAGGAGACATGCAAATGACCAGCGAGTATGTGAAAAGATGTTCAACGTAAATAATCACTGGGGAAATGCAAATAAAAGTGCAAGGAAATGCCTCACACCTTTTAGGATGATGATTCTAAAAGAAAACAACAGATAAGTGTTGGCAAGGATGTAAAGAAATTGAAAGTTTTGTACATTGTTGGTGACAATGGAAAATAATACAGTTGCTATGAAAAACAGTATAGGAGTTCTTTAAAAAAGTAAAAATAGGAATACAAGAAGATCCAGCAATACTACTTCTGGTTATTTATCCAGAAGCATTGAAATTATGATTTAGAAGAAATATTTTCACCCTCATGTACATTGTAGCATTATACATAATTACAAAAATGTAGAAGCAATCTAAATGCCCACTGACAGGCGAATAGTTTTTTAAAATGTGGCATATGGATGCAATGGAATATTATTCAGCCTTAACAAAGGAGGAAATCCTGCCCATGTATGACAACATGTATTAACCTTGAGGGAGTCACAAAAGAACAAATACTACGTGATTCTACTTACATGAAGTTTCTAAAACAGTCAAGCACATAGAAGCAGAGAGTAGAATGGTGGTCGCCAGGGGTTAGCGAGGGGAAAACAGGGATTTGCTATTCTCGGTGGTTATAAAGCTCCACTTACGCGCGTGTTAAGTTCTAGAGATCTGCTGTGCAACACTGTGCCTCTGGAGAGCGACATTGCAATATGCAGTTTAAAACTTTATAAAACCATAGCTGTCATGTTATGTGTTCTTACCACGGTAAAAATAAATTTAAAACCTAATTATGTGACTTAGGGTAAAGACCAGAAAAAATATAAACAGACATTAAAATTAGATTTCTCTGATTTAAAATTTGTTCCTAAAGCCAAATTTCTTGAACGTGTTCACTGGTATTTGACTGATACAAACTCCTTTTAAACACATGGGTCCAATTTATATTAATATTTTCTATTGCATTTTTTAAAATATAGAGAGGTTTTATGCTTAGCAAATTACAAGTAAAATGATACCTAAAACATGATAGAGCTAAATTAATATTTTGAAACTGTTACCGATCAACAGAAAGGTCCGTTATTGTCCGCCGCCTTATGGAAAGATGTCTCTCAAAGCCAGAGATTTGTGAAAAGGAAAGGAAATGTTTATTTAATGCTATACAGAGTTAAAGTAGCAACCGAACATCTCCATTAAAATATCAAAGTCCTTTAGGATACCCACAGATGCCCACAGTGCTTCCTATCTCCCTCTGCCCTAAGTCAGGGTACCGTACTTGCAAGGAAGAGAAGCACACGTCCGGGATCCAGGCTCTTGACACCGTCAGCTGTGTCGTCGTCCAGGCAGGATCTCTGGTTAATCTGAAGCCATGTGGCACCTTCTCATGGCCTACTGGCAAGAGTTCTTTCACCCTTCTTCTAGGCAAAGTCTCTCTTGTTCCCAGGCCACGTAGCCGAAGGGAGCACCCCAAAGCCGCGTGGTCCCTCCTCTACCAAAGCTGTGGGGAAAGGGTCCCCACTGTGGCAAAGCCTTGTGGCTCTCCCTCTTCACCAAAGCTGCAGGGGTCTGCACTCTGGTGAAACCACGTGGAATCTCTCCCTCTGGCAAAGCTGTGAGAGGGTCTCCACTCGGGCAAAGCCAAGTGGCAATTCTCTGCTAAAGCCACATGGTGATTTTCCCTCATAGAGCTGTGGGTCCTACCTCTGGTGAAACCACATGGATCTCTCTAATGGCTGCCGTGTCTCCGTTTTAAATACCCCGCGCCAATCCTCCTCTGCAGCCCTATTTCCGACTCCTCCTACAATCGGTTACACCTGCCAGCATTCCCGTATATTTCCAAGGTTATTGGGATGCCATGATGAGTTTGGGCAGGCGTGTCCTCATTTTCTGGAGCCAATCTTCTCCAAGCTCCCACGCAGGTGCTTTAATTTAGGGTTCCTCCCCCAGTCACGTCCTTGGGGAAGTCCTTTCCATCTCCCCTGGCTCAGAGCATGGCCACAGCTGTTTAACATATCTATGAAACCAGTTAAAGGTTATAGATATGTTAAATGACAATTCTGGAGGTTATCTGCAAAACCATTGCTATGCAAAACAACTCAATTGCCCTGCTCCATTTGTCCCTTCCCTCAACTCACACCTGAGGGGAAAGGGGTGAGGACATCTTATATGTCTGTCTAATATTTCCTGGACACCGTGAGTTCTGGGCCCCATTCCAACTCCCTTTTTGGGCCCCCCCCTTGGCTGCACCCTGTTACAAAACCATTGAAATGTATTGGATAATTCAATTACAGGAAGATATTGTCAGCATTAAATTCTGATGTTAAATCTCAAAAATGAATTTGAACTGATCAAATAAAGTGTAGAGCAGAGAGAAAGGTTAAGGATAAAGAGAGGAGAAGTAACTTCAGTGTAATTTTTATCACTTCCTACATAAGAAGTCTAACGTAAGTGTGTAGATGTCCATGTTCTTGTTCATAAGCCCTGAGAGTGATTTAAGTATCTTTACTTCTTCTACACTATGCCACTCAAAAAAATCATGTTTACCCCTCTGGCCATTCGAGTTAGAGATTAAGGAGAAGAATATTGACCTGTTCTTTTCAGAGAATGATAAAGTAACTTAACATTGCTCTTTATTTTCTAGTGTAAGTGTTATGTAACATAGGAGACATTTTATTAGTGTTAATTCTACATTGGAAACTATTTTTTATATGCATTGATGACATAAACTGACCATTTAAGTACAAGTTTATTTTCAAAAGTCACAGTATATTCTCATAAAGCAAATCATTACTTAATGTTTCATTAGGTTAGTTGGAAATTTATAACTTGATTTTTTTCTTTGTCTAATGCTATTTTTAATAGGCATTTGTGTTGTAAATTGTCTTAACTTTCAGTTTGCTATCGATTTTTGTTAGAAATTATTATGTGTCTCTCCCCTGGGGTTTTTTGTTGCTTATTATCATCTTAACTGACACCACTTTAGGAATCTTTCACTTTCTCTTGATATCATGCTGTCTAATCTGTCCTTGTTACTGAAGAAGGAAAGCTCTGGTCTTTGATATGTACATATATGCACAGAGATACACATATGTGTAATTTTCATATGTATGAACTCTTTTAGCATATCAAATAGAGGCAAGGCCCTTGGGAGCCATACCCATCAGGGTTCAGGCAATAATGGGGTGCAGTTTTCATAAAGAGTTTTAAGCAATAGTAAAACTGACTAGAAATCCACCCTGTTTGTTATTTTAAATGCACAGGAATTATAAATAATATGGCTGATAAAACACTCCTTCCTTCCAGAATGGGCTCCTCCCACTGTCTCCTCACCTCCATATGCCACTAAAAACAACACACTAAATTACATGCCACACAGTTAAGAAGTACACAATTGTAGTTACAAAATAGTCCTGGGGGTGGAAAGAACAGCATAGGGAATATAGTCAGTAATATTGTAATAACTATGTATGATGCCAGATGGGTACTGGAAAATTGGGGGGAACTATTTGTAACGTATATGATTATTTACCACTATACTGTACACCTGAAACTAATACAAAATAATGTTAAATGCAAACTGTAATTGAAAAAGAGTATTTTAAAAAATAATAATAAATAAACTACATCCCAATCAGAACTGGAATTATTAATTTAATAAAAAATATATAAATTAAAATTTATTTATTTATTTTGTAATAAATAAATTACATCCCAGTCAGAACTGGAGTTTGTTAGTTTTAGCTGCAACAAACATTTTTTAAAGATTTTATTTATTTGATTTATAGAGAAGGGAAGGGAAGGAGAGGGAGGATGAAACATTGATATGTGAGGTCTCCGATCACAAAAAAAAAAAAAAAAAAAAACCTTTGCAGATCATTCCTTGTAAGGAGTTATATTTTATCTTTAGTACAATAGAAAAACACAAAAGGATTTTAATCAGGAAAAAAATGTGGTATGACTTTTGCTTTTGAAATGTATTCTCTCTTGTTGTGGGGAATTAGAAAAATACAGAAATTAGAAACCCACACAAAAGTCAAGGTGAAAAAAGAATGATAGTAGCTTAAACTAAGATGGCAGGACATGGAGAGAAGTAAACAGAACTTGAAACATATTTTTAGAGTAAAAATTAAGACATCTTCCTGATTGTGTGTGTGTGTGTGTGTGTGTGTGTGTGAGAGAGAGAGAGAGAGAGAGAGAGAGAGAAAGAGAGAAAGGAAGGGATGAATGAGAAAAAAAAACTAAGTCTCATAATGGTTTTTGGGGGGGGATGTTTTTATTTTGTTTTATTGGTTTTGAGCAATTTTTTCTAATAATAACACATGGCAGATTAAGAAAGAAACAAGTCTGAAGAGAGGTGGAAGAGGTAGGGGTGTGTGTGTGTATGTACATATACATACAAAGCTGAGATGCCTAACTGACATACAAAGGAAGATGTAAAGCATAGGTTTGTCTATAAAGATCTGGAGTTTAGAGGAGTCAGATCTTCAAAAACAATTTTATTAGAAATCAGCAAATAGTCATAATTTTCCATTATTGAAACCAATGTGATCACTGAGAGGGAAGGAGGAAGAGAGGGAGCAGGGAGAGAGAGAGAGAAATGAGGAGGGCCCACATCTCTGACTTCTGACATAACATAGATGAGAAAGAGCCAAAAAATACTGAGAAAGTGAGATGGGACAGTTGGAGGGAAATAAGGAGTCTGTTGTCGTAAAAGCCAAGGCAAGTGTTTCATAAAGAAATAAGTGAGCATCTGGAATAGTTGCTGCTGAGAAGACAAGTTAGAACATAGAGGAGTCTTTTGAATATGGCGATGTGGGAATTTCCATTCTTGAGTGAAAGCCCAAGGCTGTCAGATTGTGATGAGGAGTAAATGAGAGGTGAGGAAATGAAGAGAATGGTACTGAAGTTTTGTTTTAAAGATCAGTCAGACAGGATAATAGCTGAAGTCAAAATGATGCTAGTAGAATGAAGGGAGTTTGTTGTTATTTTAAGATGTGAGATGTATACTCCATGCTTCTCCAGCAAGAATTTAGGAATAAGCCAGTGAAAAGAGAAACGTTTCTAATACAATGAAGAGAGAATAAGCAAAGTCCTTGAGAAATAAAAAATGAGAGCAGATGAGATCCAGAGTACATGTTTATATTGCCTGTCCAGTATTTGCTTTGGCAGTGATAGGATATAAAAATATTTTTATATATTTTAGGCAGTTGCATGAAAGAGAATAGTTTTGTTTTATATAAAATGGCAAAGATATTATGTTTGCATTGTATGAGAAAAAGACTACTATAACTTATGAACTGGTTATAATTTTTCCAAGAGAGGGAAAAGTATTGATACCTTTGTCAGAGGCTCAATGGTCTCATAGCTCCTACTTCTCTTGATGTCTCTTCTTTCTATTTATTTATTTTATTTATTTATTCTACCTGACAACACAGCTCCAGTGGAGGACAAGCATTTGAAGTCAGCAACAAAACCAACAGCAATCCGGGACTTGCCCGGGGTGAGATAGAGACATGATTCAGGTTCTTTACCCTGAATCCGTCAAAATCTGGGAGTTTGTAAAAACAAAACTGCCCGCCCCGATCAGAACCATCAAACCTAGAATGCTGGAGACAGGTGTGTGGGGCAACAGATTTTGACAAGCACTTCAGCTGTATGTATCTTGTTCTCTTGGTCCTGGTCAATGATCAGTGTTTGACAAATAGTGTCAACACAACCTTAGTGTCCTAGTCTGTTTAGGTTGCTGTAACAAAATACCATAAACTTGCTGGCTTAACAATAACAGACATTTGTTTTTTACAGTCGTAGAGGCTGTGACGTCCATGATTAAAATGCTGGCAGATTCAATGTCTGGTGAGAGCCTACTTCCTGTTTCACAGATGGTACCTTCTAGCTGGAAACTTCTATGACAGAAAGCGTGAGTGACCTATCCAGGGCCTCTTTTATAAGCAAACTTATCCCATTAATGAGGGCTCCATCCTCATAATCTAAATCACCTCCCCAAAGCCCCACCTTCTAATATCATCACCTTGGGGGGTTAGGACGTCAGCATATGTATTTTTGAGAGAATACAAACATTCGGTCCATAGCACTTAGGTAGATACACGAAGGAAGGATAAACTAGATCAAGAAATGTCAGCAATAAACAACCAGTGAAGGACATGCTGGAAAGCCCTGAACACACAAACAAGCACACAATGAAACCCATCTGCATCCAGTGGCTACATGGCCTAGCTGTCCACAGAGCACAGAATTCCTCCTAAACAAAACTCACACCATCAGGCATAAGTGAGAAATAAATGTTTTCTTAACAATTACAATGGGAATAAAGGTGACGGCCTTTATCACAGAATATGCAGGGTGTGGCACAAATAATGTCCCTGTTATAATTACAAAATATTTCATTACAAAATCATAAGTATGTAATTCTGTAAAATACCATTATCATACTCAAGCACACCATATGACATCTTAGGTGACATGTTCAAGTTAAAACTATAGATTATTACACTCACATTATTACCCTACCAACTACACTCAAGCAGGCCTTTCTTCTTCTGGACTTTGTATAACATGTTAAATCATTATTATATATTTCTTAATCTCTCTTCTCAATTATTATCTGGGATGTTTGATTCTTGCCTATTTCCTCTAAACTCCCAGGTTCCTGTGTAAAACTCCCTGGATATTTCATCTTGGCCTTTATTTGTATCTATTTCATATGCAGAGAAATTTAACTCCATCTGAGTTATGCAACTGCTACATTCTCATAGGCATTCTTTATTATTGTGTTTACGTTTTTGAAGGCTCAGCAAAAAGGACCTTATAATCATTCTGGAGGATGGCAGAGAATCATAAACACTTTTTTCTGTTATGCATTTTCATACAGGGTGGGGGGTGTAATAATTGATATCTCAAATATACTGTGTCATAGGAAAAGTTGAATCCAGTTTGTAAAATGAAAAATTTAGCCAAGAACAAACAAAGAGCCAGTTGATCATGGATGCTGGTGCATAGTCAGTGTAGCTCAGTTGATGTTTACATTCTACCATGGAATCTTTTAACTTCAAGGCCAATTTCCAGGACAAAACTTTTTTTTCTTATGTAAAGGACAAATTCTGGGGCAATTTCTTACTAAGGTACTTGCAATCTCAGTAATTGGACTCCAAGGTCATATAGAGGAAAAATGAGTAATACAACTTGCTAGCACAAGATTGCCAATTAAGGAGTAACAGACAGAACTTTGGTGAACCCAAAGTGAAACTCAAGCATTGATGAGACGAAGATGTCTCTATAAATTACTTTTAAGGTACATTTATCAGTTTAAATTAGGAGTTGGGCTGTGAGAAGACCGTCACTGGCATTTTGACTAATTGAAGGTAGATACTCAATTAGAAAAAGACAGAGGAATTTCAGAACTAATTTTTGAAGTAGGAAAAAGTTAAATCTTTCTCCTTTCAACATGTGAGATGGTTAGTACATGAATACTTGTGGTAATATTTCCACATAAAATAACTATAATAACAAACATATTAAAACAGGTATATACTTGAGCATATGGTACTAATTTTAAACATTCTACTGAATTGACATATCTCAAATTCTTATTTATAAATGCAGGATGGTATAAGGTCTATCCTATATAGCAGGTATACATGTTCTTAGCAGAATTTCCAGGGACCTTTGAATAAAAAAAAATAATAATAAACTTTATAGTTATTTTAGCCTTGAGTTCAAGAAAATATTTCAACCAAGCTGTGTTATCCTGAAAATATGAGAAAGAAATGAGAAGTGTGTTCATGACTGAGTTTACAGTACTCTTTTCTATGGCTGTGTTATATATTCTACAGCTCTGAGATTATTGATGAAGTAAACTGGCTCAGATGCGAATGTGACTAGCATGCAGACAAGTCTACATGCAGGATGATTCTAGTCTGGGGGTTTGGGGGAGAAATTCATTCCTGAAGGTCTAATAAGAAATCTCAGTAGAGATTTTGATGGCAATCTCAGATTAATAATTTGCTGAGCAAAAGTATCCAAACATCCCACATTATTTTACAAAGTTGTCAGTTTTGTACTAACAAATTAAATAAAAAGAAAAACAAGGAAGTGGTCATCAAAGGATAATATGAAGAATTAGCTTAGTAGAAATTTTTAGAAATCATTTTAAATATACTTAGTTATAATGTCATTAATATTTCTTTTCTCTAAACTGCCTTAATCTTAATTTTAAAGTCATTTAAAGTATATAGTTGTTTAATTAGTATCTTTATTTCCTGGGATAATAAAATTCTAAAAAAACACTTTTCCAAGGCAAATCATTTTTCAAAACTGGCTTTCAACTTTATCAATGCTAAGCAACACACACAGTTAATTAGTTTAATTCTTTGAAACCATCGTGTCTTATATATTTTTAAACCAGAATACAGCAATCTTTCAGCTTTATGGTCAATGTGTAATTCTTGAGTTTGAGACTTATAGTATTTATTCAAAGTTCTTATTATTGTTGCTCTTTTTTTCTTTTCCAGAGGGAAGGGGTCATTGCAACAGAGATATGATCATCTCATACCGTTCTTCACTATTCTTCGTTCTTAAGCATGAGAAAGGTCACCAAAAACTGCTTCATACTCCACATGCTAAAATGCTAAAATATAATGAAGCAGCTGGCTAGCAAACGCTGAAAATGTATGCAGTCTTTCCTTTTGTTCTCTCCTTTGTATCATGGTCCATCTCCTACCACTGTGACAATGCCTCCTCATCTGAAAAAAAAAGTATTATGATTCCTCTACCCACCTGATGAACAGATTGCCTCAAAGATGGCATTCCAATTCAGTCTTCACTATAGAGATTTACATGATATGGTTTAACACAGTTTAGGGTAAAAACAGTATTCCTTCAGGTAAAAATCTACTTGAAATGTAGCAAAATTTAATTTTTGCAATCGTTCCTATATGTCAAAGATAGTATGACTTCAAATGAGAGAGGAATAAGCTGTTCAAGGAAATCCCAACTGAGAGAACATGAAAACTCAAGAGTGTAGAGACAAGATGCTAATTAAAATTAATTAAGCAGTTCTTGTTTCCCAAACTTTAGCATTTCTCCAAATTTGAAGCAAATGATTAAACTATGCATATAGGTTTCTTTTTTTTTTAATTCCACCTTTATAGGATGGTCTGCTAAGTAATTTTGAGTCACACATTTTCCCCTTGGGTATTCTTAGGAAAAAATTCATATAGTCATCTGAATATGAAACTGATTCAGTTTTTCTATTACCACTTAATCCTCAGGGAGTCCCTGTGTCTCTCCAGACCAGTGAGCTTCAACCCATGAAACAGCAATCTTATCTGCAAGGACATATTTTTCTAGGCACATTTACAATATCATCAGTCAGAAGTTTTCCCTGCTATAACCCCAGTTTTTATAACACTAAAAAAACTACTACTTCCATGGAGAGGCCAACTTACCCATTTATTTTCCTTAAGTCCAAACTTCAGCAATTCTCAGAGATTTCCTATTGTTTCCAAAGATGACGGTGCAGAGAGAAGTAGTCAAACCACTCAACTCTCCACTAGTACCCCTGGAATCAAGGCAGGTATCTATCTCTCCACTGCCTCCTCTTTGATTTCAGACCAACTGCCCTGAGCACCTGTCAAGCTTTCCCCTACCTCATCTCTCAGTAAGCTCAGCTCCCCTTTGCTACCAGCGAGTCATATGGCCAAGAACCACACTGAGAGGCCCCTAATCAATTTCAAGAGTGACATCCCTGATTCCAAGATTACTCTTCCCTCAAATGGTATAATAATTTCTATTTAAATAGCAATATTAAAAGATATGTGTGCATGTGTGTGCACGCACGTGCACGTGTGTGTGTGTGTGTGTGTGTGTGTAGTGCTAGAGTCCTTGAAAAAAGAAAGCCCTCAATAAATGATTGCTGTCTTTCTCACTAATATCTTGCTATTATACTGGAGAACAAATCTGAAAGGAGAATTGATGAGAAACTCAACCATAAGTCAGCTTGACACCATCCTTTTTATTTTTTATTTATTTTTTTAATAAATGGAATCTAGCCTAACCAAACACAACTATGTATTGTGTTATAAACCTACATTAATCTAAACAGTGGGGTAACAGCCTTTGAATAGACAAATGGGTGGGGCAGAATACAGTCCAATGACAAATGCAAAGTCAGATGGAAATTTTCTATGACAAAGATATCTCCTAGGACACCATCCTTTTTATAACTAAACTTTTTATTACAACATTAATATTTAAAGTCACAATAAAACCATTTGCTTTCATAACCCCTTTATTTTTTTTAATTTTTACCTCCATTAGTACTCTATCTCATTTTTAAAATTCAATAAACATGTGTTTTGGTTGCTATTCTTTGCTTGTATATGTATATATACAAATATATCTAAGAAATTATGCCTGCTCTTAAGGATTTTTCTTTGTTATTTCCAATAATAATATTATAATTAGGATAATGATAGAGTAACAAATATATATCTATATAATTAATTAGTTCTAATTTGGAAAATATAAGTAAAAATTGTTTTGTCTTGTTTTTTTCTAAATCTTTTCATGGTAAGATTTAGGAGATTCTATACAGGTACACTTCTGGATTCTGAGCAGACAAAATAATCTGGAGAAGGGAGAAAAACATCTTTAATTTGGGGGATAGTCACAGTACAATGTCAATAAATATTTCAGGAAACAGTTTTTGAAAGTTTTTCTGAAGAAAAGAATTGGTTATCTAATTCTATGATTCTTTCAAGTTTGAAGCATACTGGGAAAATTTTCAGTTTAATTGTTAAAGAATAAATTTCAGATAATGGGATGATACTGACATTACCATCTTTTATTATTTATTTCAATACTGAAAACATATAGGATCATTTTCTCATGTCTCTATTTACAAATAATGTGAAGTTTTTGTCTTTGTTCCTGAACCTGAGTCTATTTTTTCAGTAATATTTGATTTTAATTAATCTGATGTTTGCCAGTATGTTCTAAATTGTTGATTCAGCTGTAAATATTTATCCTTCCCAAAAGAATGATCTGTGGCATAAAATTAAAATGTGAATATATAAATGTTATAATTGTTTTTTTCAAAATATAGAGTAATGCAATGAGACAGGGTTTTTGTTATTTGATACTCTCAACTTACAACAGTTAAACATAAATTATACATTAGAGAAACTGAAAAATACATATGTAATTTCACCTTAAATAAATACAAAAATTATTAATATAAGTAAACATAAGCAGGCTTTCTTACCATGTCAGTAAAGATTATTCTTCTGAACCCCTCGCATGCCTCCTAATCTGTTTTCTGCTCCCATGTCTCTGAAACTTCCTGTTAGTTTTCACCTGAGGACATTTTTCTTAAATTCTCTTCCCTCACACAATACCAGAAAGTTTAGGATAAATTTTCTTGACTTCCCTAAAACAATTATACTTAAAGACATAAGAAAAGATCATCAGGGAGCTATGTTTTGCTCTTGCTCTTGTTTTAATAACACCAATAAGCCCAGCATTGTGCCTCACCCTCCTTCCATGCTTCCCAGATATTATGTATAGACAAATAGATTTGAGTAATATTAAGTTCTTTGATATGAAAAATGCTCTTCAGCCATGACATGCAAGTGTTTTGAATACTGAACTAATTCAGGAGTATCTTTGGAGCTGTAAAGCAGAAGATGAAGAGAAGCAAGAAAAATGTAAGGTCCATACTACTGGAAAAAGATGCTTTATTATTCAAGAATATACTGCATACGTGCTATGTAAGATGAACTTTTGACAAGTTAACTGGTCATTCTTCCTATACAAACTCTTCAGCTCCTCCAGTCCTCTAGCACCTAGATGCATTATCCACCTGCAAGAGAGACTGGGTCACAAGCTGTATCCTTTAGACATTCAGGCACAGTCATGTTTTCCCTCTAAGATAAAGGCTGAGATCTAGAAAGGCATTTCCTGGGCTTGAATGAGCATTGGTCATGAAAATATGTGGGGACTTCAATACCAGAGTCCAAAGTAAAGATCCTCTTGTCTATAACTAAGGACGTAGGTACTGTTCCAAGCATTAAAGTCTTTAGAAAGCAAGTGATCCAGAGAATATGTTGCAATAAAACCTATGACAGAAAGCATGCATCAGAAATAGATATTGATTTCTAATTTTAAAGCATTGTGGTCAGAGAATATGCTTGATATGATTTCAGTCTTCTTAAATTTGTTGAGCCTAGTTTTGTGTCCCAACATATGGTCTATCTTTGAGAATGTTCAATGTACACTGGAGAAAAATGTGTAATCTATAATCTGATGTTCTGCAATAAAAAACTCTGTAAATGTCAATTATGTCCTTTTGATGTAATGTATCATTTTAGGCTGATATTTCTTTATTGATATTCTGTTTGCATGATTTATCTAGAACTGTGTTTATCTAGATTGTGGGTTTTTTTTTTCTTTTTTATTTTCTCCCTTAAGTTCCATTAGTAATTTATATATTCTGGTGATATCAGATTGAGTACATATATATTAAGAAGTGTTATGTCTTCTTCGTATAGTGTCCCTTTATCATTATAAAATGGCCATCTTTGTCTCTTGTTACCTTTGTTATCCTGAAATTTATTTTGTCAGTTATAAATATGGCTACACCTGGTTTCCTTTGGATACTGTTTGCTCAGAGAATTCTTTTCCACCCTTTCACTTTGAGTCTATCTCTGTCTTTATTGCTAAGCTGTGTCTCCTGAACATGTCAGCATATAGTTGGGTTCTGTACTTTTTATTGGTGAATTTAGTCCATTTACATTGAGGGTAATTTTTTATTATAGGGGTTTTTTTATAGCCACTTTATCTTTTGCTTTCTGGTAGTTTTGTGTCTCCATTGGTTCTTTTCATTTGTGTTTCTGTCTGTTGTTTTGTTTAGTGGCGTTCCATACCTGTTTCCTCTGTTCCCTCTTTTTTAAGTCATGTGGCTCAGTTTTGGGTTTTTTGTGTGTGGTTACCTTTAGGTTTATGAAAAATAATTTTTCATATTTATAGTAGTCTTTTCATTTGAATGCATTTAATCTCCACTTCCCTTTGCAAATTCAGAACTTTGTTCTCTCCCCTTTTATTTTTGTGTGACAAATTAAGGAAAAAACTTGAGAGGATGTGAAAAACTTATATTCTGAAAACCACAATGTATTATTAAAACAGACTGAAAAAGACACGATAAAATGGAAAGATATTCCATATTCATGAATTGGAAGAATCAACATAGTTAAAATGACCACATTACCTAAAGCAATACACAGATTTAATACAGTCCCTATCAAAATCTCAGAGGCTTTTTTAAAGAAGTAAAACAAAAAGTATTCAGATTTGTATGAAACCACAAAAGACCCAAATAGCCAAAGCAATCCTGAGAAATAAAAGAACAAACCAGAGGTATCAAACTATCTGACTCCAGGTTATATTCAATACTGAGGAATGGTAATCAAAATAGCATGGTATGGGGAGAAAAACAGACACCCAGACCAATGAAACAGAATTGAGAGTCCATAATAAAACTATATATGTATGGGTGAATAATTTTTGACAAAGCAACCAAAATCATACAGTGGAGAAAAGAAAACCCCTTCAATAAATGGGGCTAGGAAAATTGGAAAGCCACATGCCCAAGAATGAAACTTAACTACAGTTTGTCCCCAAGTACAGAAGTAATTCAAAATGGATCAAAGGCCTAAATATAAGAAACAATAAAGTACTTAGAAGGAAACACAGGTGAATTAGACCCCAAAGACAAGAAAAGTAAAGGCAAAAATAAATGAATGGGACTATATCAAACTAAAAATCTTCTGCAAAAAGAACTGACAACAAAACAAAAAAGGCAACCAACCAAGTTGGAGATATTTGCAAACAACAGCCCTGAAAAGGGTATACAACTCATACTCATGCAACTCAACACCAAACAAAAAAATCCCATTAAAAAATGGGCAGAGAACCTGAACAGATGCATCTCCTAAAAAGACATAAAAATGATCAACAGATATAGAAAAGATGCTTAACTTTTCTAGCGATTAGGAAAATGCAAATCAAAACTACAATGAGATACCACCTCACACCTGTTAAAATAACTATGATTAACAAGACAAGTAATAACAAGTGTTGGGGAGGTTGTGGAGAAAAAGAAATCTCATTCACTGCAGGTGGGAATGTAAACTTGTACATTGTAAAGTGCCTTTTAATAGAGGATTGGATAAAGAAGATGCAGTACATAGGTACAATGGAATACTACTGAGCCATAAGAAAAGATGAAGCACTGCCATTTGCAACAACATGGATGGACTTTGAGATCATTGTGCTAAGCAAAATAAATCAGTCAGAAAAAGCTAAGAACTGTCTGATTTTACTCAAATGTGGGCTATGAAATTGAAGCTCATAGACACAGGCAAAAGTGTGATTCTTACCAGTGGAAAGAGGGGTGGGGAACAAAGGGTAAAGGGAGCCAAATACATGGTGATAGAAGAAGATTAGACTTTGGGTGGTGGGCACACAATGCAATATACAGATCTTGTATCATAGAAATGCACACTTGAAACCTATATAATCTTATTAAACAATGGTATCAACAATAAACTTAATAAAAAAGAAATTCATAAAATTATTTTAAAAAGAAATAGATGTTAATATTCAAAATCAAAAGCCCAGGAGGGACCCATTGCATATCAGTGCAGAGTGCAAAGATCAGGACTCATGCCAAACACAGAGATTCTCAGTCTTGGTTCAGATTTGGTGAAGTTTTCCACTAACTTCCTAACAGAATTTTTCAATCTATTTTTACATCCATAAAGTATGAAATGGAAACACAATTTCAATCTGTATTTTTTTCCACAGAAAAAACAAGGCAATAGGTAAGTGAGTTTGAATATTTATGATTCTTTGTTATCATATGTATTTTCATATCAGTAAGATAAAAATCTTGGCCTGGATGATGTTTAAAGCAATACATCTTCATCTTTACAACAGTTTATTATCTTGATACAAAACCTCTAAACAGATGGATATCTAGGAATGTATCCAAAAACAAACTCAGAATATTTCCATGTATGATATAGTAAGGACCATAACAGACTAGCAATGGAACCTGTCTAATTTGCTAATAAGACTTCCAGCTGGGCAGTTGTAATGCTTTTTTTAAAAGTAACAGACTTTTACAGCATTTTTTAAGTTTAAAAAAATTGAGTAAAAATATAAAGAATGTCCACAAACCCCTCTTCCTATATCTTTTATCTTCCCCAGCAATTTCCCTATTATTAACAGCTAGCATTAGTGTGGTACAATTGTATAATTAATGAGACAAAATTAATACATTATTAGGAACTAAGGTTCATAATTTCTGTTAGGACTCATTCTTTGTGTTGTACATTCTATAGATTTTGACAAATGTATCATGATATATGTATACTCACCACTGCAGTATCACACAGAATAATTTCACTGTAATAAATAAAAATCTGCTGCACTATGCATATTTATCCTTCCTTTTTATTCCTAAAATGTCAATCATTAATCTTTTTACTGTCTCTACGGTTGTTCCTTTTTCAGAATGTCACGTAGTTGGAATTCTACTGTATGTAGCCTTGTCAAACTGGCTTCTTTCATTTGAAAAGTTGCATTTTGATTTCTCCATGTCTTTTTGTGACTCATTTATTTTTATCACTGAAATATTTTATTGCATAGATATAACACAGGTTATTCATCCGTTTACCTATTGAAGGACATCTCAGCTGCTTCCAAGTTTTAGCACTTATGAATAAAGGTGCTATAAACATGGGTGTGCAGGTTTAGTGTGG
Organism: Anoura caudifer; assembly: GCA_004027475.1. Taxonomy (NCBI): domain Eukaryota; kingdom Metazoa; phylum Chordata; class Mammalia; order Chiroptera; family Phyllostomidae; genus Anoura; species Anoura caudifer. The sequence continues at coordinate 198,532 of PVKU01002874.1, forward strand.
ACATAAGTTTTCAACTCATTTGGGTGAGTACCAAGAAGCATGATTGGCTTTGTAAGAAAGGCCAGACTGTTGCAAACTGCTGTAACATTTTGCATTTCCATCAGTAATGAATAAGGGTTTCTGTTGCTCCACATCCTTACCAGCATTTGATATTGTCAATGTATTGGATTTCAGCCATTCTATTAGATGTTTAAAGGTATCTAATTGTTGTTTTTATGTGCAATGCCTTTATGGTATATTGTACGTTTACTTAATATTTGTGTATCTTCTTTGGTGAGATGTTGGCTTACATATTTTTCTCATTTTAATTGGGCTATTTGTTGTCTTGTGCATCCGGCTCAGTTGGTTGGAGCATCGTCATGTACACCAAAATGTTGCAGGTTCCATTGCCAGTCAGGACACATACCTGGGTTGTAGGTTTGATCCCCAGTTAGGGCATATACACTATGTTCAGGGTTTTTTAAAAAAACAATTGGATTGTTTTCTTATTGTCAACAAGAGTCCTTTGCATATTTTGGATACCAGTTCTTTATTACGTGTTTTACGAAGATTCTCTCCCAGTCTGTGACTTCTCATTTTATTCTCATAACAGTGCCTTTCACAGAATTTTTCTTTTAATTTTGATATCTAACTTATGAAATTTTTTACTTTGTCAATTGCGCTCTTGGCATTGTATCTAAAAACAACGCCGAAACCAACATCATCTGTATTTTCTCCTGTTATTCTCCAGAAGTTTTATAGTTTTAAATTTTACATTTAGGTCAATGACACATCTTGAATTAGTTTTTGTGAAAGGTGTAAGATGTGTGTCTGTGTGTAAGATCTTTGTCTAGATTGTTTGGGAAGTTTTTCTGTTTGTTTCACTTAGAGATAACCAGTTGTTCCAGAACCATTTGTTAGAAAAACTATTCTTTATACATTCTACTGCCTTTGTTCCTTTGTCAAATATCAGTTTATTCATAACAATGTGGATCCCTATCTGGGCTCTCTATTCTTTTCCATTGACCTCTTTGTCTATTTTTATTTAAACACCTAATGTCTTAATTGTCTTTCGAGCAAACTTGACATCAGATAGAATCATTCCTCCTCTTCTCTTATTCTCCTTCAATATTATGTTAGCTATTTGGGGTATTTGCCTTTCTATATAAACTTGAAGTTCAATTTGGTGATAGGCAAGAAATAATTTTCTAAGATTCTGGGATTGTACTGGATGTATAGATCAAGTTGGTAAGAAGTGATATTTTAACAATAATGAGCCTTACTATCTACAAACATAAACTATATTATCAATTATTTAGATCTTTGATTTTTATCAGTTTTATAATTTTCTTCATATAGATTTTATGCATATTTTGTTAGATTTATTCCTATTTTATAGATGTTAATATAAATAATATTATGTTTTCAAATTAAAATTCCATTTGTTCATTGTTGGTAATAGAAGAGCAATTCATTTTCATATGTTAACCTGCCACTTTGCTACAATTGTTTATAAGTTTTAAAAGTTTGTCGTTGTTACTAACTCATTGGGATTTTTGGCATAGACAACCATGTCATCTGTGACCAAAGATGATTATATTCTTTCCTTCCTAATAAATTTTATATAAATTTTAAATAAATTTTCTATAAAATGTTTATATAAATTTTATTTTATTTTCTTGTCTTACTACATTAGCTAGAACTTCCAGTACAACACTGAATGGCAATGGTGAGAGAAGGCATTCTTCATGTGCTGTTACTTTAGTGTGAAGTATCTAGTTTCTTACTATTAAGTATCATGGTAACTGTAGGTATTTAGCAGATGTTCCTTATCACATTGAGAATGTTTTTCTGTATTCTTAATTTGCTGAAAATTTTTTTAGGAAAGATGTTGGATTTTTTAAATGCTTTTCTGTAACATTTGACACGATCATATGATTTTCCTTTTTAGTCTGTTGATGAGATGAGCTATATTGATTGACTTTCAAACATTGAACTAGGCTTATGCGACTGTAATAAACCCCACTTGGTCATAATGTATATATTATTTACACATTAGATTTAATTTGCTAACATTTTGTTATGGATTTTTTAATTTATTTTCATAATGTATATTGGTCTAAAGATAAGATTAAATGCTTTTCCCTATCGTAAAAAATAAGGCAAAGCTAACTATGCATGTCTGTAAGTTATTTAACTAAAAAAAAATACACATTTCTAAAACTAACCAACATCCAGTGATTTTTTCTAGTTAGTATATTAAGAGATTATTAAAATGATTTAAAAAAAACAACTTCAGTGTTCTTAAATCAGAAGCTGACACGACCCAAATCATTTTCCAGGAAGATTAATATGAAAGTAATGTAAGGAGAACAGATGGTAAGCAGTTCATTTAGAGAGATATGTAAAGGTGGGGTGAGATAATTAAAAACTAAGAAAGATATAAGAAAAACAATTTTGAACTTAATACCTGATTTGATATTACAAAAGGCAGAAGGCAATAGGATGGATTAATCAAAGAGATTTGAGCCTGGGTAACTGAAAGAAAACCTGTAACTATGAAGAGAATTCAGAAGACGAAAACTTTATTGATAGGAAAATAGCAAATTAAATTTTATGATTTTACACTGAAGCCAGGGGCAGGGAATCTGAGCAGAGTTCTGGCAGTAATTAGTGATACAGATCCAGAAATCCAAAGAAGGTGGGTTGATATTTGATTTTTGTTGTATTGCACTCCCTACCATACAGTCTTCCAATTTTTCTTTATGTGTGTACGTGTGACTGCTTATCCGAGGTCTTCTTAGTGGATACTATGACTTTTAAATGTATGTTGCCAGTTCAGACATCTCAAAATTTCAGACACCAGCCAAATACTGAATCTAATAAAATGATATCCCTAAGTAAACTCAAGGTGTCAGGGATGCAATCTGTCCCCAAAACTTTCTCTAAAACTTGTTTATACCAGGGATTCTCAGCTCACAGGATCATCATTTTTTTAAGTCAGTTAGGTGAAAAACTAAGAAACTACACCATACCCCTCCTTTCCCTCCCCATCTCTTACACACATGCAAACACATACACACACACCCAACTCATTGAATTATACCCAACTCACTCTGAATGCAAACATTTCTCTAATGGTCTCCTACGACTCCCTTGTTTCTAGTTCCTACCACTTCTTACCATGTCTTCAAAAGACTTTTTGCTGACAATAATATTTTCATTCCACAATTGAATCTCTTCAGCTGAATTGAGTAGCTCCTTTCATACCAAACATATCTCCTAGCCATTTGGAATCTTATCATGGATCATTTCTTTCAAAACAAAAACTTTTAGGGGGCCCGACAAAAAAAAAACTGTTTCTAAAATAATAATAATAGACTTATCATAAATCCACAGTTTCTTTGGTTTATCTCTTTCACACTTAATACTATTTGTATTAGCCTATAAGGGAGTATATGGTAACACATTGTGGTACAAATAATAGCCACTTTTATTTAGCAATTTCTATTTCCATTTTTCATTATTTTAAAAAGAATGCATTTTTGAGATTCACATAAGCGCAAAGAAGCACCAGATTTAAATACATGTATACATATATTAAAAGATTGTTACTTATTCTTAGCTATTTCTTATATTTTTATGTTTTTCATTTTGTACTTTATCTATGTATTCTTATTTATTCTACTACAATTGTCCCAATTTTTCCACCTTTGCCCTCCCCCACACAGCCCATCCCCTGCTCCCAGTCATTCCCTACACTGTTGCTCATGTCCATGGGTCATTTGTACATGTTCTTTGACTAGTTCCTTCCACTTCTTACCACTATGTCCCCCTTCTCTGCTTTGGCAGCTGTCAATCTGTACAATGAATCTATTTTGCTCGTTAGTTTATTTTGTTCATTGGATTCCTCTTAAAGTGACATCATATGGTATTTGTCTTTCACCAAATGACTTATTTCACTTAGCATAATTTCACTTTTCTCCGGTTTCAAACATGCTGTCACACAAGGTAGAAATGTCTTCTTCTTTCATTTAGCATAATAGTGACTCATTTCACTTAGCATAATTTCACTTTTCCCCAGTTTCAAAGGTAGGAATTTCTTCATAGCTATTTTTAATACCCATTATTAGGATAAATCTGAAGAGCAAAACACCTTAAAACAGCTGCAACAATGTAAGTTATTGATGCTACTTCTTTTAAAAGTAGCTGAAATGTATTACTAGAAAACAAACATTTTTTAAGATGGAATAAGTCCCAAAGATAAATATTTTATGTAATTTCTTTCAAATTAGATGTTTTCCAAAAACATAATTGAAATTTATTTTACCAGGTAATATCATGAAGTAATTAGCTCAATTACAGTCATTCCTAATCTTACTTCATCTTTTAAAATATTTACTATTTTATACTTTCTGTCTATAAGCAAAAACAAAATAACAAGTTAGCCAGTGACCTAATTAGTTTTTATGGATTTGAAATTTCCCCTTTATTAATTACTTCAGGAATGTTGATAAGGATTCCTTTGATTAAGAGATTCAGATAATTTCTATATTCAAGATTAAGGTAATTATAACAACATTTAAACTAATTGCTTTATTACATGAAGAGATTCCATGAAGATTAATTGATTTTAAATTATTTAAATTATTAGTCTGTAAAGGAATAAGAATGGAAATAAAGTTTAGGGGTAAAAGGAAAATGTAAAATTGCGAATGTTAATAATATGATGGCATGCTTTTCTTTTAAACTTGAGGGGTGGTAGTTATCAAGTCAGTCTGGTGTTTAGATTCCACTGGTTGTATTTTTTAAATAATGTAACACTTCTATTTTTAAATGCAAAAATTTATAATATACTGAAAATTACATCTCTGAGAACTATTTAAACCTATAATGAAAATTTTAGATGAAAACTTACAAATATGTAAGAGGGCACATAGATTTCAAAATCATTTCAAATGGAATGCGAGGAAAAATTATTGCAGCCCTTAAATGATCTCGGAGCCTATATACTTCTCCACATTCAGGATTTTATCTGTGTAATTCCACAGAAAATGCTGACTTCCACAGAAAGCTGTTTAACAACCTCCATGAAGAATTTGTTCCCAATGTATTTAACACATGTCAGCAAGTTATTTTCTGTATCTAGTGACTCATGTTACAATTCAAATAAAATTCTTCTATCTCTAGTAAAGATAGACAACTACTACCAATTGTTTTCTATTAAATAACCCAGCATACACTCACACAAAATCTATTCCTTACACTTACTTTTCAACCCTTTAATTCATTTATCTAGTTAGATCAAACTCTTCAAGCATCACGAAGAAATCTATGTAGTAAAATTGAAATTCCATTACTTTCTACTTGAAAGCAGTGTATAGGATTTTGAGATTTTGTAATGCCAGATAAAGCTTAAATGAGGTTTTAAAACCAGATTACTTTTTGTAGGTGAAATTCTGAGCCCCTTTGAACTGGAGTACGCTATCCTCTCTATCCACATGAAAGTATATTTAATTCACAAAGGGAAAACAGTGGATTTATCAATTAAAACAGTTTTAAAACTCCATGTTAACAGTCAATTTACATAAGAAAGGAAGCATTTTCTGAAAACACATAATAAGCCATTTGAACACAAAGTAGTGATGACCTTTAACACACTGACAAAGTGAAGTTGGGTATCTTAATTGACAGAGATCAAACAATAACTGAAAAACTGATGCAGGGTGCAGCCAGGAGGGGGGCCCCCAAAATAGGGATTTGGAATGGGTCCGGAACTCATGGTGTCCAGGAAATATTAGAGGGACATATAAGATGTCCTCACCCCTTCCCCCACAGGTATGAGTTGGGGGAAGGGACACATGGAGCAGGGACATGCAGAGCTGATAATCCATGGCATGGTCCTTTAACATATCTATAGCCTTTGGCTGGTAGCTTAGATGTGTTAAATAGCTGTGACCATGCTCTGAGCCAGAGGGATGGAAAGGACTCCCCCCAAGACATGACTGGGGGAGGAACCTCAAGTCACAGCGCCTGCGTGGGAGCTTGGAGAAGATTGGCTCCAGAAAATGGGGACACACCTGCCCAGACTCATGATGGCATCCCAAAAATACTTGGAATATACGGGAA